>VZTU01000795.1:0-10138 GCA_013400835.1 Zapornia atra
CACACTGCTGGCTCATGGCCAAGATTTTGGACTCTCTCTCAATATGGTTACAACAGGTGATGCCAGGCTGTCTGCACTGCTGACGTGGTGATTTAAGGAGAAATGTGATTCCAAGGTTATAACTATAATGAGACAAATTAAGAAATATTAGAAGAAAAGTCTTATAAGGGAGGGAGAAGGGTCTGTATGTCATTGTTAGTGTGTTAGACAACCACTAGACACTGGTCGTAATCAGTGTCTTCCAAGGCTTGTTATATTTCAACTCAATCCTCTTAAAGAAAATCTGTTTAAACAAATATAGATATGTGGTTTATAATACTGATCAATTATTCAAGTACTATGTTTCTAGAAAAGGCTTCAGAAAGACCACCACCAAATAAAAAGAATGAAGTAATTTTTGCTAAAATACAAATGAGCAACAAGATCTTTAATCTTCTTGTGACAGAAAATAATTGATTTCGCTATTATCCAATAAAAAGGATGGAATATAATTTCCCTAAATGAAAGTTTTCCAGTCCAATTTTCATAACACACACTTTCTGAAAAAATGTGAAAGACTTTAACATAGGCATTTCTGTTTGTGAACTTTGTTGAGTTATTCCATCAGAAGTTTTTTAACACACAGTAAGTATAACTGGTTTCACTGTAAATACTCCAAAAGCTGGTCCTATACCTCAAGCTTTCCTTTCTCAAATTTCTAGGAAAAGAAATACAATCCAGATCTTTAAAGAATCCTATTCTTTCTTGAAAACGCCCCTGAGGCTGAGGCAGCATCAAATAGAACAATAATTTTTATATTGTCTTGCACCAGAAACGGTGCTTCCTGCACGTGTGCACATTTGGTAGGATGCCGATATATACAGGCTACCTCCTAACTCCCTGGAAAAAATAGTCATCATCTATAGAGATCATCAGATAATTCTTGTTGGTTTCATTCAGTGGTTTCTTGTATTTGTGTAGGGGGCAGATAGTGAAGCAGCTATCATCCTATAATGCTGCATATTTTAACTACATCTTTTACAAAGCAGAAATTAATTCCCCAACATGATGGATACATTAGCTCTGGACTGTAGGTGACATCTGGGACAAGCCAAGCTAAACATGCTTCTGGAGATGCAGTAATATTGGTGACCCTGTTTCCCAGCAAAGAAACCGCAGAAGAAAAATCTCTTGATTTGCCTATTCCAATATTGACCACAACCTGGATTTCGTAATAAAGTAAAATAAATAAATAAATAAAAGCTTATAACGGCATCTTCTCTTCAGACTCTTTCTACTGTGATGGAAGTGAAGCAAGCTGTAACACAGGTATGTCTCATGAAGAAGGTGAGTGCCTGAAGATGATGCAGAAGCACAAGGTCTGATCTGAGTACTAATCCCACAGCAGGATGTTCTCCTGATTTCCTTCCTGAACATCTGTATTTGTGTTCCAGCAGCTGAGTACCTCTACTAGCACTGACTGGGTGGTTTCAGACTGTGTTTGCTATAGGTAGATGTAATGCACTACAAATACAAAGGTAAGATTAATTGTAAATCCCACAGTATAATGAGGCATAGAAACTTCATATGAGAAATCCCTCAACTTAAATGAGAAATTATTTTTGTTCTGTTTTCTCACTATCACTTAAACATATCAGAAGCCTTTTTACAAGATTGCATTTTGGCTCCTGCTACAGATCAGCTTTCTTCCTTTAAGTAGGAAACGATTGGAAAAGATCTACAGTAAATTTTTTGTAAATTACAAAAGATCCCAAAGTTTGTAAAAGCACTTTTGGTTGGGAGTAATGAAACAGCATTTATAATACCATCTGTTAAATAGTAGCCTCATTTGCAGTTTAATGCCTACAGGCCTGAAATCCAAAAGCTAAAATAAAATGTACTTATGTAGTTTTTTTTCTCTTAACTCACTAACTCTTGAAACAGTTTCCCCTACAAAATAAGCACTTCTTCAACTGTCCTAAAAAATACCATTACTTGTACATTGTTTTCAGCCAAGCATGTTCTAGGGGTACTGTATAGTCTCTACAAATATATATATAAAAATGTATATATACTCTGTATATTAAAAAACCCAAAAAACCCACAATACCCATATTCAATTCATCCTTCTCTAAAGTTCTTGACATTTGTTACTGTTTGACAACTTGTGAACTAATATTCTATGGAAAGGATTAAATCTTCCTCACAACTATGCTTCATAACTATTTTATATAATGATTTTTCCTAAGTAGAGGGGAAAAGATTATTTGTGATTAAGACAATTTCTTCTGTATGTAAAAAAAAGGTGTTATTTTGCTAATTAAAGCTATTGTTATGGGTCATACTGCATGTTTCTCAGAATATTGTTAAAATCATGAGAATATAAGATAGGAACGATATTTACATACTAAAGGAAAAAATGAAGCTATAATCCTGCAAACATTTTGACATAGAATTAAACATAATTAGACCTGAGCTAGAGGGGGTTTTTCTGTACACATATGCTATCAGAATTATTAGAATGGACAATTTTTAAGTCCACATTTAAAATAAAACTATATATATGTGTGAGGTAATTGCCTGTTTCCCAAAACCATTTATATATATCACAGCAGTCCGATAAGAGGAAAAGCTGCTTCCCTACAGTGTTCATGATTGATATTGAAAAAATGGGTCTCTTTTGCCATCCACAATAATTGCTCAGTCAGATATTGGTTTCTTTTGTCCACAGGCAGATTATTTATCTCTGCCTTCCCCAGATTTCCCTTAGAATTTATATTTTTCCTTAAAATGTGTCCATTCCCTTTGCATGCATAGAGAAAAGAATATTTTTAACAAATAGTTGTAAGAAAGAGATAGATCTTGTAGATGTTATTATTAATTGTATTCATATAATGTAATATATAGGTTTTATGACTAAAGATTTAATTTGTCTATGCAAAATATAGCAGAAAGCTTGTTGAAATTCAATTGTTCAACTTTGACTTTGATGGAATGTACAGGCTCCACCTCTCTCGGTTGACATTGGCTGATGCTTTGTTTTAGCAAGCCTTTCTTCAGCAAAATATCATGATGACAAAGCATTTTGTATCCTGTTTTCTTTCCTCTGAATGACAATTTCCTTTATCAATGAACACCTCTTTACTGTTGAGAAGTATGATTTGCTACCTGATGAATCTAATTCAATTAGTATGTGCTTTATTCCAAACCAGGTGAAGTAGAGTTTGGGGTTAAGATACTATGAGTCTGAATTCACCACAGAAATAAAATACTTAGAAAGTTTTCATTCTGTTAGTTTGGCTAAGTCTTTACCTGACAATAACATGAATAAAAATTCCTTTGCACATTATATCTGCTATGTTTTTAATATAGAAACTACTCTAGTGGTGACAATTAAAACTTTTCCTTTTTGATAAAATGAGGAAACATTTCTTAACCTCACCCTATAAATCAAATTTTATTATTTTGATTATATGTACAATGTGATAGAATATTTTAACTGGCTTATTTATTTGTTAATAGATTTATAATCATTTCTATTTCTGCTCTTACACTGAAAATTGTTAACCTGTTAAAGCCAGAACTAATTGAAAAAAACTTCATATAAAAACTCAAACATTTTGACAAATTTTAGTGTTTGATTTTAATTTGAAATTGTAATGTAATATTTTATTGAAGAGAACTTTTTTGATTAGTGTTGACAAGCCAACATGATGTGAAAAGAATTATATTCAGACTATTGTGAGTAATAATTACTTGTACTTTATAGTGTAAAACACAGTTGAATGAATTAATGACATAGTCAACAGTATAATTCTAATCCTCCTTAGTTCTCAGTCTAAAATCCAGCCATAATATGCAAAACAGAAGCGAAAGTTTTGAACTCTAGTAGGCGTCAAGTCAATGGTCTTAAAAAGCATAGTTCTTATTCTGATGATGTGGTTCTGCAAAACAACCAGCTTAAAATTTATTCAAAAATCTGATTATTAAGCTTCCTTCAACCCAGGATATTCTATACCAAAACTTAGAGCTATAATTATCAAAATGGGACTGTATATAAAGATAATTCTGGTAAATATCAGTGGTTTATGGAAGCAAAAATGATTAAAAATTCTGTCTTCAGAAGTGGCTATAAACTACATTGAAGGATATCTGTGTTTTAATAAGTACTGTGTTTTAAAAGGTTTGAAGTATAATGGATTGTTGCAGTTTGGTGTAACTGTGCTGCTTCGGTGGCTTTTATAAGCCACAGTTACAGCTTTCTGCAAGCCCAATATTTTGAAAACATTGGTACATTCAAGGCCAAATTTGAGACTAAGCCTATCAGAGCTGGTCATAGCGCCTCTGTGAATCACATGTAGGAGAAAAAAACTGCTGGCAGGCACACTTTGCCACCGGAGCAGGAGTGAGAAGATGTAACAAGCTGCACAGACTCCAAGGCCAGGCCGGCAGGAGGGGGGGATGAAGAATGCAAAAAGAGAGTTTCCCCTGCAGCTCGTGGTGGAGACCATGGTGAAACGGGTGTGCCCCCGAAGCCCATGGATGAGGACGGGGAGCAGAGACATCTATGCCCTGTGAAGATTGATCCACGCCTCAGCAGGTTTACCAAGGGACTTGTGACTTTGCGGGTGACCAGGCCGGGGGGTCTGGACNGTGTATGTGGAATGCCTCCCCCTCCCAGCTGAGATGGAAGACAGATCGGGAGGAATAGACTGAAACCCCCCACTCCCCATTCCCTGCCCCCCTCGTACTGCGAACGGGAGGGAAGAAGGGAGCGAATCTCTGATTAAAGTCAAGAGTGCGAAGAGGCGAGGGGTGGGGGGAAGTAGAAGTGATAATATCCGAGGAAGAAAAGTAGCTTGTGTGGGATCGCCGGAACCCCACTGCCCATTCCCTGCCCCTCCCCGCGTCATGTTGGGGGAGGAAGAAGGGAGTTGAAATTAGTAAAAATACCCAGTATTTAACTTTATACCTATCCAGATATGTTTTATGTTTGACTCTCCAGGCCTATCATGGATTCAGCTGGCTTATCCACAATAAGTAATTTAGGATGCATGCTTATATACAAGCAAATAAGTGATCTCAGGAGAATATCTCCTTTTACAGTTGTACTTCTACAACATGAACCGCATGCCCAAACATAAATACTGCAATTTTGGTTGTTATCCATCATTAAAAGCAGTTCACAGAATATACAGTTTGTACCTGCATTTTCAGCATCAGGAGGAGATTCTGAATAAATGCTGCCTTGAGGTCACTGCCTCAATCAGTTCAAATAAGTTTGCAGGATCAGTGCTATCACCTCCATAAAAATATGTGTGTATTTGACCTGAGGAAAGTTGCCCCTGAAACTAATGTATCCATTGAGTAATTCACATGACTGCCTGGGACTTATTTGCTTCAGGGCTTTCCATATTCCTGTATTTTTTAAAACAAGCAAACAATTTGTTGTCCTACTCAACTGGTAATTTCAGGGAGGAGTTAAAAAACCTGCTCAGCTGGTTTACAGTGATAATGCTTTCACATTAAAATATGTTTCCCATTTAAAGTACGTGTGTCTCAGTTGTTTCTCTCTTGGAATTTCTGGCAAGAGAAATTGTCCAGAGTTTTTATGGCTCTTAGTAAATTGTAGTTTTTACTTATGGAAATTTTTGAGGGCTTTTCAGTTGGCTGGCCACATTTGACAGACTTACTAGCACAATTAATCTGTCATTCCTTAGTGAGTATGAAAGTTTAGTTAAGTATGGAAGTTCTTTCGTTTTGAGAGTATTTTTCTTTTTTTTTTTATTAAATGAACAAAATCGCTCCCAGTAACCATGTAATTTGGGTATCACATATAATTAATAATGCTGTTTCAGCTGGTACAGTTTTATTTTTTCCCTTGTGTTTATGGATTAACATGATAAATATTGCTTTGCCTTGAATTACTTTCCTAAAGACTTATTTAAGAGGACAAAAATATATCCTTTATCTGTGTCTGATACATGATGTAGGATTAACATTACATTTCACACTAATTTGAATTTGTTGAAGTTGTTTAGGGAGATAATTCTGAATATGAATTTGAGTTTTCAAGGCAGATAATACATAGTATCCATGAAATAAAATAAAAAATTGCATGTGCATTCTCTGGAATGTTTTGAAAAGCTTAACAGTGATTAATTTTATTAGACCAGTATTTGCAAGAATAGTTCTTTTGTTAACAAGTCATAGTCAATACAGTCCCCATATGAGATACAAAAGCTGCTCTTTATCCTTCAAGTAGACTTCTTGAGGAACTTCACTTCAAATAGCATTTCCGAAAGGAATGCACAGATATTTCATTCTTTCTTCTGTATTTATAGGTGTAGTATGAGAACTTCTTTATGAACCTGAGGCTCTGGGTAGGATCAAAGGGGCTAGAGAGTGCCCTTGCCAATCTGAACATTGTTTAGTATTGCTTTGAAGCAAAAGCAGTATCAGGTCTTGCTGCTGAATTAGGACTGTTATTTTCTTTTCAGTTTGCTTGCAAAAGAAAAATGGCACCAATTTTATTTTCCTCTGAAGGCAAATATTGCAAGGTTTTTACAGTAATACAGGCAGGCTGAGAAGTCTCAAAGGTCTGTGAAGGAAGGAAGGGATTTTGCTATTCAATTAACAGTTTAGATCTTTTTAAAACATAATTACCTGCAGAACCACAAAACCACAAAACTAGCACAAGCTTGGAAACTAACTAATGACTATGAGCTCACATAAGGAATGACCCGATCTCACAGACCTTTTTAAAGTGCATTAAAGGAATAATAAAAGAGGAGTTGAATGGCTCCTCCACCAGCATGCAGAATCCACTGAGAACTGTATGACTGCAACTGATCAGTGAGACATAACACTCCAGTAACAGCACTAGAAGATGAGATTTCCGGACCTCATCAATATAGCAGTTCAACTAGCTGAGCATCCTAGTGATTTCAGCAGCTTGTTTTCAACAGTGGACTCTACCTCATCACCCACAGGCAAATCCATTAACTAATGTAACACAAAGTTAAAAACTACACTGTCCGCGATGTATTTCTAACATTGTTTGCACTCTGAAACAATGAAGTGATAAATATATTTGTTTATTTATTTATTCTGAAGATTATTTAAAAAAAAAAAATCCCAAATCTAGCAACAGACACTGAGATACACAAAGCCTCACTGCATATATTCCACTGATGGATGTGTTCTGCAAGTCAGAGCGAATTTCAGTCCCACTGGAATTAAGACACTTTCAGGATTTTAATCAATGTGAAAACTGAAATGCTCCATGTTTCTGAATGAATAATGACCGATCTTTTCTTCTTTTCTAATAAGATTGAGTTATGGCTTATGTGGCTCAAGCCAAATGTTACAGACCAAAGGTGAAGGAATGTTTGAGTCTTTTGGAGTATAGAGTAAGCATTGAAATACAGAGGAAGGTATGACATGGGAAAAGTGTTGCTTGGTAGGCAGCTAAGTAGAATACTTATTTTAAGCCATTCTTTCCTTGCAAATGCCCTGAAATGGACAGGCATTTCAATGATCAATCATGGTAAGTTCTTCTGTACCATCATCCCCACACTGGCACCCATTCAACTTTCTCAGTGAAAAATTGTAAATTCACAGTCTCCAGTTTTCTTCATAATTAACACCGTAGTTGGCATGTCATTCATACAACGTGATTATCTGTTTCAGGCTAAAAGATAAGCCTTATAAAATTCTGTTTAAAAATATTGGAATCAATTATTAACCGTAAAAATTTACTACAGCAGCTTGTCTGAATCTTTGCACACAGATGTACACACAATTAACATAGCTACACAATGGCAGAGGCAACATACAAAAGACAAGCAAAGCTTCATGGCTTCCTACTCTCTCTCAAAGCATATATAAAACCCATGAAAATGAACTGATAGAGACTTGCTTGTGCAGGAGGTGAGATTGTCACACTCATATTATTTTACTCGTATCATAATGGATAATGCCACTAGAGTTAATAGAAACAGTCCTCTTAAAGATAGATTGTGCTAATATATTACAACACTGAGGAGGAACAGTAGTGTGGTGGGAATGTGTGTTTCCATCCATTTCCTTTAAACATCCATTTTCCAGTGGCCTAATTCTGCTCTGCATCTTTCTCAGAGCTGGAGAAGAAGGGAATCATAATGGGAAGCATACCAGTGGTAGTAAGTCGTTTAAATCCAATTTTGATCAATACATCTTACAAAGAAAACAAAGCCTATTCTTTACACAGTAATGTGTTTTAAAACACAAACCCCAGAAAGAAAGAGCTCAGCATGAACTTGTAAAAGTAAGGGACTCAGTCATTTCTCTTGGATATTATGACAAGTAGCATAAGCTACAGAATAAATATTACCAATATCAATTGTTAGTAATTTTATAGACTATATTTGCCCCAGCAGTTTCAACATAAAAAAAACATGGCTCCCTTGGTTCCTTGTTATTATACTGAAAAAGTCAGAATGTTTTTTTTCTCAAAACATTCTTCTGAAAAAGTAACTTGACTTTATGTCCTGCTGCAGGAAAAATAAGCTCTTAAGCCATCTGTGATAAGCACATGCTTGCTTAAGTCCACCTCCATTAATTTACATCCCTTTAGCATAACTTGTAGTTAAGTGATACCCTGACTAGATTTCCTTTTCATGAAACAAGGCTACCTGTGATAAGAACAATGTGAGAAGAATTATTGATATAGATTAAGTGTATCTTGTGAAGCTCACTTTGCTTTAATTTTAAACTTAATGCTTTACCATTTATTACTATTTCTTAATCAAGGCATTACCAGTTTAAAAAAAAATCAAATAATTTCCTTTTCACTTGTCCTCTCTTCTTTTATCTCTAATCAAATGTGAACAATAGTACTAATTTTCTGCACGTTCTTTTCCATTTCTTCATCTGTGGATTTTAAGTTACATTGTTTAGGAAAGACAAGACATTTCAATCTGAAGTTTGCTAGTCAGATTGTTATGAATCTCATATCTTATCAAGAATTACCACTCCAAATATTCACTTGAAACTAAATTGTGTGATCTCACAAATGCAGGCTGATTGCACCATCATCTACAAACCTTCTAGGCACCTGATCCTGATTCTTTGTCTTTGTACCTTGAGTCATCACCCCCAGTGGCATTGAAAACAAAGTGCATATTAACATACAGTCATGGAGAGTTGACCCAGACTTTCCATCATTCCCACTTCCAAGGTATAAACAGGAATCAGAAAAAAATGGTCTGCCACTTATATTGATCTTTTGACAGGGGAAAGGGAATCAAAAGAGGAAGTAAAGTGTTGTTTCCAACAGAAATCTTTTGCAGAATGTGTCTGCATGGGTTGTTTTTTACACTGAGTAGAAAGACATGAAGATTTTCATTAGAAACGAATGGCATCATGATTACACACACCCATCATGAAAATTGATTCAATGCTGAAGATTTTTAAATTAGTTGCTCCTCTGTTTATGATAGAACCGTCAAAGGCCTTCTACCCATTAGTATCATGTATAATAAGTATCTCTGTATTAAAGCAAAGACAGCATAGGCCAGAAAGATCAATTAAGTGTATATATGGTGACTATGGCATAAGTTTTGCAGGCACATATATTTGTGCATAATTTGACTTCATACTCATATACATATATAAACTTCAGTAGAAATATTCAGTAAATGGGACTGCATACTCCTTTAAGCCTCTGAATTTTCAACGCGTGTATGTCTATCTGTGTCTATCTAAATAGAGTTTCGTGTATTTTATTTGGTTCAGTACATGTAATATATATACTTCATCATATTTACACTTATGCATATTTAAATATAAATGCATAAATACATGTTAATGACAAGTTAGCAAATGTTATTGCAAATATTATTTCTGTAAAAAGTTTCTATTTCTGTGAACAGTTTGGGTTTATTGCCCAATCTTTGTTACATTTTGCTTTGCTTTTTAATCATAGGACCCAGAGATATTGTTGATATCAGAATTCCTCATTAGGCCCACCAGAAGCACAGAGTTTACAGACTAACTTAACTCTTGTCACCACTCTATGAGTCAAAGCCAGAAAGGAAAAAGAATTGCTGCAGTACTGCCCCTTGCCCAAGAGACTGTCACATTGGAGTGGATTTGCCTACATCTCTTCACCGTGCTT
>VZTU01000796.1:2814-17084 GCA_013400835.1 Zapornia atra
GAGTAAAATTTAGAAAATCTTATCCAAAGATATCCTTAAAAAAAAAAGCTTTCCCTGATAGGTCTCAGGAGAAGCTAGGCTTGGTTTCTGTGATGTCACTTAATTTGCACTGCAGACAACTGTGTCTTCTGTTAATGTTTTCCTAGGGCATAACCTCGTACCTGAAAACACTCAGCACAGCCAGTGCCACGTCTCACAGTCACTCTCCAATCCAGAGAACTATATACAGGAGCCACAGCACCACAGCTCTCTTTGTTGCATAAAGTATTACCTCGATTTCCAGGAACAGTTCAGCTTATTTTCCTCTTTCCAAAACTAACATTACTGCTACTGTAATCCTGGAAAAAGAGATACCCAGGGGAGAATCAAATGGTAATGACAGAAATTGTGAAAAACAAAATGGCTTCCTTCCATCTGTGAAACATAACCACCAGGGAGGGTAACGAGGGAATGCTTTGAAGAGGAATCTCTGCATTAGGAATTTATTTAGACGTGTCAAGACAGACAGTGTCCTGCTGTGCTTGTCCCCAATTATCTGGAAGTAGAAATAAGATGGGGAGCAGATTGCAAAGCTTTGATCTGAAGCGGAGCGAGGCCAGTTTCATGGTATCAGTCATGTCACAGCCCTTACAGGCAGCCAAGGCTGAGATCTGTTCCTAAAGCTCTCATACATCATAGAGTCTGCTGTATCCCTGAACCTCCTTTGATCAAGATGACGAGTTGCCCCTTTTGCATCAAAAAGGAAAGCATCTGGTAGAAGAAAGAGGCCTGCATGTAATCCCAATTCTGTGGTTGCTGACTTCAGGGGCAGACAAGACAGTGTGAAGGTTTCCTGCCAACCCCAGAGGAACACGACAGAAACCTTCCCCCTTCTGCCTGCCCTTCCTGCTGCCCTGTACCTAGCCACTTGGTCCCACCTACTTCCCTGTACCCTGTTCCCACTTCTGCTGTGTGATTTTAAAATCTAGAGAGACAACGCTTTAAAAAACCTGCCCATTTACCACTGTTTCGAATTTCAGGAGAAGCTCTTCAATGGTTAAATGACAAAAGACGCAACAAAAACTTACTTGCCTCATATCATCCGAATACTCCTACTTAAAGGATAGTGCCAAAATATGTCCAAATACCAAGGCTTCATGACTGCAATGGTGGATACCCTCTGAAGTTAAATTCTCTCCAGATAATAAAAAACAAGAACTGGCCATTATGGAAAACAGACGGTTATCCTTCTAACTGATAACAAAGTAAATTGTGGTATCAAGGGAACCTTATATCCCAATACAGATAAAGAAATAATTTTTCATATAAGATTTCATTTGCATTCTTCTTCACAAACAAGAGAATTGGCAGGCTCATCTCTTAAGAGCAGAGATTTAAAACAAAAAATCTCCCCAAAGCCCCACAAACAAAACCACACAAACACCTCCCCCCCCTATAAAGAATTTCGAAGCTAACAAGGACAGTACTACAGTACTTAGTTCCCACAAATTTCCTATAAGTTGGTAATTTAATAGTTCTTGTAACAGATAAGGTAAGGACACAAGAAGATTCCTGTAATTCTGAGAGTAACAGAAATGTATGAAGTCATACTGAACAGAAAAACAGGCATACTAACAAAAACCAGTGTAAGTAAGATAACAGCATTCAGTCAGCAATTCACAGAAGGCATTCTTAAATGTTTCTTCAAGATGATCAGTATCATAGAATCATCAGGGTTAGAAGAGACCTTCAAGATCATCAAGTCCAACCATTAGCCCCATACCACCATAACCACTACAATGACAAAGAGAAAAAAAAAAAACCAAAACACTCAGGAAAAGGCCTTTATGTATGCCTTTAGCAGAGCCTCACTTCTTAGCTCCCATGCAACCACTGTGAGCCTTACCTTCCCAGAAAAAAATTTTTTCTTTCTTGCATACTACCAGCCTCCTTATGAAAGGGGAGGAGAAAAGAAAATACCAATCTTTTCCCTGATCAGATGCCAAATTAACCTGATCCTTTTCTTTCTAGCTCTTCTGTATGAAATACAGTGATACTCAGTTCTTAGTAAATGTAGGATAAATTGATAAATCCAAAACAGTCTCTAAGACATTCCAGATTTTAAACTTATCCACAAATGAGCTGGTTTTCGATCAAATTAATCCACTTCCAATACATACATATTACATTGTATCTACCATCTTCATCTCTTGCACGCAAAGTTCCATGGGACTTCAGTTAATTGCATCAGCAACTTAAAATATTTGCAACGTTTTGGGGAGAAAAAACCCACAACACTTCGTTGGCAACAACATGAGATAAAATTGTATCTCGATGTGTTTTAGAAAAAGTTCTCTTAAACCTAAAATTCAGTCAATAAACATTAACCCCTTACATCAAGCATAGCCTACACCTGACCAAGCTTTAACAATCCCCAGTCTACAGGGTCAGATAAAATCTACTGCATCCTAATTGGCAAAATATTTAACCAGTCTGAATAATCACTTAAAGAGAAGTTAACCCCTTGGTTACATGTATTTAAACATTAACACTTTCAATCTGCAGAAGGTATTAAACAGTTAGCCTTAGAAAACTATTTGCAGTCCATTTCCTTTGATGTGGAAATCTATAGCAAAACATTTACACATGAAGTAACTTTTTTTAAGGTTTGCTTTGATTATAAGCAGGAACCTGGTGGTCTGAATGCTAATTCTATGTCTTTATGATCCAAGATGCTAATTTAAACCATTTTTCTCAGTTAAAATCTTCACAATCTTAACTAACAAAAAAAAAAAGAAATCTAAAAAGTTTACCTGGTAAAACATTTTAAGTCAATTTCTGAATAAATCTTCTCAATTAGCAGAGAGCAGAGTCTTGTATTTCTTCAGGGGACGAATATCAATTTTATAAAATTAAACCCAAAATTCTTTCTTTAAAAAAAATCAATTTCAGCAATCCCTTTGGAAAAACTAATATATACTAGCACAGCTCCAAGTAAACATTCTTAAGCAAGCACCAAATGCAAAAGATAAACCGGAGAACAGATGAATTTTACCTTTAAGAGAACCAAGATAACGTCCCTTTCATCTATGATAAAACGCAGTCAGTAATAGTGAAAAGTACATCTTCCACTGACTTTTAGTGGAGCCATTGGTTTTCAACTGCTTGGAAAAAAAAGCCTTGAAGTCTCCCAGTGTCAAAGGATACATTATATCATCAACTTCCAAAATATACTCCGAAATATCACATAATTCCCTTTTTCTGGTGATACTGTGAGCAACATTTTCAAACACAGTTCATTATTAGTTGTACAAAGTTAATATCAAAGTTCCATTTGCTGGCACCTTAAATTAGAATTGGAAGGAAGTTAGTTTCTGAAACACAAGTCTAATGAGACAACAGCCTGCCTGCCTGCCTCATGGTGCTGACAGATAAGCACTCAGCTCTTTGTTGGACTGGAGACTTTCTTTCAATGGTGCCAAAACATGGGCACTCTTCACATGCAGAACTGTACCAGAAGCCCAACACCTGTTCAGCACCAGCTGCAGATAATAACCCAAAATTCTGATTGTGGCATGCATGTGATGCTTCCCACTCCCAGACTCTTTGGACATTTTGTATGGTCAATATATTTAAAACGTCACCTAAAACTAGTCATGCTCCTAAGCACAGGGACCAGAAACAATTAACTCCCCACTTCCCACTGCATGTACCAGCTAAAAAGATGCACACAATCAGGTTCCCTCAAACATTTGCTCTTTCCTCCTGACTGTTATTCCCAAGTTGATTGCAACAGCTTCAGTCAGAGGGAAAATCCTTCAGCCAATTCTATATCCTGGTGGTGAGGACACACCACTCAGAGGTGGTGGCCACACCTGGGTCCCCCAGCCTGCAGAGAGGCAAATACATGCATTTTCAGTGCAAGCACCCCAACTAGAAGGCAAAGGAAGGTGCCAGCACTACCTGGTTAACAAATACGCTGTGGGACTACAGGGCAGGGCACAGATCTTTTACTTACACAACCTCAAGTGAGGATCACATAATGATAAGGAGTACCCACCAGGCAGGTACCTACACTCTGAAGGTGGGCAGGAGATAAGCAACATTTTTCACAGGCTGGTTCTGCATGCTTCACTGTTATTGGACATCTCGAGTTCTCTCCACTGACTAAAAACACTGCAGGCCGAATTTTCCAGCTCTATGTGGGATTTATAAATGGAGTTGCTTTGAAATTGTACCCAGCATTTTTATGACTTAATATACTGGTATATCAATTTCTGGCAGAATTTTAAAGCAAGCGATTCTGAAAACAAATTTCTGGATGAAAAATGAGTCAAAGGAGAGAAAGATTCCGTTTCCTTTTATGTACATAACTCATTTTATAATCACCCTGCAGGCAGATCAGTTAATTGCTAGAAACCACTGATTATTCACTCATTTTCTTATTAGGTAAAAGTCATTGCACATTCAGACTGAAAAATCATAACATGAACAAAAAAACAGACCTTCCTTGATATTTCTAGTGTTATGACTTTATTGTGTATTTTTACTCTATTTTCAAATTATTGTTTTTGCAAAATAATGGCAAGTCTATATTGCTCAGGAAGCATGTTCTTCATTTGCTTTTTTAATATCTGAAATAGGTTACATAAGTCAATAAAGCATTGTACTATCTATTTTTAAGCTAAGTATCCAGATGTGCCTCTAGGAGATGATATTTAAATCAGTGTTTCAAGGGCTTTATTTTCATGGCATAACTCAGTACACAGGATTTTCTTCTGAGCACCACATCAGATCAAGGTTTGGTTTTATTTTACTATAATATAATAGATTGCAAACAAAGCTAATTTTGTAAAGGAGAAAAAAAAGACAAGAAATTTAATTGCTTTTTGGAGTTTTTGTTTTGTTTCAGGTTTTTTTGTGAAGCAGCAGAAGTGTTGTGGTTTAATCCCAGCATCCACTACTCACTCCTCCCCATCGATGTTGGAAAGACTTAAACATCAAATACAGCCCTGGTGATATAGTGAATGCTCAGCTAATGAGATTGTGCCAAAACCATCACCTATAATACACATGAAATTGAATGGCAATGACATAAGATCCAAAAAAGGTATCTTTTCTTCTGGCCTGAAGGGGTCATGTATTGAACCTGGGAACACACCTTTTATTAAAGAAATCAAATACATGTGTTGGTGTTTCAGCCTGGAAATAAGACATGGCAGGTATAAATAAAGCAGTCCTACAGCTGCCATGGTTTATTATTGAACATCTAGAGAAATTATGTGGATTTTCAGACGTTCTCAATTACACTCAGGTCTTCAAGAATGTATCATTTCATACAAGGGGAGTCTCCAAAAAAGCATTCAAGCTTGTGAGGGAGAAAAACTCTAGGCCACAGGTAGCTGCCAAGGGAGGTACTAGTGGGGTCCATCTGGCCAGCTAAGTGCAGCAATGCTGCACTGATGTGTAGGTGACTGTGCTGCAGGAGGGACTAACCCAAAGCAAGCTCATTGGGGCAGAGAGCGCTCCTGGAGGTGCCCTGGTTATACCGACTGATGCAAACTTTCTGGAGTTCTCAAAGTACACTGTTTTAAGAGACTTCAATTCTTGCAAGTACTGTATGGCACACAGATTAGTCCCTTATATGAATATGAAAGCCATGGTTTTGTCAGACAGCCTCTCTGCGAACACACACAGCTAGAAATACAGCTAATCTTCTGACCAGCAAATGAAATAGATTCATACCATATGGAGCTAGAAAGGAAGAGCTGGTATGTAACTCAAGCCTTATGACTTGCCTGAAATAATTCAGTGTAGAATTACAGTTTATTTTTCAAGGGAAAAATAGTATAACCTGGATTCTAGAATTCCCCTTGACTTCCTCACTGACACGGTAACCCAAATAAATACACTACAGTGCATAGTTCTCAGCCCAGTATAGATTTCTCTGGCTCTTCTCTAGTCACATAATCTTTGATTCACGGGCATTAGCAGGGTATTCCAGTAGCAGTTGTACCAGTGCCAAATACATGATATAACCTTTACTACTAGGAAGTGTACCTCATTTTTAATACCCAGGAATCCCACTAGTCCTTCCTGGCATACTACTACGTGAGAGCTCATATTGAGCTATCTGCTGCAACCCTCAGAGTTGCCACACTTCATACAGGACATCCCTGTGGGAATTTTACATATTTCCTGTCAGGATGACTGACATCAGAATTGCCACTAACCAGATTTGGCTTACCAACCTATCCACATCACCATTTCTTTCTGTTATTTGTCATTCTACTAATTGCTGTATGTCACAAAGGAATATTCTTCCATCACTGGTGATTTTTAAATTTGCACAGAGTACTCTTTCCAAGTTGCAGCTCAAACAAAAATTACCTCATCCTAATGCTCCCATTGCACAAGAAGTCAGGCTGCCTACCACAGGGGTACTTTCAGGCCTTGCAAGCTCTGGCTTTGGGACTCTTCAGAGGTTGGAGGGGCAATGTGAGTTTTGTTTCATATCACTTTCCTGTGGAGGAGGCAGAGTGGTAGCACCCATTGCTTGAGGAGCAAAATATTGCTGCCTACCACAAACAGATATGGAAGGTCAGGCTGAAGCTGCTGGTGATAGCAGCCAGTGATTGCTTCTGGTGGACCACTGCTCTCCACCACCAATCTGCCCTGACTTCCTCAGGCAGCAACAGCAACCCGACTATTGAGGGCTGACAGCACAGTCCACCTGCCCATCTGTACATGCAGCTGTCTTCCTAACCTCTCCTTCCCAGCAGCTTGTAACAAAACCCAGATCCAGTCCACAATGCTGTGTTGTACAACATTAAGTCATCACATGTAATCTAATAAACTAGAGACAAAATACTTAAGTCATATTCTAGTCTCTGAAACTTTGCCAGACGTTTTAAAAAAAAATAATCATAAAACCAAAAAATAATAAATCATCTGGTTGCTCAGAGAAGTGGTGGCTGCTGCCTCCCTGGCAGTGTTCAAGGCCAAGTTGGATGGGGCTCTGGGCAACCTGGTCTAGTAGAGGGTGTCCCTGGCCATGGAGGGGGGTTGGAACTAGATAATATTTGAGGGCCTTTCCAAGACAAACCAATCTGTGAGTCTACAAAACGGGGGGGGCGGTGAGGAGCAGAGGAGGTGAGGATGTGCATGTAAGTAGCACTTACAGAGCAGAGAACTCACTGCTTAGCTTTTCCAAATCTTCTGGATTCACTTTCTTTAGCCCTGGTGATATTAAAGGATGTTGTTTAACGACTGGCATTGCTGGACTGGAACGTGATTCATTATAAACCTGCAAAAAGAGCTACAGTGTCTCTTCCAAATACTGATCAACACTACCCAATAAAATCCTTGCTGGTTTTGCACTCTCATTTACAGTTATACCATTCCTATCAAGTAACGCACCAACTGCAGCATTACAATTTGATTTGCTCCTCGTAGAATAAGCTCAACAGCCTGAACACAGTGCTTAGGACAATCACACCCATGGGGCAGAGTCTGGCTTCTTTTAAGCAATGTTTGTAGCTGCTTACTTTTCAGTGTCCAAAGACTGAAATCACCTGTGATGGAAGACACTAAGTTCTGAGAACACTTATTGTTGTTCCCACCACCCCACCCCCCAACAAATTAAACCACAAAGGATTAGTATAAAAAAACCCTGATATTTTTGTATATTTGGAACCTAATACAGAAATACCTTGTGTCCTAGAAATTAAAATTAACAGATATCTAGAGCTTGGGTAGCACAGGGAAGTTGCTTATCATAGTGGGTAAAGAGATCTTCTTTGAATTTCTTAAGACTAGGAATCTACAGCTGGAGACCAGACTTTGGGAGCCAGAGGTTTTCTGGCAATTCTGTGTTCTCAAATAATTCACAAACAGGGTGCCTTGATGTTCCTCCAGAATTATATGACAACTGAAAATGGGTGTGGGGCAGTTGTTCCTGAAAAAGGACTTTTAAGAGTGACTACAACAACTACGCTGGATTAGAGTTTTTAATTTGCATTTCTGCCCATGCAGAACTAATTCTTCTCATCTATGTGAACCTATATATATACATATACATTTCATGTATAATCTTGACAGGTGGAAACCATACATTTTAATTCATTTCCTCTTACCATGCATAATACCTCTATAAATTTAAGTCACATCTCTGCTGGCACTGCAACACTATCACTGCCAAATGGGTGGTCTGTCTTTCAACACTTTAAAGAAAAGTTATTTTAATTCATTTCAGATCAACAGATTGTTATAAACTTAAAGCACAAGTATATAGCTAAAGGCTATCTACTGCTATTCCTAGTTATTAATCTTTCAGCATCACTTTTTTATTATAATTAATGCTGACACTTTCCCATGAAGTTAGTAAGCAGCATTTTAGAAAGGAATGGAAGACTGTATTTCTTAAATGAGAGTAAGCTTCTGAAACAACTTTAAAAAGAGTCCACATTCTGATCAACATGACGTCAACACTGCATGATGGCCTTAAAAAGACATTATTAATCAGTAATTATTCCTGAAGGGAAATAGATAGAATGCTCACAGCATTACTTAAAATACTCTGGATACTTCCCGTTTATTTGTTTTTAAATTACAAAATGGAACCTGTTCCCTGCCACTCTAACAGCTACAGTTCTCCTGAAAGCACCTGAAAGCATATCAGACAATGGTGTTACTGTTATCTAGGCTTGGGGAAAGGGGAGAGGGCAAGAAACGGGAGGGAGAAAAGGCAGGTGGAAGAAAAGGGGCGGGGAAGGAAGGACTTGGGCTTCTGTAAGTTAAGTGATTGTAAATTTATTTTTCAACCCAGGTTTAGAGAGAAAAATTCCTATTCACCAAGCACCCAGAAAACCTGACCTCCACACAGTCAGTACAATCAATTAGAGCCTCTTCTGAGCAAAATGAAGCATTTTCCAAGCAGTGTCTAGTGGCTTCCTTCACAATGCTCTGCAGCTGAATGTCACAGCAGCTCTGCAAAAATGGTTTTAAGTAACAGACAAAAGATGAGTGTTAGCTTTTCCCCTGGCCGTTCTGAAATTAAAAGCTGATATAACACACAGAGAACAGCTCCCAGCTTCAGTATGGAAGCAGCCGTTGATGTCTGCAAGCGTTTGTTCCCTGTTCACGTGGTACCGCATGACAATCCCCCTGCACTGGACCCCCTCTCTAAAGCTGCTGGCATACAGTCTCTTTCTCAACTGAAGTCAGACCAACCATAAAGAAAATTGTAACAATGCTGTGGTCTATCTAGGAGAAGTATCAATGTAAGCATGACAATTTCTTGCTCACCAATCGCATTTCTAAAGGCATTTTTTTTATTTCGGGATGGAAAACCAACAAATTTTCAGGACCTCACCATCTGGTGCGGGAGTCTAATGACATCTGGATGTGACAAGCCAACAAAAAGTGCCACAAAATGGGGCCACATGCCCAGAGTACCTGAATGTACACCACACGCGTGCAAAGTACATTAGCATACCCAGCACATAGGTCAGAGCGTGCTTCCGTAAGAACAGCAACAGACCTCTTAAGTAAATAACATCTCTCTCCTTTCACTACTCTCTGTACTCATTTTTTTTCCTCAAATGCTCAACAGAAGCTTTAATTGACTAAAGGAATAATAAATACAGGCTCTGAGGAACGGGCAGAGGCAGGAGATAATATAATTCAAGGAACTAAAGCGAACATGCACTCTTTTGAAGCAATTACCAAGACAGACAGGCTCCTTTTAATAGGTATGTTTTCAATGGAAAAAATCAATTCTTGAAATTTTATCTAGAAATTTACACCACCAAGCCATGATGGTTACAATTCTGCTACCTTGTTCCTGTCAAACCAAAGGAAACTTCAATTTCAGTTCTAATTTTGCATCTTCATCTGTTTACAGGAGAAAAACAAAGATACTATTGGAGCCTGTTTTAGAACAAAACCAAATCAAGCATTTTTACAAATTCACACAAATTTTCTTAAATGATCATGTTTAAAAAAAAATAAATCCCTAGCTATAAATGAAAGACCAATTGATACTATATATATTTTATTAATCACAAAACAATGGCCCTATACCATGTTTCAGAATACTGAGGTTTCTTAGAAGCCCTTTTCCTCAGTAGCAGCCATCTCAGAATATGGACAGTTGAGGATCTGGCTGTTTCTTTAAAAGTAAACCAGCTCAAACCATTCATGCATTTAAAAAGCCTTCCTAGTCAACAATGCAATGAAAGCGTAACTGTAAAGAGGGATAAGCTAACTTTGCCTTTAGGAACTGATTTTGTTCATTTTTTTGTAACATTCATCTTTTTAAAGTATTAACTGTAAATGCACAAACTAAAAATAAAAGCAGACTAAATCACAGAAGGCTGCCTAAAATTGTAAAGTATTCAAGTGCCTCATGACTACAAAATTTGCCACAGATAATTAATTTAATAAACCACACTTCCTGGCAGTGTGCCACATCCCACCTCTTCAGGAAATACCAAAAGACTGTAGGATTACAATGTGGTTGGTCCCTGAGTTATCTGAAAAGTACCTTCTGAGCATTACTCACTTACAAGATATGATTTAGTTACGAGGCTTTGGAATTGGACTAGAAATTGATCAGCTCTTTCTCCTGTTCAAAAAAAATGGGGAAATATTGATGCAGTGTTTAAAAGCAGAGGCCCTATTTGCTTGTTTTGTTTGACATAGATCATTGTCTATTGTTTACATTTGAAGTTTCTAATGAAAGGTTTTATAAACCACTCCTTCACATCATGACACTTGCGAGACTGGGGACTTTTCTACTGTCTGTACCATCTCTATCCAAAATATACCAATCCCCAGCATTTGTCTAGCATTGGTTACTGCAAGCCTCTCAAATATTCATTGATAAATAACTATACGTATATACCACTACAATCAAAACGTATAAATCCCAGCTAATGTGACAGGTACAGTGTGATCTCTGGCTTCATGATCAGCATGTTCCTCCAGTCAGAAGGCCATGCATCTACAGTGCATAAGTACCCAGTCCTGCTGTCTGGTGGGACTGCCTGGGAGTCCTCAAGATGAAGGAGATGGAGTCAGGATATAGTCTGAAATTCATCCAGCTCAGTGCCCTCTCTCTGCGTATGACAGAAGAGCTTCAAGAAGGAGAGGAGATGGGATTGACAGGCATATGACCAAAGCAGCCTGCTTTGGCAGGGGGGGTTGGACCCAATGATCTCTCGAGGTCCCTTCCAACCCCTACGATTCTGTGATTCTGTGATTATAGAAAACAAACAATAAAGAGTCTCAAAAAAGGCGGAAAAAAATATGGAAAACCTGTCAATTTAAATGCATGAAATGGAAAAGCTTTCCAGAGAGATATAGAAAGGATTAACTACAAACTTACACAACTAAGGATGCATGCTTGCAGCCCCACAAGCACCCCTATCCTGGGCTGCATCAAAAGCAGGTCAAGGGAGGTGACTCTGCACCTCTCCTCTGCTTTGCTGAGCCCTAACCTGGAGTACTGNAGACCTCACCTGGAGTACTGCACCCAGCTTTGGGGTCCCCACTATAAGAAAAATGTGAAGCTGTTGGATGAGTCCAGAGGAGGGTCACAAAGATTATGAAAGAACTGGGACACCTCTCCTATGAAGACAGGCCACAAGAGTTGGGATTATTTTGCCCGGAGAAGGCTCTGGGGAGAACCTGACAGCACCAGTACCTGAAGAGGCCTACAGCAAAGCTGGAGAGGGACTGTTTGCAGATGCGTGGAGTGACAGGACAAGGGGTAACCACTTTAAACAAGAAGAGTGTAGATTTACATTAGATATTAGGAGGAAATTCTTAACTGTGAGGGTGGTGAGGCACCGGACCAGGTTGCCCACAGAAGTTGTGGATGTGTTCAAAGCCAGGATGGGTTTGGGCAACCTGGATGGGTCTTTGGGCAACCTGTACTTCTAGTGAAGGGTGTCCCTGCCCATGGAGTGGGGTTGGAACTAGATGGTCTTTGAGGTCCCTTCCAACCCTAACTATTCCCTTTTTAAGACTGTGGTGACCCTCCAGGATTTGTATATCACGGTCAGTATTTCAATAACAACTTCTAACAGAAGTTCAAGAACCAGTGAACTTTTGCACTAATGAAGCCAAAGTTCATTTAAAAACAAAACAGAAACCAAGGTAGTGAAAACACAGTCTGCTCAGTCTAGGTCAATGCAAGACTGCTTGTTACAACATGAGTTTCTGAACAAAGCATTCTATTTCATTTTATCATATCTGACTAATGTCATTTTTTGTATTTGACAGGAAACAGTCCAAAGAAAATTATTTCAATACACAAAGTATCACTGACACACAGCCTGTATTTTCTTCATTTCATCCTTGCTGCTTTGACCTCATTTCACCACTGTTGAACAAGCCATTAGAAGTAGTTTTATCTTCCCCCTAAATCATCCCTCAAACCCTTTGATCCTTTTGACACTTCTTCTTAATTCCTTTGATTCTGTCAACATCTTTTCATAACAGGTACCTTAAACTACCTGCAATTCAAACAAACATAAATGTACTCTAGCACAGAGAGGTGTGTTACAAAACAGGGAAGAAACACTTTTTCTCCTTTCTTTGTCTGAGGAACATTCTTGCAGACAACTAGATATTTTTTTTTCCATTTTTTCCCACTCCCTTTTTTTATTACTATCTCAAACTCAAGTCCTGTGCTTTCTCATTTCTTTAAGTATTAACAGTTTTTGAGGATTCTCAGGCTCATTTGCTGCATAGTATCAAATACGGTATAGCTGCATAGTATCAAATAACATTTTTCAAGATAAAACTGCTGATACTTAATTTAGGAGGCTTGAAGCTGAATGAGGGAAGATACTCTGATGTCTATCTCTGCTGGTATTTTCTTAACAGACTCCTGTTCTGAAAAACAGTGTCTTAATTCTGCTCAAAAGTGAACCATGAGTTCTAAAAATTATTTATGACATCCTATCAATTATGGTGAAAGAATACTTTTTTTCCCACATGTCAAATCAAATAAAATTAAGATTCTGTGTGTACATAAGACTCAAAATACATCTCAAAAGTTAACTATGTAACAAGCAATCCCATTATTATAAATATTAAATATCATAAAAGCTCCAACACACAGACACTTGCTTCTATAATATTTTCCAGATGTGCATGTTTTTTAAAACATAACTGCTCACATATTTAACTGCCTACCTTGTGCTGGAACAAACCAATGTGTAGGTGGTGAATCTTTCAGCTGAGCTGAGCAAAAACCTTAGTACAGAGACAAACAAGTGAAAGGGAGCCAAAATAACTTCCCTTTAAAGGCAGAAACTCATTTAAGCATAATCATTAGGGAAGCTAGTTTATCTTCTGTTTTTGAAAGGACATAATAAATAACAGACACAACTACAGTGTAGGCCATGTCCAGAAAATCTGTGAGGTCTTTTTTGGACCACACACTCCCTCCTGAAAGTCACATGTAGTAATGATGAAGCAACTAACACACTCAGGGCAATGCTCAGACCATATGGCTAAAGAAGTAGAGACCAAATGGTTCCCAGCACCTCAAGAACTACTATCACTGCCAGACTGAACACTGGCTATCCCAGTGACATTGAGAGGGCAGGAACAGCTACGTGCCTATACACAAGTTTGCACCCCAAATAATTCCAACACACCAGAAGAAACAAATTCATTTTTCAACAAAATCTTCCATTGACAGCTTCATTCATTTTTTTAAACTTCAAGATAAAAAAGCTTCCAGAACTGCAAAGCTGTCTGAGCCACAGTCAGCAACCCAGAAGTGGGTAGAGATCATCTTCTGCCAGCCTACAAATTACAAACATCCAAACCTCCATGCAAAAGGAAAGGGAAAACCAACTACTTCCCAATCGCATTAAATCACAGGAGAAAGAATATGAAATTTTTTATTCAACAATTGCTGCTCCTCTAACTGGCTGAGTGGTAAAGAATGTCTGCCCTTTTAAAAAACTGAACGTACCCTACCTTCAAAACATGACTAGGCTCTCAGTAGAACCATAATACAGGGGGAGTGACCAACTACTATATCATTTATTCCATTGTGAGAGCATGCAAACTTCATAGAAAAAAATGGAGAAATTTAAAAAAGAAAATCAAGGTCCTGCTGCATAGACAGATTTAGGTTGACTATAGCCATATGTAGTTTTTTTTCCCCCATTTAAATCTTTATCTCAGTGAAATGAAGACACACACATACACAAAGCCAAACTAAAATAAGTATAGGTGAAAAAATTAAGATTCAAAGCTGAAAATGT
>VZTU01000797.1:0-16198 GCA_013400835.1 Zapornia atra
AATGTCTTTTTACCGATAACAGTTGGACATGGATCAGAAGTAATTAATAGTAGCAATAGTTTCAAACCAGGTAAATGGTCACTTGCACTCAGTTTTGAGGAAGTGCTGGTCTCTTGAAGGACAGAGTGGCTGATGCCTGTGGCATCCCTGAAAAGAACATCCTGGACAGAAGTTTCTGCTTACACTGAGAGGGCAAAAGTCCTGTAAGTATCTTAATAGCACATTAAGTCATAGCTAATGAATGGTGCTGAACCCACAGAACTGAACTCTACACGTGGTAGTTTTGATTACCCTGAAGAGTACATATGGTAAGTCCTTGTCAGCCTAGAGTAGACCAAATGCAAAGAATGACATTCATTAAAATTGAAATAAAGGCAAGATTCATCTAATTTTTCACTTTTGCAGTCTGGGTTGAATTAAGATTATAATATAGAAGAAAAAAAAAAAGCATTAAAAATTCATGATGCTGTCCCAAACTGTCATAATACTCTACTTTCCACCTGTAAACATCATTCCATTTTACTTCAAGTTGCTAAAGGAGAAAATTAATGACAGTTGCTCTGACTGTAATGTATTTTTGTCATCTGTCATACTATTAGAGTTAAAATATTAGCATCAGAAGATGGCAGCTAGAAACACCTGTGATATTTTTGTCCATATCTATCAAATATCATGGTACTTGGAATAAGAGAAGTAAGCAAACATACTCAGAAAAAAAGTGTGAAAGTATATGTGTACATCCACATGAGTTTACACTGCCCAGAGTACACACAGCACAAGTCCTTATCAGACAAAATATATACATGTGAGAAGAATAAATGAAAATTCAATGGTATAGAAGACACCATACTTCTGTGGTGCGGTAAAAGCTCTATCTCCATCTTGATATAGCTTCATCTTCAGGCAAAATCAGGATCATATTTTTTCTAAAAGAACATTTTCAAAACAAACCCCAAAACAAACTAAAACAACAAAACCCAGAAATATATCTTTACCTAAAACTGCCAAGTTGTTTCTAGACAACATATTAAAGGATATGTTAAATATCTACAGCCAGCTATTTCAAACAGTTCAAGTGTTTAGAAGTTTTCCTCATTGGAGATATACTATCAATACACATTTGTTGCACTTTTGTCTCTGTGTATTAATAAGTTTTTGTTGTAATTCAGGCATGTAAAATTATATTTGTAGAGTAGAAATTGAGACTACAAGCATGGACAGCACAAGTCCTAAGTACAGAAAACAGATGCTGGAGGAGTTCAGCAGCTTCCAAGATTCACCTTAACAACCAGATGAAGCATTGTTCCTAAATAAAAAGAGACATAGCTGAGTCTTTTGCCCAGAAAGGAAGCCACCATCGTTCCTTATTCTAATTCAGCTCTTCTGGCTATTCTCAGGATGGTATGGCATTCTGTTCCTTACGTCCTTTCCCTTCCTGTCATTGGGATTTATGTGTGATTTTACTGTCTCCACAATGCCCTGTCTCCACAAAGAGCAGACTGGTAATTAACTCATATTAGAAGCCTTTAGAAAACTATAGATCAAGATTGATACAAAGGTCTCTCTATAGAATACTGAAACTCATATCATGGCATAGCACTGATATAAGACAAGACACTGTCCTCTGAAGTGTTAGACATGGGTAGCTATCTCCACAGACAGGGGAAAAATGCACAGACACAATTTTGGCTTTTAGAATGTTAACTCTACCAGTTGCATATGTATATTACAGGTCATGTATATTACTGTGTATACATGCCCATTACGTGTGTCGAGAAACTCCGCTCACAGGTTCTATAAACAATTTTCTTTCAGATGGGATCATGCACTGCTGTTTAAATGGGGCATCCACAATGACTGTTCTAATGATCTGTCTGGAAATCAGTTTCCTTTGTGATATGGCTATGTCTGCAGAAGTACTGATCTTGCTACCCCACCCGCTGCCATTTTTCATGCATACCTACATGAGACAGATAGCAATCCTTGCCAGGCTGGGCAGGCATGTGACAAATCATAAACAGACATGCCATTAGTGTCTTCTGTCACTGCTCTAACATGAGGATTAGTTAGTGCAAAAGGGGTTCTGCCAGTCTGCTAGTTCAAGCTGAATTTCATCCACTAAACTTAATTACTGTATTTATATCTTTCTACAATTACACATTTTCATGTGCATAACCTGTGGAAAACCAAACCAAAAAAACCCCAGGAATACCTAACCAAAATCCAAAAAAAGTCTAATTTGGTAGAAGTGTTAATTATACACTTAAGCAGATAACACAAAGAGGAATTTAACCTGGAACCTCCCTCTCCCTCCCTGCCATTGTTTCTGTGTAGTTTATTTCTGATGTAGGTTATTAGAAGATGCATTTACAAAGGAGAGTACTTTAAAAATGTGACAGAAGTGTGTACTGTTAGATGTCATACAAAAGTAATTATACATTTATTTTCTCTGGCACATCTTCTATAAAGATTTTCACTCTCTAAAGAATTTGTTTGTCTTTTCACTCTAAATTTTTACTTCCATTTTTCCATTTTTGTGCTTCCAAATACATTGGCGATGCACGCCAGGGAATTTGCAGCTCAAATGATCTGATTTATAGTTGCCATCAAGCACTTTGAAGTGCAGATTTTCTTGTGACCACTGAAATGGAGGTACAAAGGAAGATCAGTCTTTCAAAAATTCATTCCTCATATATGCTGTCAAAAACTACCAGGTAGAGGGGAAAAAAATGAGGACTACAAAATAAAATATAATGAAAGGTGCAGTACAAATCTGTAAAACTACATCAACATATTATGAATGTTTTGGTGAGGTGCCTTTTATCTTACTCCTTCACACTCCTGCCTTTCCTTTTTATAAAAAGAAATCTCAAGGCCCCAGCACTAAACCCAGAAAGCTAGTCCTTTATCAGGATCTCTGATAAGGTTCTGTACAAGTTTCTACCGAATCTCCATCTCAAAATATTGTGGCAAATGGCAACTTTACAATACAATACAGCTTGAGATAAAAACTTGTATCCCTGTTGTAATGTATTGCTTAAATCAATTAAAAGACTATGGTGCTGACAAACTGTTTGAGAAGATTTAAAATTTATTCTAATTCTTTAAAAAGAAAAGGAGGTGGGGTGGCTTGATTTAAATAAGCAAAAAAATGTTATGGCTCAGAATATATATATTACAGATCTTGCTGAAAGCTCTGGAAATTCCTTTCAGCACATAGTACTTGCATGAGTGATAGGGTGTTTTGTCCTTTCTGCTGCTTATTTTTTCTTCTTTTTCCTTGGCTTTGATTCTGAGGACAGCACTCTCTTTTCATCTTGCTAGAGATACGGCTCTGCATAAATCTCTCAGGAGATCTCACTACATCCAAGCAATTTTATGGTAAAAAAAGGAATGCTTCCTTATGTCTGTATAATTTCAGTTGCGTAAATCTGTTCATTGACCCCAAAGCCAGCCTGACTTTACTGTGGATCTCCCTTGTTCACAAAGTTTGGTTTGTGAATTATAGTAGCCGTAACATCTTTTGTGTCCATGTTATGCAGCAGTAGATTGCAATTTTTCATCAAGTGTTTGCACATAAGCTTTTATTTTTCTTGTACAGAAGCAGTTTCAGAGAGAAAATAAAGAAAAACAAAGAAGAAAGAAAAAAATCCTTTTAAAAAAGAAAAAGAAGCTGTGAGGAAAAGCAAAAATTCAGGGTTGTTGATATATATTTTCTTGATGATCAGATTAAAGAAAATGCTATCTGGTTTGGATGTATCAAGCAGTTTTCCTAATAAGCTGAGAATAAGCCAGCTAAAGAATAAAATAAGGCCATAAAGCTTCCTGTAAATTACAGAAATGGTAAAATAAAATGTCTGTATATGCTAATTACATGGCGTAGACCTAGTTTTGCATTTCCATAAATCCTTCTCTTGAATTGTTATATTAGCTAGTAATTAAGAGCCTTGTGACAAATTATTTGATTTAGATTCTCAGCCAGGTCTGGACCCTACTAGGTACTGATTTCAGTGAAGTTTTAAGATGCACACAGGAGTATGCCGTACTCTACTGAATGAACTGGCAATGTGTTTTTTGTGCTGTCAGATGTTTCTGGAGTATCCATGGAATTTATTTATTTAGACATTTGAACCTTTCAGTTGTGAGAGAATTTTGCTTAAAATGCAGACTAACAACCTTAACAAGAGATCAAGACTGTTGCATCAGATATCTAGATATAGGTAGAATACATTAAGGGTATTGCATTTTTTTGAAAGGACAAAAATCTCAAATTAAATCATATAAGGTATATAGAAAATTCAAATCTCATTAGATCTCCAAAAAAAGAAATCACTTCCTATGAATTTAGTGCTTGAATCTAATTTCTTTCAAGGCAATTATACAACATCAAAGAAATGCATAGAATTTTCTGTAGACAGTCTGTTTTGCATTAACTTTACTTGATAACGACAGAGAAGATCTAGTAACACCATTCCTAGAATGACACAAAAAGACTGAAAAATTTATTTACAAACTGTTAAAAAAATGCTTTCTGAAGAAAGAGATGAAAAATATTATCCTTCTTCTCATAATTCATTGTTTTGGGAGGAATTTGTTTGCTTGTTTTTTTGTTGGTTGTGTTTTAGCTAATTGGTGTTTGCTTATGTGGGGTTTTTTTTAAGTGTTCTGATTAAATTTGGCTACACTGATTCAGTGTATATTTTGTAGTCTTTGCATATAGAAAGTATACAAAATGTTATTAGGCCAAAAGCACTGTCAGAATTTTCTTTTTATCTCATGTACGGTAATCCGTTGTCTAAATCTTATATAAAATAAGGAGAAAATCTAGTCTAAGCTATTTAGGAGTGACTTACTTATTCTTAAAGAAAGCTAACTCTTAGACAACTTGTAATTTTACTTCATTCCTGTGATCTTTGCCATTAAAAGTAAATACTGTATTCTTCACTCTGAGTGAAGAGTACCCTGACCTAGGTTGTTAATTATTGGAGGATTTGCAGGACATTTAAGTTTGATATGTGGTGGTACCTTCTACAAAGAGACAAATATTATCAAAACAGTAGGAAAATAAGTGCTGTATTCATAGATAAGGTGAACACGTTTAGTTCCATTTTAAGAGTCATACAAGTATGTCTCAGCCATTATAATTATTGTCACAGGTTGAAAACTCACAAGAGACCAAAAGCATGTTTATGGATTAGTAATCTCTTGTGGCCACAGGTGTCCGAAAGTGTTTCTTCTCTTCAGAAATAAAGTAAAATCAAAAAAGCAGAGAGGGGGGAGAAGTGTGATAAGTTAAATCTGATCGGTTCACAATTTAGTGTAGAGCTTCTAGCAAGGAACTAAGGATGAGCCCCTGAAAAACTCCCATCCAGCTACAGTAAATACTACTTTGCAACAGTGAAACCTTCATTAGTGTTTTTCTTTCATTTAACCATTCCAGTGGGTAAGAGATGCCTTGTACCGATTTTTGTCTCTTCACTCCCCATCTCCCTTCCCTGCCCTTTTAAAAATTATTTATTTATTTTTGTTCCTAAGATTTCCAGGGGGAATGGTGTCTATAAATTAAACTAACTGGCCGCAGTGTTATATGATTATTGTCTAAGTAAAACAGATTTATCATCTTCACTTTTTCATTTCCTGTTCTAAGATTTCTGTTAAATACATATTACTCATGAATGACAAAAGGACTAGCAGCACGAGAGGCTGTTTCCCAGGGGGTGTAGGTACATTCGGAGTGTGTTTATTACTAGCTAATGTTCTTCACCAATAACAGATTGCACGTTCTATTAGATTTTGTGCCCTGCTTTCTAAAGACTCTATATATTATCAGGTGGGGGTACACGTGTTGATCCTCTGAGGCCAATGAAAGCTACTGCCTCTGTTAACACCTCAAGACACTGATGTTTTTCACCCTAGTCTCTCATCACCACTCCTGTCCTGGCCTTGTGCAATGGCTTAGGTGAGAATGCCAAGTACAAGTGTCCAGAAGTACACTTCCCTGTGTTGCAAATGTAAATTAGAGATCCATGGAGAATTTCAGCTCTCATAAAATATCACTTTAAAGCACCCTGGGTTGAATTAATCATTATTAGTGTATTGCAGTCTGCTTTAATTAATAGAGTCCATTAACATATAATAAAAATTCAGAAAAGTAATTGAAAATTGTCAAAAGAATCTGACTGATAATAAAAGATCTATGCCCAGGTGATATTTTCTGTTACTGCCACACAGGAACAACATTAAATATTATCTATATTGGATACATATGCTTTCATCTGGAATACACCCCAGGTGAGCACTGCACACATTTACTGCTAAGCTTCCTTCTCTTGCCAGACCGCTTTCTCTGGGGTGCACAAGTAGCTGTATGATTTTAGAATAGAGCATGGGAAGCGTTCTGCCCTTGAATATCTGATGTTATTTTTTTTCTCATTTATGAAATACAAATAACATAGTTTGACAGTGACCGCAATGACATGGGAGTGCTCTGTGTAAATAGCATGTTTGGCTATTTGTGGTGTCCTCTGCTTACAGTTACTCATAAATGAGAATGATGTGCTACCTTTTCACCTGTCAGAAAACCGTATCTGAGGAAATCCATAGCATGGACTAAGAGGCAGTGAAGTTTCTGAATTCAGACCTTGTCTCTTCTATTCTGTTGAATTCCGTGCATTTCAGTTGCTCTGTACATAAAATGGAGTACTGAAATTTAAGGTATGTCAGTGTTGCTGCTGTGGCTGTGGGGACATCCATGCCCTAAATTTATACTGGCTTTGGTAAAGCAGACCTGAGTGTGTTCAAGCATTTTCCTTGGGTCTAGACGGAAGTATGCTGCTGTACTGTGCAGCTGTTAAAGTGTATATAATGTCTTGGTTAAAATCTAACTTTCAGATGCCTTCAGGAACTGTAGTCACATGAGGGTTAGGTTTTACCAGTATCACCAACTTCTGACACTGAACTAAGATGGTAAGTCAGAAAACTGTTTCTCAGGCTCCCTGGACTCTCAACTGAGATGGATAGACAGATATAAATGTAATTCAAAAAGTCAGCCCCAAATCTAACAGTAGTTAAACTCTTAAATTCTCTGAGTTTTAGTCCTTGTGCTGAATAAAACAGTCAGGGACTGACCATCAGCTCCAGGCCAGTTAGCACCAGCTGATTCATAATTAGTGCTGTTAATGATGTCCCGTCTGTCACAATCCACTACCATACCAGATAGACCAGTTTGGCAGAGTTTAAACCACCTTGCATTCCAACTGACCTCAGATTGCTCTGGGTGGTTGGGGGCAGCTAGGTTTAACTCCTCAGTGAGGTTCAATTAGGTGTTTTATCGTGACCAAATCTTTGCAGTTCTCAGGAACAGAATTAACACTCAAAACGGACTCAAGTGCCCAGTCACTTTATTTGGCCCACAGCAACCATTCAAGGGAAGGGGGGAAGAAAGAGGGCAGAGTGGAGCAAAGAGAGAGGTTGCAAAAGCTAACGCCATGTAGCTACGACATCCAGTCTGATGTATTTAGGTCCAATGGGGGAACATTCTTCCTTGTCTTTGCTGGTCTTGCCTTTTTACAGTGTTATCTGTTTGCATAATCAATAAATCCTTGGCATAGCCACACCCTCCACCTGCCTGTAGGATGCATACCCATTGCTGTCTCCAGAGGGTCTGCAAAAGTTCAAGAGGGTCCGAGCCCCCTTAAGAGGGTCCAAGCCCCCTCACACTTTGTCCTTCAGCCTGGGTGCATGCACAGAGGACTTGGGATACATGCTTCAAGATGGACAAGATGTATATCTTTTCTTGATTGGTGGAATTCACTTTGTTGCTTCATGATTTTGTGGGGATGAGGTTTTATGTGTACTGAGAGAGACAAAAGATGGGGATATGGTTTGGTTGGCAATTGTTAAGGTGTATCTCTATCCACTTAACACCAGTCTAGCTAGATGAAAGCAGTTAGTTGGAACAGTCAAAAATAGATCAAATGGTGTGTGTTAGCTCAGTTCACAGTGAAGCAGTGTGGGTCCAGCACTCAGCCTGGCTCACTTTTCTTTAATGGCATGTTCTTCGTGAAGTTATAAATGCAGCCATGACAACTGACCACAACTGATCAAAGCAATATCCCATACCGTATGACATCATGATCAATATACAAAACTGGGGAAAGAAGAAGGAAGAGGATGATGTTCAGAGTGATGGCATTTGTCTTCCCAAGCAATTGTTACACATTATGGAGCCCTGCTTTTCTGGACATGACTGAACACCTACCTGCTAATGGGAAGTGGTGAACGAATTCCTTGTTTAGCTTTGCTTGCATTTGTAGTTTTTACTGTATTTATTATTATTTACTGTATTCATTATTTTTACTTTATTTATTTATTTATCTCAAGGCCTGAGTTTTCTCACTTTTTACTCTTCTGATTCTTCTTCCCTCATCCCACCTGGGATGGTGTGAGTGAGTGTCTGTGTGGTGCTTAGTTGCCAGCATGGATTAAAGCACAACACTCTGGGGGAGCTAGAAAAAGCCTGTCTTTCACTAATGGGGCAGGATGTAGGCACATAAATTCTTTGTTATTGACCTAGTGTGATTACCTGTCTTCCTTTCCCTTAAATAGGGGTTTTAGCCAAACGGATGAAAAAAAAATAGCTATCAAGTAAAAGTACTTTTCAGTACTCTTATTGAAATCTGAATTTTCAAAAGCCTTTTGCCAAATAATACACCACAATTTATAACGTACATTTAATCACTACTTTGAGCATTAAGCTTAAAAGGTATCCATCTGAACATCCCTCAGTATTAGGCTATAACACTTCTCAAAAGGTTGGATCAAAGTTCATTAACAGACATTATGGAAACAGAGGTAATAATATAACATTGAGGAGAGAGGGCAGATGTGACATCAATAGGGTTTCCTATTGCTCAATGAATAGGGAAATTTTGGTCATTGGTATGTCTGATTTTTTAAGTTTGCAGGAAAAATCATGTTGCTTGTTTGGTTTTTTTTTAATTTATTTTTTTTTCCTGTGGAATCAAGATCCCAGAAAATAAGGACCAAATTACTCTTATAAGTAATGGATTACAATGTCCCCATTTACTATAATCTTATCTCTTTAACCACTTACACAGTAATTGTTCGACAAAAGACTGACACTCTTCTCTATTTCCTGGTTGTGATCCTGCAGGATTGCAGCCATTAAAGAATCATCAAGCAGAAGAAGTGCAAAGGCTTTGTTGCCCATTTTTCAAGCACCTTGATTAAGGTTTCTCTTTTTTCATTTACTTGTAGCACACAATTTCTCCAGTAACGATGTGCTGGTACTTGATTTTCTTTCTGCTCCACAACAGGCTCGATTAATTTTTTTTTAAATGCCTTTTAGATTCAATTTCCTTCTCTTGGATTAGCAAATCAGACTGAGCAGAGTTGGAGAACAGCTGTCTATTCTTTTCCCAGTATAATAACGTATTCAAATACTTGATTGTAAAGGTTGGACATTTATAGCGTGTGAAGCAATGGACAAGGCAAAGTATTTTTAGTATTTGGACTTGAGTCAATCAAGATGTTGGGTACTTTAAAAAAAAAGAAGCTTCAAGTGAAAATGTTCATCTCAAGTTGAAGAATTCTCTTCAATGTGTTAGTCTCCAGATTCTCTAACCTTTTATTTGATGTTTACATCATCAAGAAAATATTGTCCATGTCTCATGAAACACATTGTTAACTGCAGCTAGATAAAGCTGTCTTCATCTGCTTCTATGGATTTTAAATATGTTGTGGGGATTTTTTTTAGTTGTTCTCATAATAAACAAATAGTTGCAGTGTACCACCCTTTTTTAATCAGCGAGAGATCAAAAGACCGGCATATTAGGTCCTCTTCACCCAGGCAGAGCCTAAGGTCTTTTAATGTTAATGTGCCTAAGGGGCATAGCAAGAGAGATGATGAGGAAAGGGTCTTTAACACTTTGATTTGTGAATCCTTCCAGCTGCAGCAAGCCATGTCTTCCACTGAAATGCAAGTCCTTGAATCAGGGGAGCAGGGAGGGAGAAGTAGTACATGTACAGAATATAACTAATGTCCCAGAATGCATGTGCATTGCACACCAGTCTGTTCTGAGAGTAAAAAAACCAACAAAAAAATCCCCACCTCAGGCTTGGGAGTAACATCTGGATCTCTAAAGCTTTCCTCTTTCCACTTACTCTTAGAGTAAGTGGAAACTCCCAAGTGAGTATTAAGTTCACAGTCATGTCCTGTGAGGTTTGCTTTCCTGGTGCTTATCCCTATTTTCTGTAGGAGAAATGACATACGTAGTCCTACAACGTCCCCAGTGTTTAAGGCAGTTCTGAGCCTTGAGGAGTCTAGGAGATGAAGCTCTTCCTAAAGGCAAACTGCTAGTCAGTGTGAGCTTCCACCGAGATTAGGGCAGCAGCAGATTACAAGGCATGTTTTTCTCAGCTGGGAACCACAGAGATAAAATCTTGCCACCCCAAAAATAGACAGTTTCTTAACTCAAGACAGTCTTCTAAGAGTTCTTGCAGAAATTCTGTATGAATACATACAGGCTTCCCTCAAAAGGTGATTTTCATAATTCTCTACTTGATCTCAAGGATTGATTATGTCCCACAGTTGAAGGATTGGAAGACAGAACTGTTAGATTGAAGAATGACTAGTAGAACTATCATATAGAAGTTACCTGCCCATAAATGTCATTTGATGTGAAGTGTGGGTGGTCAATTTTGTACAGTAATGTCAGGTAGGATGGGGTTGTTCTTCCATAGGTGGAGGACTTGGCATTTCCCTCTGTTGACCATCACGAGTTTCCTGTTTTCCATTTTGTGAACCTGTTCAGGTCTCTTTGAAAAACTGCTCTGAAAGGCAGCAAAACTGTCTGGTCTATCAACGAGTCCTTCCAAATTTCTGCTGCCTGTAAAGTTGCTGAAGGTGCACTCAGTCCTATCATTTAGGTATCACATACTGCACAAGTTAGATGTGTTTTCCTGAGAGCTGGACAAAAAGAACTTCTGTCACATGGAAATAAATCACTGAATGAATTGTTATGGAGCTGAGCTATGAACAGTATGCACAATCCAGTTTGCAACAGCCAAAAATCTCCTTGGTGATTTTGATAAAACTTAATAAAGCTGGGGATGTGCAAATTGAACTGCAGCACTTCCACTGACTTAGTTAAAACCCTCAATGGAGCGAATTTTCATGCTCTAGACCCTAATACTGCAATTAGACTTGTCTGTACAGACAGGAGTGACATTCACCTTCATTTTGCTTGAGGGGACAATGGAGGATTGCACAGTTCATTGTCATTTTTTATTAAAACAGATAAGAATGGACTCTAGGTTGTGACCCTTGTATTCAGTGAGACCTCCAAAAATCACTCAGCTGCAGAGATAACATTCAAGAACACCCTCGAGGCTGTGTATGCTCTATAGCAAAAGAACCAAAGACCCAGTGAAAATGCTAAACGAATATTTTTCCTGGCTTCATCCAAATGTTATTGCTCTATGTACCTGTCTTGTAAGATCAGGTCTGAAAGTTTCACAAGTAAAGAGGAATCTGGGCATACTATTTTACTGATGGTAACAATAATAAATAGTAGAAATACAGTCATAGGATGGTATGGGTTTGAAGGCACCTTAAAGATCATTTATTTCCAAATACCCTGCCAAGGGCAGGGACACCCTCCACTAGACAAGGCTGCCCAAACCATCATCTAATCTAGCCTCAAACATTTCTGCAACTTCTCTGGGCAACCTGTTCCAGTGTTTTGCTACCCTCATATTTTAAAATAAATAAATAATAGTTTAAAAATTTTGCTTATATCTAATCTAAATCTACCTTTTTTTTTCAGTTTATAACCCACAACATCCTCTTGTAAATGGTCCCTCTCCAGATTTCCTATAGTCCCCCTTTAGGTACTGGAAGGCCACAATAACATCTCTCCAGAGCCTTCTCTTCTCTAGACTGAACAAGCCAACTCATCTTTGTGGCCCTCCTCTGGCCTCATTTCAACAGCTCTATGTCTTTCTTGTACTAGGGACCCCCAGAGCTGGACACAGTACTCTACGCAGGGTCTCACCAGAAGATATGGGGGTGACTGAAGTTCCCCATGATTACAAGGGTCTGTGAACATAAGGCCGCTTCTCTGTCTATAGAAGGCCTCATCTTGCTTGGTCTTCTTGGTCAGAAGTCCTGTAGCAAACCACTACTATAATGTCACCTGTCCCTGCACAAACTTTATTCCTGACCCATAAGCTCTTGGTCAGCTTTTCATTGATCCCCAGGCAGATGTCTATGCACTCCAGCTGGTCACTGACATTGAGGGCAACACCCCCGCCTTGCCTCCCTTTCCTGTCCTTCCTACAGAGCCTGTATCCTTCCATCCTAACACTTCAGTAATAGGAGTCATCCCAGAAAGTCTCTGTGTTGCCAACAAGATCACAGCCCTGCTGGCATGCCCACAATTCTAACTCCTCTTGTTTACTCCCCATGTTCTGTGGGTTTACACAGAGGCATTTAAGTTGGGCCACCGATGAATCTGCTGACTGCTGAATAGTACTAGACAGTGAACTTTCATCTGGTACAGATGTATCAAAGAACAAGTATTGAGCAATACTGAAAATACTCATTATTAACTAGCGATAATCACTTTATTTGTAATCTGCTTTCCATAGTAACACAAGACAAAATGTTCCATCTACTTTTCTTTAGGTAAATGTCTACTGCCTCTGACTAAAGATGTTACATACATTTTAACCTGAGCAGAGTCCATTCTGGGCACAGTCAATATTTGGGTTGTTGGCTGTAATGACAGATGTGAGCAATAAGTAGCCATAAGGTCAAGCAATACTACATGGCATTTGTGGTTGCAGAAGTTACAGAATGAAGAATCTGAGTACACTGAAGGCTCAGGGTTCCCATGGGCTGCCATGCAAAGATCTTGCACTCTAGAAACAACTTGGAGACAGTAATAAGTCATGGTGTAAGAGATACAGTTTTGTTCCTTCAGATGACCAAGAAAATGGAGAGATTCCTCCTTCCACTAGTGAATGTCCTTTTCCTGCTTTAAAACCAACAAAATCTATGGATTTTCATTTTGTCTTGTGCTTGTTTGCTTGTTTGATTATTTGGTTGCTCTTTTTCTTTGTTTGGTTCCCCCCCTTCTGCCNNNNCCCCACCCCCGCAAGTTTGGCTTTTTTTTTGATAGTTGTTTCTCAGTTTTTCTGGTCACCTTCTGAAGTACTGACTTTGATCATTCTTCCATATATTCTTTGTACTTTGGCTTGCATCTGGAAAATGCATGCTCTGTGAAGTGCTTAGTCGCGCCCCTGCAGCGAAGGGAAGTTGAAGTTGACCAGCTGCATCAGAGACTCCCCTGCTCTCTCGTTTCTCTCTGTCACCTTCCTCTCCTCTCAAACCCCTGTACAGCCACTCTGTTCTCCTACTCTCTGCTTTCAGCACTGTAACATCTTCTGGATTCGTGTTTTTCATTTTTACCCTTCACTTGTTCTTCTTCCAGCTGCCCCCCACAGCTTCAGGGGGCCAGTGTTTCTGCGAGGTAGTGAGCGGTGGGTTAGCAGTGAGATGGAACACCCTGGAGTGCTGATGCAGCATGGCAGAGCAGGGGCTGCTTTGCACAAGCGTTTAAACAACAATCCTGACAGCAGCTGGGGAAAAAAAAAAAATCTGCATGAAAATTACACAATCCATGAAATTTATTACACCTGCAGTTTACTAGTTGACTTCCTCATTTGCATATCCTATTTTGGCTTCAAGTGACACAATATTTTAACACATGTACTTCTACACATAAAAATCTATTCTGATCTAATTGAGATAATGTTCCATTACCTATAGTAATGCCTGCATGTCAAACATTACTATTTCTGAACTTTATTTATTCTTTTAAATAATTTGGTTTTAGAAAGATCTTATAACATCTCTGATCTGTTGTTGTTAAGAACATTTGCATTAGAAAATTTTTTAGAACCTTACTCCCTAAATCTTTTTTCTTTGTTGCTTTGATTTACAGCTTCTAAATAATTTACAGAATGTAATTTGTAATTAAGTGCATTCTTACTCACATATGCAAAGTCTAATGAATACTTGTCATGATTCTTCTATTTTTAATAACGTTACTACTGCTGGAAATTCTTGAAGATCAGACCAATTTTTAATAGGTCAGTGTTCTTTTTATAATTACCTGACTCATTTATTTTGTTTGCCTTTGCAGGAATATTACTTGTTTGCTTTATTTGATGGTGCTAGCAACAGAGGAAGTAAACATCTCTGCAGGTTTGGTGCAGAAAATAATTATAAATTTTAACCTCTGCAACACTGTGGATATTCCAATAAAGGTGTGAATATTTCTTTACAATGGGCAGGGAAATGTTATGGAATAGAAAAAAAAACCAGAGTTTTTCTTTTTACTTCTTCTATGTCTATAAATGACAGTAACAAAAATGCTAGGTTAGAAATAGCAAAATATTTCAAATATTAATTACATGGTTTACATAGAGCCATATTCATAGTTAAGTATTAATCCAAAGCCTCAGTTTGTTCACGGAAGAAAAAACAAAAAATCCCTGCCATTCTTAACTTGGTAGCAAATCAAAGTTGAAACACATTTGATCAAATTTATATAAGCTGATCCAGGATGAACATCATTAAGTCATCTAATCCAGCCTCCTTCTTCACAGGTCAACTATACCTAAAACTTTGTTTAATTTGTTCTTGAAAAATCTTTCACGATGGAGATCCTAAAAATTTATAACAAATGTGATCCAGTGCTTAAATATCCTGGCATTTAGAAAACTTTTCATAAATTTTAACCAGTATCTCCCTAGGTACAATTTAAATCTATTGTCTTTGGCCTTTTCTGGTTTTTGAAGACTGTTGTCAGGTATCCCACAGTACACTCTTTGGAGAAACAACCTCTATCTTTCCCAACATATTATGTATTTAATCTGTCTGATCATTCCTGCTGCCCCTCACTCCCTCCTCCATAGTTGCTTTAAAAATGGTTTATATCTTTCCTGACATCCACTGTGCCCCAGTAAATATAAATTCTTCATTTGGAGCCTTGGGCCCTCATAAAGCTAAAGGATACATTACACACCTTTCATGCTACACTCCTCTTCATATGGCCTGCAATGCTGTCTGGATTTCTCTGTAGGAACATGATTCTTGTTGGAAACCCTAGGAACACTTACTTAAACCTGCCTTGAAACTGTTGCATCATGTGGGAGAAAATATAAGATTTATTGACTGGAAAGTGTTAACTAGAGGCCACTTTGCCTTTGATGTCAGAACTGGGTGTGATTGAGAAAACTGTTGACTGCACTGATAGCACTTTCTGCACTTTTCACCTAATTATCCTATAGTGCAGTCGTAAAAAGTCTTTGGCGTGGAAGCCAGAATCTAGATTTTTTTCCAACTGTGTCGATGGACCATTTTAACAGGTTAAAAATAATGTTCCCATCTCCATCTCATGTTCTGTCACTTCTTTGCCTCTCTAAACACATGAAATTCATATTCCTGAGATGAACTACATAGTCTCTTGAGGAAGCAGAAACAGACAAGACATACCACTATTTCAATCTAGCCTCTTCAAACAAATAAATCCTTTATTCTAAGCTGGGCAACGTAAGTAGGTTTAAACATTTCTGGATAAAAAGAGCTGCAATACTTGTCTTTCACTCCTAGTACAAGGAGTATAATTTCTAAGCATTTACCTGAAAGAATGGCTGTTACTTGGCTGTATGAAAATGCCTGGATGAAGTTACTTGTGCTGGTTTTGTCTGGGATAGAATCACAGAATCACAGGATCACAAGGTTGGAAAAGACCTTTGAAGATCATCAAGTCCAACCATTCTCATCCTAAACTAAACCATATCCCTAAGTACCTCATCTACCTTTTTTTTGAAACACATCCCGGGAAGGTGACTCAACCACCTCCCTGGGCAGCCTGTTCCAGGCCCTGACAACTCTTTCAGTATTTTTTTTCCTAATGACCAATCTTAACCTGCCCTGGTGCAGCTTCTTGCCATTTCCCCTTGTCCTATCACCTGTCACCTGGCTGAAGAGACCATCGCCCACCTCTCTACAACCTCCCTTCAGGTAGTTGTAGGTGGTGATAAGGTCTCCCCTCAGCCTCCTCTTCTTCAAGCTATACAGTCCTGCTCCCTCAGCCGTTCCTCA
>VZTU01000803.1:9624-20220 GCA_013400835.1 Zapornia atra
TGAGATATTAGGGGGAAGTTTTTACAGAAAGAGTGGTGAGGGGCTGGAACAGGCTGCCCAGAGAAGTAGTGGATGCCCCATCCCTGGGGGTGTTCAAGGCCAGGTTGGATGGGGCCCTGGGCAACCTTGTGTAGATCCAGGCCTGGAGGTTGGTGTCCCTGCCTGTGTCAGGGGGGTTGGAGCTCTATGATCCTTGGGGTCCCTTCCAACCCAGACCATTCTATGATTCTATGATTCTATGACAGCACTGTTCTGTATAGCCCCTCACAGGCTGGATATTGACAAATTTCCACAGATCACACAAGTTCCATCTAAATTTTCAGGGAACCACCCCAGGAAAACAGATAAATACAACCTGCACAAGCTGTACCCTGGGGATGCAATTTAACTGCAAAATTTCTTGTTAAAAAGCGTATGACTTAGTAAGAATTACAACTGATTTCAATCTCACACTCAGAATTTTAATTTCAATACATTTTCAGTCAGGAAAATCCAAAAATTCAGAGAAAACAAAAAGATCTGGCACAAAAACTTATCAGTAGACACTAGTTAATGTGCTTCCTGTGTGTTCAAACTGTAAGCTATAATCTGAATATATTACCAATTCTTAAGGAAGGATTTGAATGACATCCAACACTTTAAACAGTGACTTCTCAGTCAGAAGTCTCACTCTTCACTTTGTTTCCATTGCCAGTATTTGAATGCCTCTAAATCTGAAGCATTTTAAAGGCAACACAAGGCACCACTCACATGCATCTGATTTTGAAAAATCCCAAGTGTGAAAGAGAACCCAAGCATGGAAACACTGCAACATACCCGCTCATCATTTGTTGCTCTTGTTGATTCTTCCTTCCCCTCATCTGGCAGAGGCATTCTAGTCAAAGCTAGCCCATTTAGGGCAGCTAGCTTTAGAGGCCCTATTTTTTTTGCATCATTTTTATTCTTCTTCATACCCTGCAAAAGAAAAGGTAAAACATCTAAGTATTAAATATGTAATGAAGTTACAAAGCAGAAACCAGATGAGTTGAGCTAAGCAAAGGATACTTCTTTGACCCCCTTCTGCAAACAGCTCTGACCTTTCTTTTTTTCCCTTTGATAAGCACTGCAGTGAGAGATTAGGGTGGTGGGACTACATTCCTCCAAGGACACAACACAAGTCTGTCTTCATTCCAGACAGGTTAATGAAAATGCACAGGAATGACAAATACTGCTCCCTACAAAGCTCACAACTGAGGGTGTGAGGGGAAAGCTCTGGATAACTGACATTCTTGGATAGAATTGAAAGCACTTCCCAGCCCCACAGATACATAAAAATTATTCCTTATTAGACTATTCAGTCTGCAGCCACTTTTCTTCCCTAAAAGCCAGCCTAACAATGAGTATATACCTTCCAGATATTTGGATAGAGTTAAATGCTTGAGTAAGTTTGCAACAGACTGCACATACAAAACACAAACACACAACTTCAGACAGATCTGAGCCCTGAAGCAGGTGATGGTTCCAAATTACTGATCCATTATTTGAGGAAAAACACCAAAGGTGGATTTTTATGAAAGAATAAATTCAAGTTAATCTTTTAAAAAGCCTAAGTGAAAAAAAAAAGTCATAATTCCAGCAGTTGCTAAGTTACATTGTTAACAAAACCACACTGTGCCTATGCTGCTTGAATCATAATGCTTTCAAAAGCTAAACAGTAGCAAAGAATAGGAAGACAAAGCTAAGAGAGTGAGACCACATTTAAAAGTGAGGTGAACACAAACAGGACAGTAAGAGTTCATTGAAAACCAAAATGTACAAACATTGGGAAGGGCCAGCTTTCTTGCCAGGACATTCATCTCAACACTGAATACAGAGAGGTAATATTCTCTATTATGCAATGGCACCCTTAAATGTGACTGAACTACAAAGTGTTTTACTGAGCACTCCCAGTGAAAAAGTTTTAATATCAATTTTATTTCAAAGGTTGGCTTGAATATTTACGTAGCTCTCAGAAGGAAAAAGCAGGGTATGAAAGAAATGCCTTCAGTGGGATAAGAACAGCTTGAAGAGAAGGCAAAAAGGAAAGGATATGAAAAGGGGAAGGGATGTAGTAAAGAAGAGAATGCAAAGAAAGAATTTATTGCCTAATTCATCAGGCCCACCTCTTAGGTTAGTAGAAGAGAGCAAATGAATCTAAAAAGTAAACATTCAGCTACCTCAAATTTTTCAGTGAGAGGAAGATTAGAAAGCTGGTAGGGGAAAGAGTTGCTTCTGTTCTGGATAAGGGTAGGTAGGGCAGAAATTTGGACCTAGAACTGACTTTAAATTAGCTCATTCTACGTTTGCTAGCCAGGTTAGGTGTTATCAGATGGATGAAGGCTGCACAGCTGGATGTGTAAGGGAGGACTATACAGACAGAACTCAGACACGGCAGAGAAGGGGATGAAAGATAGCTAAGCAAAGTTACTCAGGAAAAAACAGAAAAATGAAGGCCAAGCTTAAGGTAGCTTTTAATTCACATATTTTAAAAGCATCTCAGGTTGATTAAAAAACCCAAATCTCCAACAAAAACCCCACACAGCTCCCAGTACAGAACAACCCGAAACAAGAGGAATAGCATCCACTTACACCTAGTGGGGGAAGGCCTTCCACAATATTCTTCTTTCCAGACAAAAGATCAGACACAGGTCTCTTCTTTATTGAATCTTTCCTTACTCTGTATCTCCCTGATGTTGTAAGATCAGATTCCGACATAGATGGAGTAAGCAGTCCTTCCCCTCTTCTCTGTACCTGGCTTTCTACTAGTAAATGAACAGGGCTCATATCCTTCATTCTCTTTTCTGTCTCTGTAATATGCAATTTAGGCTCAAGAATATGCAAAGGGCCACCAGATGAAGCAACAGAGCTATAAGGGTAGTTCAGTACTGAATCATGGGAATAACCACTCATAATGGATGGGAGTTGGGTTTGATCTTCAGGGAGAGGAGACAGACTTGTACCAGCTTTGTTTTCTTCTTCAAACTCTTCTTCTTCCTCACTACTGTGGATCAGCATAGTGGCATCTGAAAGGGTTTTCTTATGATCACAGTTCACACTTTCTTCCTGCTCACTTTCTTTTTGCTTTGTTCTCTCCATCAGAATGTTTGGCTGTGACCCTTCTGAGATAACTCTTGGAAGAGCCACATCTGCTGCAGAAGCTGACATGGTCCTCTCTTTAATTCTTATTCCTTCAAAGCTGGGAGTCAAGCCTGCTATTTCAATGCTGTTCCTTTTCTGCAGCTGAGCGTGGCGTGCCGATGTCAGAGGTTCACTGACTTCCTGAAGAGAATGTGCCACAGGCAGACTGTCCTCCTGAAATGTCTGGACAGAATGGTGTACTCTCCTTGTGATAAGATCTGGATTGCTGCTGCTGATGTAGATATGTCGTGAGAGGTCTGGAGTACTATTTGCAGGTCTTGGGTAGGGGTACGGGGGAGGTGGTCGGTAGACTTGAGTCTTCATTATGTTTGGTGCTGGATAATCCTGAGCCTGGAGCTGCACGTTTGTCAACTCAGGCACACTGACTGCCCCAACAACTGGGCGCTTTTCAGCAGGATAGGGGTAGGGGGATTGGCTGTGGAAGCTGTAGTTCAGGTTAAACGGATAATGGTTAGATTGTGGGGAAGCAAAGTGAGCATGCTCTCGAATTTCAGGCTGACTGTAAACCAAGGCATCAGGCCTGCTGTAAGCATACGAGTTGCTGATGTTAAGATTTCTCATTGAATGGCTCTGCCTGTCTGTGTGCACCATCCCCCTGTTGAGCTGTCTCATCACGGTTTCATAGTCCGGCGTGGGGCGGTAAGAAGGCGGTATTAGTGCGCTATGTCTGTGTGATGGGACATAGTCAGCTCTGAGGACATCGCTCCCAGGAATGCTGGGGTTAGAGGACATGGGGGATGGCTGCAGGTAATGCTGTGGGTTGTTCAAGGAGTTTGTGCTGTGGGCACTATAGACACTGCCATTGCGGATCCGACCGCTGTAGTCATGGGGGGCTCTATCCAAGCTAGTCTGAGAGTGGCAGTAGTATCCATTCTGATTGCTCACAAAGAGGTTATCTGAAAGTAAAGTTTAAGAACAATCTTTACGTTCGAGACATCAAACAAATGTATCCTCTCTTCAGACATAGCTAACCAATGTTTGAGCTTTTAAAAAGCTGTTACTCTTAGCTCTGTATTGAAATGGGACTGTTGCTACCAAAGGTATGTACAACAGAATAACCTATTACGTTCCCTTAGATGATGCAAATTCCTATTGGAAAACATTGCCTCAGTTTAAGAATGGAATTCTTCTGTTTAGGATAGGTTTGCTAAATCTCACTCCACATTAAATAAAATCCATCTCAATCTTAGGCCACACTAATTGAAAGAAAGAACGTCGACACCAGGGTTTGCATTGATCTAATGAGATCAGTGGAAACAGCAAGGAAGAAGAACAAAAAAAAAAGAGCATCAAAAACTTAAAACCACCCCCACAACAACCAAACAAGGTACCCCTCACTCTAGTTCCCCCACCCCCTCAGAGCTGTACGTAGATATAGTAATACAAGACCTTTAAATTAAAACAAACAACCAAAAAAAAAACCCCAATCCTTTTCTCCAGAAATTTTGGAGACAATTTAAACCACCAACATGTATAGTTGGACATTAACACATACCAACTCTGATGGGTAAAGAAAATGATCTAGCAGTTTACTCAATATACATTTAATATTTTAACCATTACTTCACTGGATGTACCATTTTTCAAGCTCCCAAAGACAGCAATTCAATCATTGCTTTAGAAGCCTTTCATGAGTTAACTCTTCAGATTCACCAAAATAACAGCCACACTTGTGTTAACCAATTGTCAACCATAAAAAAGTATTTTGCTTGTGAAAATTTGTTCAAAAAGTAGCAAGTATCCAGCAGCAACTCCAACACTATACTGGAAAGAATTCAGCTGCATTCTGAGTTTACATAGCTGCACCTTCATGAATACTTGTGTAACTATTTAGATAGAAAATGTGTTTCTTCCCTTACCAGTGAGTTGTTATTTTTTTTTATCTGGAAGAGATAGGGACTGGAAGTTCCCTATCAAAACTGAGGCAACTTTGCAAACGATTAGATCAAGCCCTTCAGGGCAGCAGCTTTGTTAATTAAAGACACACTGTGGATCAAAAAAAAAAAAATAAAAAAAAGCAGAGAATGTAGCTGTGACTTCACTGTAAATCACCTAGATCAGGAGTGTGCATTTCTTGAGAGTTCTAAGTAGGGTTTGCAGGGTTGCCTTCTTTCCTTTTTTCAATCAAATGTATCGCGATTCCATAACTTGCAGAATCCCTTTGATTTTGCCACCACCTTGTAGCCTAGTGAACTGTGAGAGGAACTTCTCTCTCTGTGCATCTTGCACAATTTAATTTTTAAATTTAAAAATTTAATTTTTTTTTTTTTTCCATTTTTTCAATTGTTTGGGGGGGTCAATTACTCCTTGAAGCGACTGACATCGACAAGGATCTCGCCACGCCTTAACGCAGCAGTTTGGTGCATGAAACAAGAAAGCAATGCTCTGCTTAAACTCACACAGGGGACCACAGTCTACAGCTGTATATGCTATCTACAGCTGTATATGCTATCATAATTAACTGTGCTCATTAACCCATAGGGGAGGATATAGAGGACGAGCAGCTGAGGGTTGTGTAACGTGAAGAAAAGGAGGCTGAGGAGAGACCTTATCGCTCTCTACAACTACCTGAAAGGAGGCTGTGGGTGTTCGTCTCCTCTCCCAAGTAACAAGTGATCGGACCAGAGTAAATGGCCTCAAGTTGTGCCAGGGAAGGTTTAGATTGGACATGAGGAAGAATTTCTTCACCAAAAGGGTTGTCAGTTATTGGAACAGGCTGCCCAGGGAAGCGTCTGAGTCACCATCCCTGGAGGTATTAAGAGGTGTGACACTTCAGGACTCAGGGCTGGACTTGGGCAGTGCTAGATTAACAGTTGGACTTCAAGGTCTTTTCCAACATAAATAACTACAGTTCTGTTTCACATCAGCCTATATGCCTAGGGTAGTAGCGTGCACCTCAATGTGGACAAACCTACCCCAGGTCTGCCCCCATGAATTTATTCAGCTCTAGCTAAAGGAGCTACAAATGCAAATTGTAACTTTCACCTTCTAAAAGTAGCATAGCACAGCCTTGCATTTAATGAGCTTACCTTGGGAGGATGCATATGGTTCGGTGTAATGACCATTGTAATGCAGCTGAGGTGGTGGAGGCATCATATAAGGCTGAGGCTTGGGCTAAGAAAGTATCTCACAGTTAGTTAAAAGCTCATTATTTCTTAAAAAAAATAAATCTTGAAGGTTTTTTTAATATATAATGTGTAATAGGGTATGTATATAAATATAGACACAGTATATAAAACATATAATACACACATTATTCTTAAGCCACTGCTCTAAATCTGAAATGTTAGTTTCCCTTACATCATACAAGAAATAGTTTTTTAAAAAAGGAAACAAAACCACATATCACCAACCCACCTGACACCTAGGAGAGTCTCTTGGAGACTTATCTAGGAGACAGAGCAATCAAACTAAAAATAGAAGTGTTAAAATATACTTTGTTGCAATTATTTTAATTCCATTATTCAGATACGACATACCAGCTTTTTCTACAAGAAACAGTTCTTCACATACTAGACTCATCTTTTTAATTTTCACTGCCCATTTTATGTCACTAAAGGAAACTAATGTCTGATTCAGAGTCAGTTAAAAGCTATAAAAATTTCCCTTCTCTGGCAGTGTTCAAGGCCAGGTTGGATGGGGCTTTGGGGAACCTGGGCTAGTGGAGTGACTATGGCAGGGAGGTGGAACTGGATGGTCTTTGAGGTCCCTTCCAACCCCCAAACAGTGTGTGATCCTATGAAAATGCAAATATAAACCTCTTTGCTCTCCTTACCATGGACATCCTTGAGGAAGACCTCCTTCTAACAGGATTCACTGTAACCGGCTGCGTTTGTCTACAGAAGAAATTTTATGGTGAGAAATGATTCTCAATACCACCAGCACCTACTTATTTCAAACCTCAGAAAGTGCTCACAAGTTAAAAATCACTTGACACTTCTTGGGAGCCAGGCCCTGTGTTAAATAGTCCTCTCCAACAGTCCCAGCTCTGTGCATAAACCACTACTGCACAGTATTAGCAGAACCACAGAACAAGGAGGTAGGTGGTGGCCTTGAAACACTGCAGCAGGACAGGAGGAGGGGATTAACTGGGGGCTACTTCCAAATTTGAACCCCATATAAAAATCTCACACTTTAAGTTACCTGTTCTACAAGGCCAGACATAGAGTTGTTTACAGAATGTAACCTCACAGGTGTTACAGAACTGGAAAGAGAGACTATACTGCATGAGCACCTGCATATTACAGCATTCAACCCCATGGTAATAAGTGCCAATGATTTGTTGGATTGCCTCCAGGATGTAAGGTTCAGAAACCTTCAACTCTTTTGGTCTCCACTCTACCCTGCACCTGTGCTCTGCACCTTGCAGCAAGACAGAGGTCAAAAGACAGGACAATAACACAAATGCAGGAACTGGCAGATTTCAGAAAGGAAGATGATTTTTCAGCTCACCCTTTGGGAAGTGAAGGACGAGAAAGGATTGGAAAGCGTGGGAGGGAAAGAATGAGGGAAGATTTCTGAGTGCCCTCCTCAGGTGGAGAGTCCAGGGAGTCTCTAAACACAAGGTACATACAGGTAAAGAAAAAAAACCCCATGAACTTAATACAGGCATGCATAAGACAGGTTTCAGCAGCAGAGCCAGATGACAAGGAATCTTAAAGTAGAGATAATCAGAAAAGGTTTTTTTAGGACTTTACCTATTAATAAAACCACATTGTGGTGAAAGGGTTAACATAAGTAATCCTAGAGAGTCCCATTCAATACAGAACTGACATTATTCAGACAGCAATGCACAAGTCCCACAATCACACTACTTCTGCCCATATTTCTTCTGCCCTCTCAAAAGGCAGCCAGGTTTACAAGCTTAGACATGCAAGTTCTACCCTATTCCAAATTAACCCTACTCTTCTAAATTAGCATTAAACACACTGGCAGTCATCTGTGGTACAAACCAGTCCATTTTATTTCCACTGGCCTCGACAAATTTTGGACCAGCCCCTCCATAGCTGTCTTCTCATGGACAGAGAGGAATGGAACATTTGGGAATCCTGCTTTTTTATGACTACTCACTGGGTGTAATTCTCTATTCTTTGACTGAAGTAACTTAGCCCAAGGAATCCTGTCCCAGTGGAGTAACTCAAATTCCAGCCCTTGATTTCCAAGTTGCAGACTAGCTCATTTAAATTTCATTTGGTGAATTGTATTGAATTTACTTTGCACTGGTGCTACTTGAGCTATACAGATTCCATGGATACCCAAAGGACCACATACCTCCCAGCTGTCAATCCAGCACATTTCAGGAGTGCTTCACATACACTTCCCGCCCTTTTAAAAGCCTCTAGAGTGTCCTTTACAGAGCAGTTCACCCTAACCCAGGCCAAATCCCAGTGATTCCAGTTAACTCACAAACATTCTAGCAATAGTAGCTCCCAAACCAACTAAAGACTGTCCCAGCACTGAGATCCAGCAGCAAGGGGCAAGCACTAGTACTTCTGGTAAGATCTCAGTGTTCAATATTGCCCTGTGATAGGAAGCAGAAATTGCTTGAGACTCTGGCAGTCAGTATTTTCTCAAACAAGATTATTAAAAAAAATCCCTGAGTCATTAATGACCACAGTCTAAAAGGGAGAGTGAAGACATGATGGAGGTTATAAAAGATACCACTTCTCAACAGAAGCTTCAAGGGCACCAAGAGTTCAGCAAATGTATTCGACTTACAGGCTGCATTTATTTAGTCTGTAAAATTTGTGTCTAGCCACACACATCCTCCACACATATTTTGCTGTTTCCATATCTTCCTGTCAAAAAAAACAAAAACAAAAATGTGCATATTAGGCCAAATACACATACTTGCTTCCAGACAAGCCACTGAAAGTTTTAAGATTAAATTAGCACTGACCAATTTTTGTTTAATATATCTTAATTACTGTCACTGGGTAACATGCTTCCACACTGTACACTGTGGGCTTGAAAAAGCACTCTAACCTAATCATTTTATTAGAGTTATGAAAGTTGAAAGTAGAAGCCTTTTGTTGAAGACACTCCTGGGCAACCTTGTGTAGCTCCAGGCCTGGAGGTTGGTGTCCCTGCCTGTGTCAGGGGGGTTGGAGCTCTATGATCCTTGGAGTCCCTTCCAACCCATGCCATTCTGTGCTTCATTCTATGATTCTATGACTCTTATCAGCTATAACACCAAGACAACTTACAGTATATACATATCATGAGATTGTCAACAGCCACCCTCTTGGCATCTTGCAGGTGCTACATAAAACTAATTCTGCAAGGAACACCATGGCTCATTCTAGTAAAGCTCTAAGATCATGTTTATATGCCACTGATTTAAAAGTTTAACCAACAAAAAAACTCTAGGAATTTTACTGAGATGGATGAAAATGTTAATGACCACCTGAACCAAAACTTGTCAATGGACTCAACATAAAAGGTCAGATTTTGAATGCCTTCCCACAGAAAGCTAGTCTTAGTCTTATTACTTTGACACTCATAAAGTTCAAAGTTGCTAAATAGAGTAAAAGTAGGTTTCATCATCAGAGTGAAATTAGCAGTCTTAATTTGTGTTCTTCTTTACTGATGCTTTAGTGAAAAAAAAAGAGTTTAAAAAATAAAATCTACTCACAGTTTGGAATTGGATTGTCTCTTCTTTGTTTGCCAGCTCTAATGCAAAAAATGATTTGTTGTGGGACATGTTGGCAATATCATGCCACCTGCAGACAAAATGCACAGAACATGACTGGCAAATTCTGATTTTCAAACTATAGAAAATGCAACTGAAGAACAGAACCACCACCAGGAATATGGATAAAAAAACTGAGGACAAAAAAAAGAGTTCATCAATCTGAGCAAGCCTTTCTTGCTCTAGAGAGAGCTACAAATTTACTAAGAGTCATTAAAAAACCCTTATTCTATACCTTTTTGTTTTTAAAAATGATTCCAAATTGTGTCCAAAGATGCCCAAGCAACCCCTCTCAAAGTCAGTGGGAGCCAAGCCATTTCACAAGAGGAATGAATTTTAACTGTAGGTTAAGTTGCAAACATGCCTATGTCTACAATTTAACTATGGGAATATGAAATCATAAAAAACATATGAATCAAAAATCATGAAACAAATAGTATCTTGTGACTCTACTTCTTTTATATATTATATAAATATATTGATAGAATTGAGTGCAGCCTCAGCAAGTGTGGGGGTGACACCAAGCTGAGCGGTGTGGTCGACACCCTAGAAGGAAAGGAGCCATCCAGAGGGATCTGGACAGGCTGGAAAGATGGGACAGGGGAACCTAATGAGGTTCAACACTGCCAAGGGTCAGGGGCTGCACTGGGGCCAGAGGAATCCCAGCCACAGATACAGACTGGGAGAAGAGCTTCTGGAGAGCAGCCCTGCTGAGAAGGACTTGGGGA
>VZTU01000803.1:27916-45944 GCA_013400835.1 Zapornia atra
GGGGCCCCAGCTCTGGACACAGGACTCCAGCTGGGGCCTCCCCAGGGCAGAGCAGAGAGGGACAATCCCCTCCCTGTCCCTGCTGCCACCCCTCTGCTGATGGAGCCCAGGATCCCATTGGCCTTGCGAGCTGCCAGAGCCACTGCTGGCTCATGTTAAGCTTCTCATCCACCACAGTCCCCAAGTCCTTCTCAGCAGGGCTGCTCTCAAGGGGGCTCTCAGCAGGGCTCCTCTCCCAGTCTGTATCTATGGCTGGGATTCCTCTGGCCCAAGTGCAGCCCCTGACCCTTGGCAGTGTTGAACCTCATTAGGTTCCCCCTGTCCCATCTTTCCAGCCTGTCAGGATCCCTCTGGATGGCTCCTTTCCTTCTAGGGTGTCGACCACCCCACTCAGCTTGGTGTCACCCCACACTTGCTGAGGCTGCACTCAATCCCATCATCCATGTCACTGATAAGGATGTTAAAGAGCACCGGGCCCCAGACAGACCCCTGGGGGACACCGCTTGGCACCGGCCTCCACTGGACACAGACCCAAGTATAGTACATTAACTCTTGTGAAGTAAGGCTTTAATACTGAGAACATGGAAGCACGTGCTGCAATTCACTCAGTGATTAGAAAGGTCAGGCAAATTCCACACAAACTTTCATCAGGCTGAAAGACATCTCTCTCCCCTCACTATTTAACAGCCTGTTAAAAAACAGTGACATTTTATAAATATTGTTTCCATTCTTCTGGATGCTACTACAGAAAAGCAGTATGCCTTCTGACAGTAGATAACCTCCTATACAACACATGTAAGAACAGATGGGACTAAACACAGGCCCTTAAAAGCAAACAAAAAAAGAAAGTAAAAGCCACTGCATAACAAGGTATTTGGGGAAATAAAACTTCCCAGTCAAGCAGCAGAACGTAAGCTCTTTCCATAGAACTGCTACTGAAAGTAAACATACAAAGCATCCTGATGCTACCTCATCATAGTACAAACACCATCTCCTTTGTCTATGACATTTCCACTTCCTGGTATACATCAAACATATGATTTGCTTAAACCCACTCAATCCCATTTATGTTGAAAAGGCATGAAAAAACTCCACAGATTTCTGAAAATACTCCAGACTCTCACTATCATACATCAAAACAAGCACCAGACGTGCCAACCTTATTCTCAAGTCCTAAAGTAACTGCTTTCTACGTGGCAGCACACTGCAAAATTGCTGTTAAAGCTCCAACATAAGCATCATATTCTTCAAAAATGCCAGAGAAGAATACTCAAGGGTTTTTTCCAGGCAATTTAGTTATTCTATGCAACACCATGAGACTTATGGAATTGAGTGCACCCTCAGCAAGTGTGGGGGTGACACCAAGCTGAGTGGTGTGGTCAGCACCCTAGAAGGAAAGGAGCCATGCAGAGGGGTCTGGACAGGCTGGAAAGATGGGACAGGGGGAACCTAATGAGGTTCAACACTGCCAAGGGTCAGGGGCTGCACTTGGGCCAGAGGAATCCCAGCCATAGATACAGACTGGGAGAGGAGCCCTGCTGAGAGCCCCCTTGAGAGCAGCCCTGCTGAGAAGGACTTGGGGACTGTGGTGGATGAGAAGCTTAACATGAGCCAGCAGTGGCTCTGGCAGCTCGCAAGGCCAATGGGATCCTGGGCTCCATCAGCAGAGGGGTGGCAGCAGGGACAGGGAGGGGATTGTCCCTCTCTGCTCTGCCCTGGGGAGGCCCCAGCTGGAGTCCTGTGTCCAGAGATGGGGCCCCCAATACAAGAAAGATGTGGGGCTGTTGGAGAGGGTTCAGAGAAGGCATAAAGATGATTAGAGGGCTGGAGCAGCTGCCCTACAAAGAGAGGCTGAGGGAGCTGGGCTGGTTCAGCCTGGAGAAGAGAAGGCTGTGGGGGGACCTCATTGCAGCCTGCCAGTCCCTGAAGGGAGCTTATAAGCAGGAGGGGATTCAACTTTTTAAAAGGGCAGATAATGGCAGGACAAGGGGGATGGATTAAAGCTAAAGGAAGGAAGGGTTAGATTAGATCTTAGGGGGAAGTTTTTTCCAGAGAGAGTGGTGAGGGGCTGGAACAGGCTGCCCAGAGAGGGGGTGGCTGCCCCATCCCTGGGGGTGTTCAAGGCCAGGTTGGATGGGGCCCTGGGCAACCTTGTGTAGCTCCAGGCCTGAGGTTGGTGTCCCTGCCTGTGTCAGGGGGGTCGGAGCTCTATGATCCTTGGGGTCCCTTCCAACCCAGACCATTCTATGATTCCATGATTATCTTACTCTAATGCATCCTAGTATACCAACGAGCACAGACTCTGAACAAAACATCTATTAAGAAAAAAGGAATTAAAAAAAAAAGAGAGTAACAGAATAACTTTTTCAGCCAGCAAAACTGCTGTGAAAAAGCCAAAATTTGAGAGGTTTCAGGAAAAAAAAAATCATACAGAAATTTAACAGAAAACAAGAACAAAAGCTGCCAGACATTGAGATATATATAACAGTACCAATGTCTGCACCAAAAGGCTTATCTCCTGGAAAAGCTTTCCCACCACAATTAGTGGGAAAGTTCCATGTAACCACAGAATAAATTAAGCTGGAATGAACCTCTAAGTGAACGTCCAGTTCAACTCCCTACTCAAAGCAGGGCCAACTTGAAGTTACCAGCTTGAAAGTGATAATTAATGCAAGCACTTATTTCTGCAATAACAAAGGTATCTTTACTGGTTTTTTACTTATTTGTCTATTTAAAAATAGCCATTAAACCAGAACAACTATACAGATTAAGACACTGTATGTTTATGCCCATGGGAATAAGTACCTGGTATGTTTACTCACTGCTTTTCCCCTGCAGTCTGCACCACTTATGTGATGTTCCCCAGATTCACAGCAGAAATGGCTAATGACATCAAAGCTAACATCCATCTTCACTGCACAGTGATACACAAAATAACCCCCCACCTAACCATAAACTGAGGCTTTGCCTGCAGTTTGTCAAGGTATTGTGCTGAAAGTACAGAAAGTCCTGAAAGCAAAATAAAGGAAAGCATAGCTCATTAAAATCTGCATGGGCTTTGTGCAAGGATGGAAGTCCCCAAAAGCAACCTACAGCTCTTCAAAACAATAACAAACAAAAGAGAGACACAAACATGAAGGGATGAAAAGGGTTAAAAGTGTGACCATGCCTATTACTGAAAACAGGTTTGAATAGATTCCTAAGCTCAACAAAAAGTTAGTTGTTTGCTTAGTTTATCACCTATTTTAAATATCTGAAAGGGATATGAACACACAGTTTGAACATAAATTCCCCCTAAAGCAATACTTTCCATTTCTGGAGAGGTGGGGGAGGGGGAAGCAGATGATTTTAAAATAAAACCAGACATTTCAGAATGCTGGAAGCAAAGTTATAGACACGTGTGAAGTTTACCTGGTAATCTCCTGCTGAAGCTGAGAAACAGTAGGCACATAGAACACTACTCCAAAATACACAGTTGGCTCCAAGGCATATTTGTCCAGCTGCTTTTTCAGAGGCTTGTCCAAATCTACCCATCTGCGCTGATTCTGCTTATTATAATACCACAGGCTGAAATACGTAATCTGAAAAAGAGGCATTTCCAGGATGAAAAAAGTTGGCATTGCAATATTAGATAAAACACATGGTATGAAAGTCCTGCTACATTGAACTAAGTTTTAAAACACTGCCTAAGGCAGTGGTTTATTTGAAAAATTAGAGAACTTGGGAGACACTTAGTATCAAACGCAGAATTAGTTCCAGATAAACAATACACATATATAAGGTACCCCATCTAAACCATTACCAAACCTATTTTTTAATTGCAGTCCTGGATCCTGCAGTGGCAGCTCACAGATGTTCCTAGTAAGCATTTGTATGTGACAGGAAAATGAAAAGAAGTGAGGAAAACAAACAGAAAATGACACTGGACAGTGAGAGAGCGAAGTATGTGTGGTGGCAGGCAGCTGAAACAACCACACAGCCATTTGCTTGCTTCCCCCCTCCCAGTGGGATGGGGAAGAGAATTGAGAGGAAAGAAATGTAACATTTGTGGGTTGAGAGGAAAGAAATGTAACATTTGTGGGTTGAAATAAAGACAGTTTAATAGGACTAATAATACCAGTAACACCATGCGAAACGAGTGATACGCAGTCCAACTGCTTACCACCCAAAAATGATGCTCAGCTCATTCCTGAGCTGCATGGCCTTCTGACCATCTCCCCCAGTTATATGTTGAGCATGATGCCATATGCTATGGAATATCCCTTTGGCCAGTTTGGGTCAGCTGTCCTGGCTGTGTTCCCTCCCAACTCCTTGGGCACCTTCTGCCTTCTCCTTATCAGGCCCATATCAGAAGCTGGAAAGTTCCTGACTGCTTGGCAATGATTAAAATAATGAGTAGTTGGGGCTCAAAGACAGGGCTTGAAACTGGTTTTGAAGGGGAAAGGGCATAAAACTGGGTTTTCTGGAGTCGAGCCTAAGGATGGAAGCCCGAAGTTGGGAGTGAAATCTACACTCTCTACTCCCTTCCTGAAATGCCTGTACACCAACGCACACAGCATGGGGAATAAACAGGAGGAACTGGAGCTCTGTGTGTGGTCACAGGGCCATGATCTCAATGCAGTTACTGAGACATGGTGGGATAGCTCACATGGCTGGAATGCTGTCACCGATGGCTATGTCCTTTTCAGGAAAGATAGGTCAACAAGACAAGGTGGTGGAGCTGCTCTTTATGTGAGAAAGCAACTGGAATGTATCCTAGCTCTCCCTGGGGGTGGATGAAAAGCAAGTGCAGAGCTTGTGAGTAAAGATTAAGGGGCAGGCTAATGGTGTAGGTGTCTATTACAGGTCACATGATCAGGATGGGGAAGATGATGAAGCCTTCCACAGGCAGCTGAAAGTAGCCTCACAACCAAAGGCCTTGGTTCTCAGAGGAGCCTTAGTGATCAGAGGGCTGGAGCACTGCACCCCGCCCTGAGGACAGGCTAAAAGAGTTGGGGTTGTTCAGCCTGGAGAAGAAAAGGCTCAAGGGAGACCTAATAGCAGCCTTCCAGTACCTGAAGGGGCCTACAGGAAAGCTGGAGAGGGGCTTTTTACACAATCACCCTGATACCTGCTGGGAAGGCCACACAGCCAAGCACATGCAGTCCAGGAGGACTCAGGTGGTAGAGGAGCCAAGCAGGAGAGGTGTACTACTGGACCTAGTGTTGACAAAGAAAGAGGGCTGACTTTCTGGAGAGCAGCACTATGGAAATAGAGGTGGGAGGCCTGGTGGACAACAGGTTAACCATGAGCCAGCAATGTGTCCTTGTGGCCAAGAAAGCTGGTGGCATCCTGGGGTGCATCAAGCAAAGTGTGGCCAGCCTATCAAAGGAGGTTATCCTCCCCCTCTATTCTGCACTGGTGAGCCCACATCTGGAGTACTGTGTGCAGTTCTGGGCTCCCCAGTTCAAGAAGGACAGGATGCTACTGGAGAGGGTACAAAAAAGGGCTATGAAGATGATTAGGGGACTAGAACATCTCTCTTACAAAGAGAAGCTCAGGGACTTGGGACTTTTTAGCCTGCAGAAGACTAAGGGGAGATCTCATCAATACTTATAAATACTTGAGGGGGGAATGTCAGGAAAATGGAGTCAGTCCTTTTTCAGTGGTGTCCAGAGACAGGACTAGAGGCAATGGGCACAAACTTGAATGTAGGAAGTTCCACTCAGACATGAGGAGGTACTGCTTTACTGTGAGGGTGGCAGAGCACAGGAATAGGCTGCCCAGAGAGGCTGTTGGAGTCTTCATCTCCAGAGACATTCAAAGCCTGCCTGGATGCTGTCCTGTGCAGGCTGCTCTAGGTGATCCTGATCTGGCAGGGTGTTGGACTAGATGATCTCCAGAGGTCTCTTCCAACCCCTATATCAACCTATTCTCATCCTAAATGCAAAACACAGCACTGTACCAGCTGCTAGGAAGAAAAGTGACTCTATCCCAGCTGAAACCAGGCCAGTATGATTGCTCTGGGGAACTGGCAGGCAGGCTTACACGGGATGCTGAAGGACAAAAGAACGCAGGACAGCTGGCCAGTCAACACTCAGCACATGTCTGGCTCACCCAGTGAGCAAGCAAATGCCCAGCTACCTTGCCTGAGCAGGCAAGCCTTGACCAAGCCAAAGCACAAAATACAGCACACACCAGAACAGACTGCTCCCCCCCCCCAGAATGTCAAAATTCCACTGGACAACATCTTGAGCAATAGAATCTACCTTTGATTAGAGCTCCTCTGAGGAGGAGATTGGGACAGGATCTATCTTCTATCACTGCACATTACAGTTCTAAATCCACACTGCAGAGGCACTCCTTCAAATGTAAATGTCTCCACTAGCTTTACACTGATTAGAACCTGCTGCTGCAGTACTTATTTCATTTCTGCACCAGCAAACAGATGTGGACTAGAAAATATTCAGGTCATTATCACAGCAAGACTAGAAATCAGAATTGCAAGGACTGAAGGAGGGAGATAAGGGAATGCTACGAATCACCAATGAAGCCTGCAGGCATTTACACAAAAATTCTCCAAGTCCTTGCTACCTAGACATTATTATATGGAGAAATGGGAGATATACCAATGCACCAATGCCTTTAATCCAACTCTTTTATTTATATATTTTTTCAGCTGCTTTTAACTTACACAACATAAAGATATTAAGGATGAAGTTTTATAAAAAAAAAGGACTATTCATCATCATGTTTGGTTTTTTTTTTTACATGGATAATTTTTGTGAATTAGACTTGGGAAAATTGCCTGCCTACCAAGTAAAGTATTTACTCTTGTTTTCTCAAAAGCTCTTAGCATTTTGCTGCTTTGGAGCACAGATCTGAAATTCATTGAAGAGAGAGAGCTGGTAGTACAGAAAGGCCACTTCAGTACTTCCCTGTGAAAACTCACCTATGTACACATCTGAAAATTCATACACATCCATCTCCTGAGTTTATAGTCTAAGCAGTATGAAGAGTCTACCCTCACAGGGTCCTGGCTATCCCTAAGAGCTCTGACAGGCTCACTATCCATGTAACAACCATGGCATAGGCAGGTGCTCTACATCCCAAACTGAAAGGACATCAGTGAAGTCAATGCTCTGCATCAGCACAGATCATGAAGTAATTCGAGACATAAAAATCAAGGGTTATCAATAAATTAACAGAAGCATCTATTCCATAAAAGCACTTTCTCTGAGAAATTATAGTCAGTTCTAAGGTGTACTGTTCCAGTGAAGCTACATACTAGTAAAATGTACACTTAAGCCCTTCCTTAAATTAGCATCAACACATTAAGTGATTGTTGGTAGGTTTTGTGGGTTTTTCCCCCCAACTTTAAAAAAAAAATCCTCTAAATTAAAACTACCATTTAAAAATCAGTATTCAGAAAATTAAAAAAAAAAAAACAAACATGAAGTCTCTTTAATTAAGATCCCTTCTGCAAATTCTAAGACAATTCTGTTCCTATTTGTTAAAAGGCAGGCTACAATACAAAAAATAAACTGAATTTAAAAACTGCTCAGGGATAGAAAAAAGCAGGTTTTCTGTATACTGGAAGACATCTGGAGAAAAGGCAGAATACTGATACATGCAAAATAGTTTTGTGGTTGGCAAAGTTTAAAAATCACCGTTCAGAAACAGACTGTACTGCCACATCAGAAGGGTCTTGTGAAACAAATCCTAGAAACCAAGTTTTTCACAGGTGTACAGACAAGTCTGAAAATCAAGAGTCAGGTTTAAGAAGTCATAAAGAGTTCCAGTTTCAAGAGGACAAAAGGAATGTGGCTCTCAATTCAAATACTATAAACAACACTGTTTTCTAAGTTTCTCAGTCCAGGCACACACAGTTTGCTGATACCTTAGACAACATTTGCTTTTCTTTCTGTGCATCAACCCCTCAACCAGCAACCAGTTACCACATACACAGCATGTTGCAACTTCCACCACCCCACAAAGATACTGATAAGGCAGTATCTCATGATTCCATGTGAGGGGTTCTAACAGTAGTACCACACAAACTCCAGTAAGAAAGAAATACTGTGTTGACTGCAACATCACACACTGCAAAGGTTAAAATGCACCGAATGACTGCTCATTCCTTCCTGCAGGCTGAATGAGGAATGTATGTAAAAAGTTGTGTTTCTCTTTCATTGCAAGACTCCCAATACCACACAGAGTCTCAGGAGCCAAAAGTCAGCCTGTGATGCCAACATCCAGTGTTATAAATGTAAATGTATACATAATGCAAGATGGTAAGGAAGCAAGTAAAGTAGAGGAACAAAAAAACCAAAATCAGCAGTTAAAACTGAGCTATACACCATGAGCTACTTGATCTTGCTTGCTAGGAAGGGCTGAAAAAAAGAAATCCTCCTGTGCTGGCCCAGCCCACCTGCCCAACAGGTCAACTGCATCAGCCCAGGACTGCGTGCGATCTGGAACACCCAACCACAACCGCCTGGGTAAAGGCAGAGGCAAAGCAGAGACTGAGGCCCCAGGGTAACAGCTACACAACTGCAGCAGCACACCAGCAAAGTTGAAAGACTTCTCTGAAAGAGACCATATAAACACTTTTGGAAAACAGCTAAAAAATGTATGCAAAAATTCCTAAGCAACTGTTTGAATAACTTCCACCTGTAGCCTTAGTATGCTCAGATCTCAGAGAAGCACAGAGAAGTAAGGAGAGAGAGCAAAAAGTTCTGGTAGTGCCAGAGAGTTTGAACCAGTGGTGAATCAGAGAATCATCTGGGTTGGAAAGGCCCCCAAGGATCATAGAGCTCCAACCCCCCTGCCACAGGCAGGGCCACCAACCTCCAGGCCTGGAGCTACACAAGGTTGCCCAGGGCCCCAGCCACCCTGGCCTTGAACACACCCAGGGATGGGGCTTCCACTACTCCTCTGGGCAGCCTGTTCCAGCACCTCACCACTCTTTCTGTAAAACACTTCCCCCTAATATCTCATCTAACCCTTCCCTCCTTTAGCTTTAATCCATTCCCCCTTGTCCTGCCATTATCTGCCCTTTTAAAAAGTTGAATCCCCTCTTGCTTATAAGCTCCCTTCAGGGACTGGCAGGCTGCAATGAGGTCCCCCCGCAGTGGGGGGTGTTAAGATATTCCTGCTCCTACACCCTGAAGTCTAAACTAAACACATAGCCTATTTTTAAGGCATGATGGTCACTTGCACTGGTTTGTTTCTTTAAAAACCTGACCACTTTTTCCTGCCTGTGCACAGAACCGAGTAGTTATTGGCACAACAGACTAAGAAAAACATTTCCATGTCTTAAAATGTTCTCTGGAATCCAGCATATCTTTAAACAAGATTTTTCTGCCACGGTATTTTCTCTTACAAATTCCTCCAACCTGGAGTATCAAAACTAAAAGGAAAGCCAAGCAAAACACTATGGACCAAAGCCTGTCTTCTGACTTGTATGCAAACCTGTCATTTGACTTCAAGGGCAGAATTTGATCCTGTGAGTTTTCAGAGGAGCTTATGCACCCTGGAATATTCGCACTGATTAAAATAGAATCCATTTTTATTCATTGCTAAAACATTTTATTATTAGCAGCTCAGGACAACACCCAATTCTAAAAGGAAAGTCATGAGATAATTCTTAAAATATATTAAGCTGTTAAGATTAACACTGCTTTGAGGTTCATTTATCTTAGTGACTTATTCATGACCCAGCCTCTTTGAAGAAAATAAAATGTAAATAAAAAGAATATGTAAGTGGTGCACAGTTGCTTTCTACCTAGCTGCTTTCTGTCACCTCAGGCAGGAAGAGTAAGCATTTCTATATAAAAGTTCAAGAGTTATCAAGAACACACAAGTACCAAAAGCCCAACACAGCTCACAAGTTGGTGGGAGTGGGACAACTTCATCTATGAAGTCAACCAGACTTCCTGTGCTAAGCAGAGGAGTTTTATCAGGTATGAAAGCCACAAATCTACATTACTGCAGGTAATTACTTTTGGCACGATGCATGATGAGAGTCAGAGAAGTGGGGCTGAAGAGACTAACATAAAATCTTACTTCAATTGCTTAAGGGTGGGATACAGAGAAGACATTCTTCTTGGAAGTGCTCACTGCAGGTATGAGAAGCACTGGGCACAAGCTGAAACGTGGGAAATTCCAATTAGATCAGGAAAAAACGTTGACAAGATGACTAGGCAAACACTGGAACAGGTAGCCCCAAAAGGTGTCAAATCCTTGGAGGCACTCAAACTCATCCAGGTAATTCCCAAGCCCCCTGATCCAGGCTGGCCTGGGGTGTAATCTTCTCACTGGAGTGTAACAGCATCTATTATGATACTCAAAATCAACTCTGCCATCCATTTTTTGGGCAAAATAATATATAGAAAAAGTTATATTCCCTAGGATTTTGAGACAACATTATTACTGCCATCTTAAAAAAACAAAACCAAACCAATTCTCTATAAAACCTCAGACTAAAGGGAAAACAAAACACAAAAAAACCAACAAAATTTTTTGTGCATGGAAGCAGGGAAGGCAAATGGATTTTACCACACATTCCCCTGAGGCATAGCAGCAGTCAAAGTTTACTTCAAACTTATTTATGTAATCATGTATTTCCCAGCTAATTTCCATATCTGGTATTATAAATCTTACAGAGTGTCTCACAGGTTACAAATAGATGGGAAAGGATAATTGTTTTCTGTTAACACATGGCCTTCTAGTCAAGGCAATCTACCTGCATCACTGGTGCAGTGACCTGAGGAATCACCACCAGAAGATGCAAGAAATTAAAAAAAAAAAAAACCCTCCACCAAAACCTATAACAAGGTTTACAGAAGAATGCAATCAAAATATATTTTCAGGTGTCTCCTCTTTTACACCAGTACATACAACTAATACAAGCTGTAAGACTTTCCTGAACAGAGTGCTGAGAACACCTTCTCATTACTGAAGGATAAGCACTGCAGCCAGGCTTACAAACCCTGGGGCTCCTTTATTATATGCTGGGATACAAAACAGCTCCTGCCATCAGTTTAAATAAACTGACTGGGTCAGTAATCTTGTACTACCCACAACTGCCAGATACCAAGCGAAAGCTTTACCCTACGCCCTATGTTAAGAACTACAGAAAGAGACAAGAGGCCCTGAAAAAGCTCCAGAAACTCCACTCTTATCACAGCAGACAACCTCCTCCACAAATCTTCCTAGAGAAGAAAGGATTTGGAAGAGCCTGGACTGGCCATTGTACAAGATCCAAAAGTTCCTTGAAGTGATGGAGAAATAACCCTGTGAGTCTTGCCATATACCAGCCACAGGGTGGGAAGTCATGCTCCTCTACATACTTCCATGACCAAAAAAAAAGGAGGACTGCTGGCTAACCTCATAAAAATCCTTCCCTTTTACCCATCTTGAAGTTACTTCATGGTACTTTTGCTTATACTGCTTTTGTTGTTCTAATACTGAGATTAGCTCAGTATTAGAATAGCTGCTGGAAGAAGTGTTTAGCAGGATAACTATACAAACACTGAGAAGTCAGTCCTAAGTCATAGTTCCTTCACACTGGAAAATCTTTTTCCTAGCACCCATACAATTGTTTTCTCCTAACTGCTCCCACATGGGTTTCACAAATGATGTTTAAGCAAAAAAAATTTGCCAAACTACAGCTTAAAGCAAAACAGCAGGGATAAGTAATAAACAAAATCAACATTTTGCAAGGTAATCTGACATACTCTAATTTATTCAAATTAAAACACTGCACAAATCACAATGCACTGTGTTTTGCACCCTTCAGATATCTTGAATAAATGGTCTTCTCATAGGCAAGTTAGATTCTACTCACCAGTACCTCAAATGTAAACTGGCTAATTTACAAGCTCAAGAGTGATACCTTCGTAGCACATAGAAGACATTCTATCCAAGACATATTTTAACCCCTTGCAGAAACAGGTCAGTTATCAACATGACCAAGAAATGTTGAAGCATACTTTTATTTTTATTATTTTTAAATCATGTGACTTTTTTCCCACCACTGTCCAAGGCTCTGAGAAGGATGGACTCATGTATCTGCTCCTTACTTGCACCTTACAGAGTGCTCCCATTAAAAGGAGTATCATACTCCCATTCATCAGAGGCTTTAATCCTGATTGCTTTACAGCAGGGAGAAGCAAAATTCCAAAGTAGTCTAAAAATACTAAACACTAAACAAAATTCTCTGTTTCAGAAGAAAACCTCCTCTGTCAAAATTAGCATCAAACTGTACAGTAATTCACCAACACTGTGACAGTGAAAACATACAATCAAGTGTCATGTTCAAATTCTGACCAAGCTTTATAAAAGAGCTAAAGAAACCAGGGGCAAGGCTTCCTAATCACCACTATTGCTTTCATGGCTAAACCTTAATTTTGCACTGCTCAGTGCAGTAAGACTGGAAATCTTACAGCTGAATGTATACTGTTTTTCCTTCAGAATAAGGAAATTGCATTGAGGCAGTTACTGATTTTTGGCAGACTGCTCTGTCTTTCAACTTATCTTGGTTCCTAAATTACAGCACACTTAGAATTAATACACATCTTAGAGGGAGTCAAGTTTAGTTTTCAAGTAAAGTAGCAGCTTTCAAATGAATTAGATTACATACCAGAGGTCTGCATTTTTATAGACATTCCTCCCTGACAATTTCTCCTTTCCTAATTTCAAGAAAAATTTGGTTCAGAGAGGCAACAGTAGCAGTTCAGCTGGGAGCACAGCTTTTCCTCTTTATTTCTCCAACCATTAGCTAAAACTCTGCCAGACTTTGAGACAAGGCAGAGATGTAATTATGTCAGCGACCCCTCTGTCATGACTTGCCCGACTTTTATTTGCCAGGCAGTATGTTTGCTGACACAAATACACATTAAAATATTTATGGCTGCACTATCAACATATGCAAACCACACATTTAAGAAAACAACTGCACTGAATTAAAGGGCCTTTTTTTTATATTTTGTCCAAACAAGAGCTGGTATTTTACTATGCAGAGCACCAGAGTTTTACAGCATAGTTGAAGCATTTCTGAAGCACTGTTTTGGAACCTAAGTGTTACTCAGGATCCAGATAGCCTTGATGCTTTCTTACCCTATTCATGTTTGAAACAAACACAGGAACTTGCATATGCACAACACATAACCATCCACAGAAGCTCCCTGCCATTAGTTCTTGTACTTGGGTGCAAATCTCTACTACATACCTGCAGCTCAGTCTGACTCTGCTAGTACACAGCAGAACAATTTGCCCCTTCATTCTGACTTAGAAGTGCTATTAGAAAACAGAAAGAAAAGAAGATGCAGCAAGAGAGGTAAATCAATTGTAACATCTCCTGCCAAACATCCTGTAGGTATCCAGCTGCTTTAACATCAAAACCCCCCCACTGCTATATTTTCAAGCATTTAATTTGTATGCTCATGCCTTATATGCAAGATATCAGTGTTCCACATGCTTTTTAGGGTAGTTAACAATCAGAGCTCTCAGCAGTTTTTTCAAAACTTGCAATTCCAGAAAAGTTTTCCTGAACAAATAAGACTTTTTGCATAAATCCAGCTTGGTTCTAGTTCTCTCACAGGATAAAAGACAGACTTTGTGCTACAAAAGGTAAGTAACTTATGTTCCCTGTTTCCTTTGGCTTCTTTCCCCAGTTGCTCAGTTTAAGAGAGTCGGATTATATACCCATTGCTGGAGTCACATTCTGGGAATACCAGAATATGTTCTCTTAATGCTTTTATTTCACTTTTCTGTAGAACCTACTATTCAGTAAAAACAAGAAAAAATTCAACATAATTAAGATCTCCTAAGCACTAACTGTGTCCATACTAGCATACAACTTGGAAATTGAGGAGTACTAATTGGAAAAGTCAAAAGAAAACCAGTGTTTAGCCACACAAAGCATAATTGGAAGACTATTCATTTAGATAAAGATCTGTTGAAACAAGTATTTTAAAAGATGACACAACATTAAAAGATAAGCCATTCAATTCACTGTCCAAATTCAGTAAGTGAAGAAAGAGGTATTTACAAATCTTACCACTGAATGTGTAAAAAGGTAGAGATTCCCCTCAGACCTCCTGCAATAAACTGTTTCTGAGGCACATGGGAACCACAGTCAGTCTCAGTATTCAGTCATACTTTCACGTTTCACACTTGGAATTCACACTCATTCTTTAAGGGTGCTTCGTGCATTAACAATGTGCAGCATCCTACAGACAGCTCAGAGTATTCTACAGTATGGAGGACTAAGGGTGTTTTTGCAAAGTGCTTAGCAAATTCTTTCTGAAAAATTCCTACTAAGCAAGTGGTCAGGAATGATTTGGTATCTGCTTGGCAAATCTGTCTATTTAAAGGCAGAAAACATTTTTTGAATGCAAGCTCTGGAAAGTAATTTATATCCCTGTTTTCCATTCCCTTTTATTGCAACACATTTTCCTGCCAAAATAATCCATGCAAGAATGCATGACTGAAGGAATCTGCTCACAGTTCAATAGCATACTGTCAACTCCCTTAGTCTGATATATGACTCTTAATTGAAGGAATTGCCATCTTTTTTCAAAAAAAAAAAAGATTTTTAGGAGTAGCTCCAAAGAAAGAGATAATGAGGACTAGCTGAAAGAAACCTGCACGTCCAGCAATCTCTGACTAGGTCAATAAAAGCTAGCAGTCATCATCAGGAAGACAAAGGCTTTGCATTTTGCAAACCAAATATAGTTAAAATTCTTTACCTTCTGTTGACTTAGAAGTGACATCTGAAAGCGGATGGATAAAAGTGACAAACTCCATCCACATAAGTGGATTCTAAATACATATCTGATGTATTCTAAGCAAACACTAAGGCTATGATAGTAGTTTAGATTCTCCCTTTGCTAGAAGGATCAAGATTTAAAATTAAAAGTCATAGTGTTGCACAGAACTGCATTTTTACAAAATACTTGCACACTTCATGTTTTGGGGAATCTACAAGAATGCACACTGGGACAACCATAGTTAACAAACTCTTAGGGATTAATGGATTCACATCTCTATCATTTATTTATTTGCATTCACTTCTCATTTATTTATAATTCTAAAAAAAAAAAAAATCAAACAAACCCAAAACCAAACAACTGAAAGAAATCCTACAGTAATGCATGATAAGTACAGTAATAAATGTTTGCAGGATTGAGTCCTAAATTTATTTGCTCAAATATGAGTCAAGTTATTAGCAGTTGCCATTGCTGGACAATTAAAATATAACTTTAAAAAAAATCATATTAGACAACAATTACTTTAATGATTACTCTTGTAGGTAGTCTAGGGCTTTCTTCCTGTATTTGAATGTTGTATGCAAAATACCATTATATTGGCAGAGCACATAACAGAGCAAAAGCATCTTTTTCAGAACAATGTTAGCAACACTAACTTTTATACCAAGTTTTCTCTCTCTCCCTGCACACCCCCCCCCCAAGTACATGTGCTGTCACAGTTTAATGACTACAAAATGAACTAAACTTTATGAGACTGTAGTGGGTAGTGTCAGTTCACACTGGATTGAGAAGCCTTCAACTACTGCAGTCAAATCCACCTGTGGTCAACAAAATTATAAACCCATGATGTTGGTTCATAGGTTGGTAATCTACGTAGATGTCTCTGAACACCATTCTGAAGCTCAGCATTTCAGAAGTGATTTGCTCAACACAGGAGATGTAGGAATAATCATGGAATGTGCGGGATAGGAGTAAATCTTGCTTGCAAAAGGATCCTTCAAAATATCAAGTAAGGAATTTCGGGAGGAAAAGGCAGGTTACACAGATACATACAAATTCAACTAGTGCAAACCACGCTTCCCCATGAGGTCAGCACTCAATCTAGATGACTACATGCTTACTCCCAGACAGTGTCTGCAAACATGTTTGCGGTATTTGAACAAGCAATACAAATAGTTGGTCACTGGTACACTTATCACATTTTGTGCTTTAGGTTCTTTCCACAGCACTAATCCATCAGAAAAAAGTACATGCACACAAATAACACAGCCTTTCATATCCTTACCTAAAAGGTGTCTCCAGTCCTGCAGTAATTCTTAACCACACTGCTTAGGCAGGATTTTTTTTCTCTGTTGCTTTGTGGGGTTTGTTTTTTTTTTTAAACAGCATATTCAGCACTGTCAGGTTTAAAAAGCAGTCACTTTGTTTACCCCTCTAAGCTACCACCTACTGCCACTTCTCACGTCCTCCCCTTGGGCATTCCCTAGCTCTGTAAGATAAGTTTTGCAACTGGTTTTGAGCAACTCAAGATGCTACCAAGACCAGAAGGTGAAGAAACAAGAGATACAAGGGAACAAGGGAACAAAGCATAGCTTCTCCAGTAAGTAAACTGATTGCCACATAGATCATCTAGCACCAGAGACAAATCTCATACCAAAATTCACTCCACAGTTCACTCACCTCCCGCAATTCAAGCCTCTGTGCCACTGCTTCCAGACTCTCCTGACCCGTGCTTTCCACCGACAGCGTGAACTCCACAAATTCATTGTTGAGCAACTGGATACGAGCCACCAAGCAACTTTTGCTGGATACTGTGTAACGTCGAGTTCGTTTCAATTTTAACCCAAAAGGTAGAGGCATCTTCTTTTTCACCCACAGATGGTTACTGATAAAAAGCAAGCACCGCTGGGGCCTCCAGAGAGAACAAGTAGCTATCTCCTCTCAAAATATAAGGAGCTGTAAAGTCTCCAGAGATCAACCAGCAGCAGCAGTATCCATTAAAGGAAAGGAAGTTTTCCACCAACACACAAGTAGAAGGGGCATCCACTGGAATCCTAGCAAAGAGCAAAAGCGAAAGAGAATCAATACAAGAATCAGAAATACTTTGACTGGAAAGGGGAACGGTAACACGGGAAACATAACATGGATCTTTTTCCTAAATCTAAATAACCAGCCTGCTTTTCCAAAATACAGAGCTGTTACGCATTCAAATAATGAAATAAGCACCAGAGTTTCTGGTTTTTCCACAGACCACACCAGTCTTTGGCAAGTTGGTTTGCTTTGTTTTTCAAGAACCCTGCAAGTGAATAATGAGTCTTAATCAAATGTGGCTGCAATGACTTTCTGATTATATAGACTTATTATAAAGTATTATTATTATTGTATACTTATTATAAAGTATTTCTGAACGGAATCAGTATTTAAATTAAATGCCTCTGTGATGTCCAAGCTGCCTAAGGTACTCCTAATAGTGAAAAAAGCCTAATAGTGAAAAAGCTGGATAGCAAATCCAGCGCTCTGGCTGGTTTTTCAGAGCGGCGTGCTGCCGCAGCCACTATCTGTTGGATTAAACACAAAACCAAGCCCCATAAATGATTAAGGGAAAAAAAAGAAAGGGGAAAAAAAAATAAGAAGGCGTTAAAGCTCACACCTTAGCCATTTCCTGCCAGGCAATTAAGATCCAATTCCTCAAACCTCCCCTGAATTACAGCTAGCTGTACCATGATTTCTTATGCTGAACTGCTGCACGTTTCAGATTATGCTTCCCCTCCTCAGGAACGGATGCAAATGCTGAGAACATTTATTTTCTGATTTTTCCTTGAAAGACATTCCCAGCCTAGAAGTAGCCACCCATGTCTACACCTTTTGCAAACACCTTCACACCCCCTCCTCCCATCAGCTCCGTAAGGTACAAGCCACTGTTTTCTCACTGCACGCCTAAGAAATGTGTCACTCTTCCTAGCGCTGGGGCTCAGCATTCCGTAAATAAAGGTTTATTTTCCTTCAGAAGTAGGTGTGTTGAGAGCAGGGGTACGGCGCGGCTGGGCGCTGCGGCTACCTCTGAAGCGAAAGCGCTTCACGCCACCCTCGCCTCTGGCGGGACTTCCACCGCCTCCGTCACAGCGCCCCGGGGCTGAGGGGAGATGCGCCCCCCGGACCCGCGTAACCCCCCTGGGCCGTGGCGGCCGAGCTGGCGCGGGGCGGGGCAGCAGCACCCCGGGCCGAAGCGAGAGCCTCGCGGCCGCCGCTCTGCCCGCGCCGAGCCGGCAGTC
>VZTU01000803.1:46070-69212 GCA_013400835.1 Zapornia atra
CCGAGCCGGCAGTCGCGCCCCGGCCCGCGCTGCCCGTAGCCCGTGCGCTGCCTGCGGCCTGAGGGCCGGGCCGCGCCCTGCCTGCGGCCTGAGGGCCGGGCTGCCCCGAGGGAAAGCTACGCTTCTTCCTCTCATTGTTCGGTGCTGTCGGCGGGGATAGCTCTGCCTGGGGAGCTCCAGTGGCAGCGCCGCTCCGCCCGAAAGGAACAAGAAAACAACCACCTCGGTTTTGTCCGGGCTGGTATGTATTAGCAGCACATTGATAAAGGCGTAATTTGGTTTCTGAAGACTCTTAGCACTATCAGGCAGGAATAACGTGACTATACCCATTTTTTGCGGTGAGGGAATCAGAAAAAGTAGTCTTACTAAGACACCTGTTTTTAAACTAGGGGATAGCTATCAACAAACAGCCACGCGGGACTCGTAGGTTTCTATAGAACCTACAAACTTGATGTTATTCAACACAATCACAAACTCTTTAGGCTTGAAAATCTCCTGTCAGGCTCCCTACTCCCTTATAAGCAGCACGGCAAAGAAAGGCAGTGGAAAGGCGCTAAAGGCCTAAAACTGGGGAGGGAAGAGGCAGCAGCACGGCATTTTTCCTCAGGGACATCTTTGTAACTCCAAGGAATGACCATAAGTGTATTTCATGACCATGTCCGAATAATCTGGAAGCAGTTCTACCATCCTACACAATCTCCATCCTCAACAGATAAACCTCCTCATCTTAGCACAATAAAAAAAGACCTGACCCAACCACTATTTTTGGATGCAGCTGCAGAATAAATAATAACTGATAGCAAGCAACAGGTTTCCCTGAAAAATTTAGGGATATGTGGGGACTCCTCTCTTTATTAGTTGCTCTGCACTTTGATCCTCCAAATCCTGCCTCCCTGGAGCAGTATGCAGGGAATGCTCTCACAGACAGAAGCTTTTAGTTTCCTGCCCACTGCCAGCAGTCTCGCACTGGGTTTATTCCTGGCAGAGAAACTTTTGGCTGAGTGACCTCAGCTCACGTCCCCAGGGCCTGTTTTCCAATACATTCTGTGCAGTTACACACTTTCTTCGGTGCTACAGCAATAAGAAAAAACACAAGCTGCAGTCAGAAGTGCAGTGCTGTTTTAATCTCAGTTATCATGTAGTACCAAAATGAAAGGCATTCAAACTTGTATGCCCCCACCAGGCCGTTAGAAAAGTATTCTAAGGGCATGGGGGGAAAATAAAAATAATCACTAACCAGAGGCTGACCTGACAGGTGAAATTCCAAAGCCATCTAATGCCAACATGAGGCAATCTCAGCCTTTCATTTATTTCACTGTGCAGCCAGGTAGCAGTACGGAAGTTTAGAGCAGGATTTTCAGAACGTGCCAGGAGTACTCTCCGGGTTATAATCTGCTGTTTGCATTTATTGCTCTACTAAGCATTTACTGTAAACGATTTCATTTTAACTCACTGCATATCTAACAATCTTCAGTACTTCTGAAATAGATTTATAACAAGGAAGACTTAAGTAACTAGCTTTCACTCCATGTCACAAAAGACCAACTGAAAAAAAAAAATAATTCCTGTCCTATAATAAATTAACATTTTAGAATAAAGGCAAGTTTGATGAATTACACCGAGGTATCATTCAGTAACTTCTACTGCTGGCTCTGTGTACTTCTTGATAAAGCACTGCTCTGCTGGTTTTATTCAGCAGCTGTGCATTGGACAATGCTAAGTGCTCTCATGCTTGCCTTCTGCATTACTTTAAATTCAGGCACATCTGCATTGTTATAAAGCTACTTCAGCAGAAGGGAACTACATACCAATAGGGGTTACAAATCCAATTGATGACCTCTACAAAAACAAGCCTTTATTTAGCAAGCCTGGATTTTTCACACAACAGCCAGAAATGTCTTTAGTGGCCAAACTTCGTACATTTCAACACAAACATGTAGTTTCAAACATACTAGAATTTCAGCAACAGGGCTGTGACTGACCCTCGATTGTTGAGCACTGTGGTACCTTTCAGTGCACCTCCCGCTCCCCCATCAATAATTAGCATTTTACTTTACAAAGATTTTTTTTTTAAGCAGCCTGCATGAATGACAACGTGTAAAATAAAACTGCACCATGAGAGACTTGAAAGGGATTCCCATTATTTCAAGTGCTTGAAATAATTTTTTTTTTTTCAGGAATATTTGGGTAGCAAAAAGACTCGGAATACTCCACCCTCCCCTCGTTTTACCAGTTAATCTTTGACATGACTCTTGGACTGAAAGAGGAGCAGTAAGTGCATATCCCAAACCTCCCCTACCTCCAGAAGCACAGATCTGCAGCCTTTTCTTTTCAAAAAGTAAAAGCTTGAAACTCCTCAGCCTTACAGCACACAGCAGAGAAGATCACCCACTAGTGTTTTTTTTCCCGAGCCTGATGTTTTGCTCTTACCTTTTGCAGTGATCCAAAGACACCGAGTCTTCTTTCACATATGTGTAGCTGAAACAAACCCACAGCGCTCCACGCCTTTCTCTCCTGGAGCCATCTCATCGGTATTCCTCAGGCACTGACTTACTGTGCTCCTCTTGTCCCAAACAGCTGCTATCTCGGCTAACCCACCTTCTTCTTAGATCACTCATAGTGAAAACATTCCTCACTTCCTGTCTCAAAAAACTTGCTCTGGGTATCATTCCACTGGGTAAAGAGCTGGGGGGGGGAAGAAAATACTACAACAAAATAACCCGGTGCCAGCCAGCTCTTCAGGCAGCCTCTTTCATGTGACGCTGCGCTGCATGAGCGCAGATTGCGTCCTGGGGAATATTTTCAACTCGCCCGTCCCTGTGTGCCTCCCTGTGTGTGCATTTAATTTCTTTTCCTGGAGGCGTTCCCCTTGCTCTACCCATGCGGAAGGATACGCTGAAAGAATTAAAGCGAAGGCCCGTATGCTTGTAGCCCATTACCTCAGAGAGTTGGAATGCCTGGCAGGGAGAATGTCAGCAATGAACAGCTGCTTCTCTGGCTACAGGGGCATTACAGAAATAGGGGTTACAACAAATAGCAGGCAATCCTTGGGGTTTTTTTAATCATATGACCATGTATTTTAAGCCTTTCCAATTAAGACAAATCTCTTACCAAAAAAAAAAAAATAAATCTGTTGGTCTTATTTTCACACAGCTTGGAAATATTTTCAAGTCTTAATCTGTATGTGCTGTACCAGATGATGTATGCACATACATTTGTGTCTGCAGCTAAAACCAAAACTCTCTGAAAAGCTTCAGCTGTCAGTAACATACACGGCAAGAAAATGCAGATTAAAGACTGATCTTTCACCCCTTGTTTGGATTTAAAGTTCCCGAAGTGTCAGTAGAAATTATGCCCTTAATAATAACTGCCTTAGCAAGCATTAAAAGCATATCAGATAAGTAATATTAATAGTGTTTAACCAATAGACACATCGTATAAAGGACTGCACGCCAGTCCCTGAACTATATGGAGACCTTTGTGTGTGCATGTGTCAAATCAGCAATTGTTGTATGCAGTTTGGAATTTTATTGCTCTGAATGTTGTGTGAGGCAGGCAAAAGTATATACAAAGTTGAAACAGGTCAGGGATGAGGAAAAAGGTAAAGTGAGTCCGTGAACGCTGACTCATGACTGTCAAACTTAGAAAGTGTTTTGGTAATGTAAAGCACACAAACAGGCTACTGTCTGAGCAGGTCTAACCTGCAGATCTGCTATGCAAATAGCATGTTACTCTGGAAGACACTAATCTCAGCTGAAATATGGAGGTAATTTTGTACTGTGAGGAATTCTTGTGAGTTATTTCTCTCAGACACACGGGGCTTTCCTCTAATCAGGGGAATTAATATCTCTGCCCCACCCCCACCTCAGCCAAAGTTATGATGAGCAGTCCATAAGCCAAAAAACTCCTTCAGGGGAATTTTATATGGGGTAAAATAAACGTTAACTTTGAACTAAACTAAGCAGATACCTTTTTCTAATGGTACCTGCTACAGGCCAGAGCTATGGTTACTCACTGGAGAAAACCGACCGATAAAAGGCATGACAAATCCAAGCTATGAAAATTCAGGGTAATGAAGTGAACCCTTCCTATTTCTAAACAGTTAATTCTGGAAACAAGGTCTAAATTCTCCTATCTGTCACGTTTCCTATTCTAAATCTTGATCACACCCATTTCCTGCCCAATCCTCTGTCTGGAAGTTGCATTTGTTGGAGTTTTTTTACTTTCCATAGTTCGTCCTTACTGGGTTTTCTCTCTTTACATTTATGTTAAAGACAACACATCATCTTAAAAAGAGACAAGTAGGACATGGTCAGTATGCTCCCCTGCAGAGTACACTTTCTTTTTTTGAAGCTTATCAAATTTACTCCTGAAACATTTTTTTCTGCTTCTTATAATCCCAGTTTGTATGCTAACATTTTGCCCTATCTCATTTTCTGCCTCATCATCCCACCATTGCCTGCTTTGCTCCACTACCAGCTCTAATAAATAAGACAGAGAGACAAAGTTACCCACAAAGGTGTGGTGAATTCTGATAAAGGCACATCAAAAAGACACGGAGTGATTGCCTCAGGGCACTATGCAGTGCTTCTGCTTCTCCCCTTTAACCCCCTGGTCAATAATCTTGACTAGCATGGGTAGAAACACACATCTCTATTTGCTGTAACTCTTTAATCTTGTTGAAGATCACGGGAGGAAACCACCAATATCCTACAGCTGAATGGTGCAGCAGGTCTGTATAGACAGAGGAAAGTTTCTGCCCATTGGGCTGAATTCAGCCTGCTCATAGTGAAACAGGGAGAAACCTCCTTTGTTCTTGTTGGCATCTTCCTTTCTGGAACAGTTTTGATACTTTTTTTTTCCCCATCCTGGTCCAAATACGTGATTGCAGTTGAGTGTGTCAGCCAACAGGGTGAAGGTTGACGCAAGTATTCACCTTGTTCCAATTCTGGGAACTCTGTCCAGCATCAGGTCTTTGCATTGACTAATGGTAGGACAGAAGGTTGGAAATGAGCCAAATGGAAAGCAGAATCAGTCGCCCTCCAGGCAGAAAAGCAGCATGCATGTGTATACTCCTCAGCCTCCTGGAGATTTTTCCATTTGTGATCAACACACAGGCAGGATAATGCAGAAACTGCTAGTTAAAGGGGCATTCTCAGGATGCTGAAACAAGAAGTTATCTTTGTTTTCCCACTAGTCATGAAAAACAGTCACTTCACAAACTGAAGAGTCAGAAATCCTACATGTGACTTAAACCTGTTCTCTGAACAAATTCACTTTATTCAGCACTTCTGTGTTTTGGCTCTGTGCCTCTCCCTTTCTGTTTTTCATCATCCATTTCTTATTACTGAAAAGCAAGAGAGAGCTGGGTCTTTGTGCATCATTATATGTTTCTGGATGGTAGTGGAGAGAATGGAAGGCACTAGCAAAATGAGCATACAATAAGTCTATTACATGTTTGAAGCCTGAAATTCTGTGTTTCCAAGATTCATTTGCACTTAGAAGGCACTGTGAAATGTTGAACTGTGTTTTAAGTAACTAACTAAGGTTGTAGAATAGTCCTATTAGAAAAAAATAGGCAGTTTTCCTACACAGAGTGCAGTACTGAACTTGTAAAGCAATGATCTCTCCTTATGCACAAAGGATGCCTTTTTTTTTAAACACAATGTTTCTTTCTAAAGTAAATCCATTAGTTAGTCATGAAGTAAACTCAATTCCAATTTCTGTTCTTCAATAATACTTTTCTTGTTCCAATACTGAAGTAATACAACTTATTTGAAATCTTAAGAGAGCAAAATGTACCTCCTGAAGGTTAAAGCGGAATGCTGTAATTAAACTAATCTGCTATTAGTTGTATCTTACTGTAACACCAGTGTAAGTATCATCAGGCAAACAGCTCAGATCATTACCAATAATTAAGTCTAGGCAATCTCTGTATGATGTTTGGTTTATATTAGGAGCAGTGATGCAGAAAAGATTAATACAGCTGTTAACTACAATACCTGGAGTTTATTTTGCCCAGTGGCATTACTTGTAAAAGACTTTATCTGCAGGCTGGCCATTCTATAATGTTACTACTCATTAAATCAACTGAAGTGAAGCTGGGACTTTGATGCAAAAGATAAAATGGTATTGAGGTATGGCTCAAACGTGGCTTCCACACAGTTCTTCCTTCCCCTGCAGCTGATCCTGTGTTGCTCTAAGACTAGTAGATGGTGCAACCTCTTTCTAAGACCAAAAAAAAAACCCCACTCCAGAAAACCCAAACCATGTTGCTTTAAGGCTTACCAGCCTATTGTGGGGTCAAAACCTAAAATTCAATAGTAAAACACAGTACAGCTGTAGTATGGCATTAAAATTTAGATACTTTCTGTGTTACCATACCATATTATATTTGGGTTTTAACAAATAGGTATTTTGTTACTTAAAATAGTCTTGAGTACTTTTAAAGAGCATTAATATCAAAATAGCCTTGTAGTTGCTCTGACAGCATTCCTACCTCTCCGCAGCCATGTAGCGGGACTCTATAAACCAGTTTCATGAGAACCAGGAATGAAGAAAGAGTTGATTTAAAGAGAAGCTGAATGTGACATCTGAATAATTAGGGCTAGACCCTCAGACAGGCAGCTATTTAGAAACACGCTGCAAGGTAACATCTATTTCCTTTACTCTAGAGCCAGGCTCCCGAGCATGCCGTGGCCGCCTGGAGCCCCCTGAGCGGGACAGGCCGCGGGCTCAGAGACGGCCGAGCCTCCCCGCCGGCTTCCCGGAGCGGGCTGGGGCTGCGTGTTCCGTTCACGCCGCCGCCATGGCTTCAGGGGCCCACCGGGCCGGCCTCGGGCCTGCACCAGCTGCGCAGCCCGGGTACTCCCCGCACACAGAGCACTGCGTTAGAGGCGGGGTTCCGTGCGCGCTCTGAGCGCCACAGAGCTGCCCGGGGCAGCTGCCCGGAAAGGGGCGAGGGGGGACGCGGGGAGGAGACGGGGTTGCTGAGGAGTGTCCGAGGGAGCTCGGGCGCCTTTTCCCTCTACGTTAGCGCCCGCTCCTCTGCCGGGGTGTACGCGAGCCCGGCCCCGACACGCTCTCGCCGCCCCGCTGTGGGGAACTGTCGCGGGGCAAGCCAGACGGCGGAGCGGACGTACCGCCGCGGTCCGGCAGGGGGCGCCGCAGGCGGAGGTCGCCCACTCTGCAGCGCGGCGCTCCAGAGCCGGCGCGGCCTGCGGCAGGAGCGGAGCCGGGAGGCCGCGGTGGGAGGGGAGGGGGCACAGCACGGCGGGAAGGGCCGGGACCGGGGCGGCGCGACCATGGAGATCGGCACCGAGATCAGCCGCAAGATCCGGGTGAGAGAGAAGCAGCCGGGTCGCTCCCTCTCCACCCGCGGCAGGGGCCTGACCCCGCGTGTGGGGGGCAGGCCCGGGCGATGGCTGAGCTGCCGGGCTCTCCGGCCTCCCCTCAGACGCGGAGGTGGAGGGGCGCCGCGGGCCCTGCACCGCCGCCCCCGCTTCCCCCGGAGGAAGGATGTGGCGAGGTCGGCGTTACCGGAATCTCCCGGCGGCGGGCGGCCTTAGGCCTCGGGGCTCCCCAGGGAGGGACACGAGCAGGAGAGCTGTTGTTTTGGAAAGCGGAATCGGGCTCCTACCGTACTCGGAGGGCAGCTGCCATCTCTTTCCCGGAGCTGGAGTTCTCGCCCTGCAGCGGCCCGCCTGGGACGCAGGCCCGGAACCGGGGGCTGCCTGGGAGAGGGAGCAGCTGTAGCCGGGCGTTATGGTGTTAGCCCAGGTGCCGTCAGCTGCTCCCACACAGCAGTCACAGTTTGAAAATCCTGGCAGGTCTTTTGCTGAGCCGGGAATGACCTTTTTTTTTTTTTCAAACCACCCGGGATTGGTTTTCTTTGCACCTTATGAGCCCGGATGATCTCGGCTCAAAATAGGGCGTCTGGGACTTGAAGGTTGTTTGGTAGTGCCAGGAACTGGAATATAGGAAATACGATAGAGCGTGAGATTGCTGGCAGTGTTTGGTAGTCTGCTGCCGGCCCCTCACTGTTACAACGTTTATATCACAAGCAGTGAAGAGTAGGAAAGGTAACATGTTAAACCAACATGTTCTAACAATTAATGAGAGAAACTTCGCTAAGCCTCCGTTTCGCAGTTAGAAATACTTTGTTTCTCCATCCCTTAAATGCTATTTCATTATTTTTTAGGGTGCTATAAAAGGGAAGTTGCAGGAGCTGGGGGCTTATGTTGGTAAGTTTTATCATGTGTTTAGCAGTCTTCTTTAGGTTTGTTGTTGTTAGATAGGAAGCTACCAGCTAGTTAATGAGACCGCATATTTATTTATCATTACTTGTGTTACCGTGTGCAGAAGCCTTAAACATGTGATAAATTATCTGAAGTGCTGGACTAGTATGAAAGGGAAAGACATCCTTCACAAAATATTTATAGTCTCAGCAGTACACAGATATTGATGTACGAAGAACTAATAACAGTCTGGAGGAGAAATGGTGGCAAGGGATTTGAAAGAAAAGCTAACAGTGTGTCTGTGAATATATTAAGGACGTTGCTCTGAAGCCCATGGTGAAACATATAAAGCAAATCCTGTGCAAATATAGCAGCAGTTACCTGTGACTCTTCTGAGGTAGAATCAGTCTTTCTTAGGCATCTTTTTTAACAGCCTTTTGAATTTAGGATGAGGCATTTGTCATAATCAGGAGGAAGGATGTTAGTGTAAGACAGAGATAGTCTGACTTTTAGGAGGTGGGGAGGCCACGTTGAAAACGTTATGCAGGACAAATCTGCAGAATGTAAGGGGGAAAACTTAAGAGCTACATTAAGCTAATGTTGATGAAACATATGTAACTGAATTGTAGAGGTGGGGTGAGGTTTTATTTTTGGATTGTGAGATGAGCAGTATGAATGTCTGCAGTTTTGGTGGGGTTTTTTCCTGAATCCAGGTTTAAGTGCCTATGAGCAGCTTTTTTACAGAAGTAAAAGTTGGTAACTTAACACAGTGTTCTGTTGGAAGCAGAATACCTGTCCTGCAACTGCCTTGTCAGTGATACTACTTGGATTTCATGTGAAGAAAAGGAATTCAGACCATAGTTCAGAGATCTCATGAGTCGCATGACCAACTTCAAACTTTGTAGTTTGATCCTGAATTCATTTTATTCCCTACTTAAAGAGGTCCACTGTATTTATGGAATCAATAACCTGTAGAAGGGAATTACATACAAGTTGACATCCTGAACTCAGAATGGGCCAAATAGCCTTTTTGAGAATTTTTTCATTGTGAGGTCATCTGTTTTCACCTTCCTAAAAGTTGTTGTTTTCAGTAATTCATTTTTGGGTTTTTTTAGTATCATACCAGGTTTCAGTTTTTCAGCCCTTGATTCTTTGTCTTTCTTATCCCTGATACTAAGATGCTGGTAGAATACTAGTAATGTTTGATTCCAACTATGGCTTACTATTTTTTTCTGGTTTTCTTTCTGTTTCCTGTACTTAGAAGGAAGTTCCCAAGATCAGCATACAATGTCTGCACTCCTTAGCTTCTGAACGTCTTTAAATAACTTTGTATTCTTTAGCACCAAGTTTGACTTCCCTTGGATTCCTTTTTGGTTTTAAACCACTGCTTCCAAGTTTCTGTCATTTTTCAGGTTTCTTTTCTTGGTTAGCATATTTTGGACAACTTTTCAAGTAATGTTTTTCCAAAAGCCTATTAAGTAACTAGTAAAAAACGATTCTTGGACATGCCTCTGTGAGCAAAAATCATGCTTTTGCTTCTTTCTGTAACTGCTGATTATTTTCTTTCAGAAAGCCTTCTTCAACCAGCTATATTGAAACTTGTTGTGTAGAACTTGAAAATGGAAAAATTCATATCTTGGAAGCAAAATAGTTAAATATAAATCAACTATCAACATTTTCAAAAGGCAGTAGTTCTGATACAGTTTAAGTTGGCATAAGCCCACACAGTCACTGAGAGAAGCAGTTGTTTTCTTTCTTTCTTTCCTTCTTCTACCACACTGTTATAAGTAATTGTGCTACCTTTTGTTTTGATCCATGCATAACATCTTCTTGATGTTATGTTGAACCACAGGAGGAACTGATGGGGTTGAAAAGTAGCTTGTCTGAAAAAAAAAAAAATTAATTCTAAGTTCCTAGATCTGTATATCCATCCATCTATTTATCATGTGAAACTTGCAGTTTACATTAATTTTTGTGTGTGTGTGCTTTTTTATTTTTTTAGGGTTTAGACTAGGCACATGTTATATCAGAACACTTGCATATTGGTAGTGGAGTGCAGGTGAGGTGTATGAATGTTATTTCTAGGGTAGGGTCCAGATGAGTTGTTTACAGGGTACACAGAGAGGCATAGAAAAAAGGCACAGAGCCTTTGTTTTTGACATCTCTTTAATGTTGTGTAGAGACTTGATGACATGAGTACACCTGTATTGGGGCCTTGGTTCAAATTCATAATTTGAAGTGGATTTCCCAGCTATCTTCACTTACTGTTACTATGTTCATGTCATGAGGTGCTTGATTAAACTGAACCCTGTGATCAAGAATCATACCATTGCCTTTAAGCAACAGATGCACCTTTCAGTCTTTCAGAGTAGACCAGAGCTGGGCTGGAGTAGAAAGCTGAGTACCAAACTGCCCAAACCCTTAATATATTACCATCAAATTCTGAGCACCTTCCTACCCAGTCTGAGGAGTAGGTGTACCCTGTGTGAGCAGTCCAGCCAGGGAATGGATTTCTCTCTGTGTGAAGTTGCATACATTAGGCAGTTAGAGAATTAGACTCTCTGTGTTGCAGGGTTTTTGATGGGTTTTTGTTTTGTTGGTTTGGTTTTGGGTTAGTTTTTTTTTTTGGACATGGAAAAACTGGAATTTAATACAGTTTTGATTTGATTAATACTTCTATCAGAGAGGGATATTTACCTGCTTGGCCTTTATAACTAATGAAAATCTGCAAGGATAAGCTGCTATATTTGTCAATATTTGAAGTGGTAAAAATTGTAGTTGATTGTGTTCAAGTAAAAGGATATAGGCAGCAGAGTGACATTCTTTTATCTTGTCCTTTTTGTGTTTTATTTACTCAACTTTTTAAATACTTTGATGTTCTCTTTGGCTTATGCTCTTGTGAATTTGATGATCTTTTATTTCTTGCTTATAACTGAAACTTGTATTGAACCTCAGAGGAAATGGAAGTATTGCTAATTTGCTTACCTAATCCTCTGCCTGCAGAGTCTTTATAGTAAAACTGGAAAAAAAAGCTGGTACATGCTTAAGGATGCTTGCTATGTCTTTTATGATTTATTATACTTTAAACAAATGTATTTCTCTTTCTATTAGATGAAGAGCTCCCTGATTATATTATGGTTATGGTGGCCAATAAGAAGAGTCAGGAGCAGATGACAGAAGATCTTTCCCTTTTCCTTGGAAACAATACTGTCAGGTTTACTGTCTGGTATGTCTGTAAACGACTTTTCACCCTTCTTAAGAGTAATCAAGGCTGCTTTCTAAGTGAAACCTGAGAATTTAAGAAGTTACTTGTCTTCCTGTTGTGCAGTTTACATTCATCAAAACTTTTACTTTGTGGGTCTAATAAGTAAGTTAGTATTAGTCTGTCAACTGGTAGGCTATTGCAGTGATAATTCAGTGGCAAAGGACTGGAGGGCTTATATTCTTTGTTTGCTCATAAGTCCAGTCATATTTTTGAATGAAGTGCAAGATGCTCAGACAACTGAAGGCCATATGTTGACATTAAAAAAAAATACTCCTGAAAAGCCCACTGTGAGCATGAGAGTGTTACTCACTCTAGTTAAATGTTAAATTGTTCTTCACAGGAAAACTTTGCTTTTACACTAATAGTGCTTCACATTGCTGTGGTGCAGGAATTGCTATATCAGGACACATGAGCAGTGGATCTAATTATGTATATCGTCTTTGGCAAGGCTTAGCACCAAATGCTTAGGTATTCCCACCTCTCAGGCTATTTATTTATTACCACCACCCAGCTCTACAAAACAAAAGTAGAGCTTTTCTAAACCCCTTTTCTAAACTCCTGATAGCATGGATCAGTTTATGCTGTGCTGCCTGAAAACTGTAGCCATTATATGTGTCTGGCATTTTCTAATTCTGATTTACAGTATAACCCCTTAATTAAGTCCATGCTTCAGGGTATCCTAACAGATATTTCACTCCAGAGGACTGTCTTGCTTTCAGAGCTGTGTATTTTTTCAAGCTAATTTTATTTCTGAGTCTCTAATCTAATGCAGCTTAAGGGAACTTTTTTTTGGATATAAATTAGAACAATATTTCTTCCTGCTTTTTCAGTTTCCTTCCTTTGAAATTTTCATACTGACTGATTACATTCACTTCTAGTATTTTTTTTGTATGTGATTAGTTAGGTTCCCCTTTATTTGGCTAGGAGCTTTTGTGCTGTTAAATTGCAGAGTGAAACATTTTAGAAGCTGGATTTGACATGAAACGATGAACACTGACAAAAAGTGAAAATTAATTCCAGCTATTACAATTCACTATTTAAATTACAATTAACTATTTAACTGATGGATTTCCATGTGACAGTGTTACTTCTGTGGATCTAATTTCTGTTTGCTTTCAAAGTTTTTTCCCAGCATTTGTAAAAAACATAAGAAGGGAATGCAATTAAGTGTACACCCCTTATCTTAAAAGTGCACAGGCACTTTTATTCTTTGTTCCCTCTTGTGGCCTACCTAGGCAAAGCTTTTGGATTTCCCTGTATCAGTAAAGTCAGGCAGTTGTGTTTCTCTGAGATTTACAAGTTGATGAGGGTAACTCCAGTACTAGGGTTTCAGTGGAATCCTGATATATGATACGAAATAACACAATAACATGTGGCATAAAACACTTTTATGGCTTTGTAAATGAAACTGAAACCTTTCTGAAAAAATAAGGTAGAGAAAGGAAACTTTAGGTGGGAAGAGAAATCAAGATTTATGTTTTGTTTAATATATATTTAGAAATTAAAATTAAATATATAGCAATATTATACCTCCTGCAGGTTTTGGCACCTGCTTACATTCCAAATATAGGAAGTCTTTAATCTCAATTCACTATCCATATTTGTTTAAGTATACAAATTTGTTGTCAGTGCTTTATCAGGTAACAAAGTAGCTATAGATCTGAGCAATCTGATCTAGTTAAAGGTGTCCCTGCTTACTGCAGGGGGGTTGGACTAGATGGCCTTCAAAGGTCCCTTCCAACCCAACACATTCTGTCATTCTATGATTGGTTAAAAGAAGTACAGGGAAGAAGACAAGATGAAACCTGTGTGATCAGCTATAAGAGGACTGGTGGGAGAAGAGTTAAATAGCATTGTAGTTGGGAGTTTTATATGTTATTATTTTCTTCTAAAGGCAACTCAGAATGTTTACTTTCCTGAACATCGGGTCTCTGGCTAAATATAATAATCAATAAGGTCTGCCTTCCTTGGTTTGCCTCTGGAGCTGGTAATTAGGGGTCATCTGGCAAAAGCTTCACAGCAACTCTGTGGCAGACCTAGCAGTCCTGCTGGTTGGCCAACACTTCTTACTCTGAACCAAGTGTCAGGTCACAACTACCCAGAGGTCAGTGTGAAAACTGATATGCATCAGGAGAGCTAGGTTGACAAAACCTTCAAAGAGTGCTCTAGTGAAAACTCACAAGGAGGTGAGTATAAGCCATGCTTATACTCACATGCAGTCTTACTTTTCCAAGTTTTCAATATATATTTGCCCCTTAACTCCATTCTGCTACTCAGTCAAAATGACAGAGGTGCCACTGATTGGTTTGAATTCTAAGTAGGATATACTTAGAAACTTGTGTTGTGGTTTTTCTTTTCTTTTTTTTTTCCCTCTCACTGTAGTGTGTTTATTTTTAAACAGCCTTATTATTTTATAGCCTTTTGATTATCCATATTGCTTCAGCTTGTTGCTTTTTTTCATAGGCAAATACCAAATTTGGTACCTTGCTGAACACAGCTGGGCTTGTTCAGCCTAGAAAAGAGAAGGCTGTGGGGGGACTTCATTGCAGCCTTCCAGTCCCTGAAGGGAGCAGAGAAACGGGGGGGGAATCAACTTCTTAAAAGGGTAGATAATGGCAGGACAAGGGGGATGGATTAAAGCTAAAGGAAGGAAGGGTTAGATTAGATCTTAGGGGGAAGTTTTTTACAGAAAGAGGGGTGAGGGGCTGGAACAGGCTGCCCAGAGAGGTGGTGGATGCCCCATTCCTGGAAGTGTTCAAGGCCAGGTTGGATGGGGCCCTGGGCAACCTTGTGTAGATCCATCCAGGAAGTTGGTGTCCCTGCCTGTGGCAGGGGGGCTGGAATTCTGTGATCCCTGGGGACCTTTCCAACTCATGCCATTCTATGATTCTGTGATTCTATGTTTTTGCTCACCAACATGTCTTAGAGGATGTTACTGGTATATACAAAGCATGTTGGAAGAATCATGAGTATGTTGGGTGCTGCGAGTTGTGCAATGTTTAGGTTTGTATTTAGAATTACATTTAACTCTGCTGTGTAACTAAAGTTTCATACATGAAGTAAAATTTTCAGCTATACTTGAGGCATCTAACTTAGTTTTTTTGAATTGGTCCTTTTAAAGACACCTAACTCACGTCTTTGATTGTAGAGGAAGAGTGAAAAGTACTGGCTTTAATGATGTAAACCAACTCAGTGCCAAAAGTTAATGATGTGATGAATACCCCACATGCCTGTAGGAAGAGTCACTGTGGTGAAAAGATACGTAAAGGCATGCTATTGAGGTTAAACATATGTCACTTGATGGAAAATAAAGCCTTAGATAAATTAGATGCATATTACGTGGAGGAAAGGCAGTTGGTTTCTGAAAGGTGATTATTCTGAATATGTTAACATTATTTCTTTTTTCTGTTTTGCTTCCTTCTCTGTCCCCCATCTATTTCAGGCTCCATGGTGTTTTGGATAAGCTGCGATCTGTGACTACTGGTGAGTAAGAAAATTAATTTTGAGTGAAATAAATACATTTTCTGTGTAGTGCTGTGTGTCTGATGGGTTTCAAAAAGGATCGTAGCTGGCTGTTCTGTTAATTTTCAATTTATACGGTCTTTTGGGTCCTGACATTTTAGAAAATTGTTTTATATTTTATTTCTGAGTCCAGAATTTATTTCTGAGTGTTTCTTGCTGATGTTTTCAGCTAAACCAGCTTTTGGTTGGTGGTGTTTTCAGATCTGTGCAATGTCTTGGTTGCAGTTTCTCAGCTACGTTTACTGCAAAGTCTGTATGGCTGTGCCTTGATATAAAAATGAAAGGTACCTGTCTCCACAGAACCACCTAGTCTAAAATCTTCAGAATCTACTATCTTTGAGAGCAACCTTCCTTCAAGCAAAAGCAGCTCGTGTGTGAGTGATGAGAGGAGGTGTGAGGATGTCTTGCCACCCCTTACAGTTTCCAGCACTCGGACCGAAAGAAATGATTCAAGAGTTTCAACTAGCTCACAGGAGCAAAGGAACACTGCTTCACGGTAAAGCTTCTGGCTGCTAACACATGTTCAGACATTACTAGTTGTGTGACTCTGGTAGCCATTCTGAAGAGCACAGATACTTGGAAATATCAATGTAGTTTTGAAGAGTATAGAGCATTGCTACAATTGGTTGCATAAAAAGCCATTAAATCATGAATTCAGTTCCATTTATTTAAGCAACAGATGAGCTTAGATTAATTAACCAAACTGAAAATAGTGATTAGTGTGTTAAATTTGGATAAACAATAATATCTAAATGATTCTTCCCTGCTGAGGAACAGTTCTCATTTTCAGAACTTTACCTGTCCTACAAAGAGAGGCTGAGGGAGCTGGGCTTGTTCAGCCTGGAGAAGAGAAGGCTGCGGGGGGACCTCATTGCAGCCTGCCAGTCCCTGAAGGGAGCTTACAAGCAGGAGGGGATTCAACTTTTTAAAAGGGTAGATAATGGCAGGACTAGGGGGAATGGACTAAAGCTAAAGGAGGGAAGGTTTAGATTAGATCTTAGGGGGAAGTTTTTTCCAGAGAGAGGTGAGGGGCTGGAACAGGCTGCCCAGAGAGGGGGTGGGTGCCCCGTCCCTGGAAGTGTTCAAGGCCAGGTTGGACGGGGCCCTGGGCAACTTTGTGTAGATCCGGGCCTGGAGGTTGGTGTCCCTGCCTGTGGCAGGGGGGTTGGAGGTCTGTGATCCTTGGGGTCCCTTCCAACCCAGACCATTCTATGATTCTATGATTTGCAGATGAGTTAATAGTTGGCAATTTCTTATTTTATCAGGCAGTCCTCTGAAGATGGTTCAGCATCCCGCTTAACATCTACAGTCAAGCCTCTGAGGGAATTGTCACCTTCTGAAGCTGTAATCGACATTAAGCCTGAACCCGATGATCTCATTGACGAAGACCTGAACTTCGTGCAGGAGAACCCTTTGTCACGGAAGAAACCCATTGTAACTGTAACTTACGGTTCTTCTCGCCCTTCCACTGAAATCTACCGGCCGCCAGCTAGCAGGAGTGCAGATGGCAATGTACATGTACACAGATTGTCACAACAGGGCAACTTGCAGGGGAGCCGGCAGTTAGACACGCAAAGCTGCAGGTCTTTGGAATCAGGCCAGCTGTGCAATCCAGAAGCATTTGGCAGCTTAGCAGAAAGTTACAGACCCACCTCCAAACTTAGTGCCGATAAAGTAGGCAGTGAGGTTAGTACGATCCAAGTCACTGCAATATTTTACACTGCCTAGGAACCTAAATGACTACGTACACTTCCAGTGAAGTCTTGACCTCAGCAGTTGAAAGACTTCTGTCACAGATAGAAGTAGGTTTGGGATTTCATTATTTGGGTCCACTGATAAGAAAAGATGGCATAGTTTACCATCATCACCTGACAGGTTGCTGTACCTCAGAGTTAATTGGCTTCCTTTGGAATGTCATCTTGCTAGAAATGAATCCTTATACTAATCTGAAAGGAGAGTTCATAGGCAGAGAAAGTCATTCATACTGGTTGTGTTTTTCTCTGTCAGATTTTCAACAGGTGTGTATTGAAGGGTAGTATGAATTAATTGAGGTGGGTGTCAGTCTCTTCTCCCAAGTAACAAGTGATGGGACAAGAGGAAATGGCCTGAAGTTGTGTCAGGGAAGGTTTGGACTGGATATTAGGAACAGTTTCTTCACCAAAAGGGTTGTCAGGCGTTGGAACAGGCTGCCCAGGCAAGTCATTGAGTAACCATCCCTGGAGGTATTTAGAAGAGGTGTAGATGTGGTGCTTGGGGACCTGAGTTAGTGGTGGACTGGGCAGTGCTAGGTCAGCAGTTGGCCTCGATGATCTTGAGTGTCTTTTCCAACCTAAACATTTCTGTGATTCTAGTTTCTGTGGAAAACCCTGCTTTTTCTATTGGTGTTGGATAAATTGACTGCAGTTTTTGACTTTTTTCTTCTCCTTTTCTAAATGCTGTTTGCAGTTACACTTGAATGATATATTTAAGTGTAAATATGTCTGATTTTCATATTCTCTAGTGCTGTCACTTGTTTCCGTTGACAGCACAGTAGTCCTACACCCATACAACTTGAATGGAAGTTCTCCATCTTCTGGCTATAGGTAGAAGTGCAATATTTTCTTTGCTGGTTTATTAATGCATGTTCTATACTAAATGAAATGTTTTGGCTTCTCTGCTGTAGGAAGAAAGCTCCAGGAAGAGACGGTTGCCTGTTGTAAGCTCAGTAGTCAAAGTGAAAAAGTTCTGTAATGATGGGGAAGACGAAGAGGAGGAGGAAGACTATGGATCACGAACAGGAAGCATCTCCAGCAGTGTGTCTGTACCTGCAAAGCCAGAAAGAAGGTACTTAAGATCACAGGGATTTTATAGGGTTTCCAGAATAAATTTAATGAATTAAAACTTTGGAAGCTGGGGAGAAGAGTTTGCAGTATTGAAAACGGACAAACAAAATTCAGTAAGCCACTTTTACATTCCTTCTTTTGATGGTTCGACTAGATGATCTTGGAGGTCTTTTCCAACCTTAATGATTCTATAATTCTGGGTGAGATGCCTGTTTATACAATCCTTCTTCCTCTGATTCTTAACTTGTTTTTATTATCATGCATAAGCTACAACAGAATGTGAATTTTTGCACTGCTTTGGGAAAAGTGTACTGGCAGAAGAAATTGATGTTGACATGTTTCAGGCAAGGTATTTAATGGAGTAAAATGTTTTTATTTTGGGAATAGTTTTCAAACCAATTATCAATTGCTCCTTAAGATTACTTAACTTTTTGAAAGGAGAGGTTGTAGCTTTTTTTCTGCTCCTTAATTCTATCTGAATGTTAGGTGTCAGCCAATGTACATCAGTGGTTTGTATTTAATTTATTTCATTTTCAACAGAAAAAAACTTTTAAACTAGGGAAGATACAGTTCTACTGATCTATAGTGCCAGCTTGTATAAGATTTATTGGATTTATCTAAAGTACCAGAGTACATTTGTCTGATTTAAACTTTATTATTGCTGATGTTCAAAAACAAAGCTTTTTTTTCTTTACAGCTAATATATTTCTGATAGAGTCAGTTTTCAGCTGGATCTTACTCCCCAAGGCAGCTTCATGATTTCTAATGCCAAACACAAACACAACAGGCATATGAGGGGCGGAGAGGGGAGGAAATGAATGGCAGAGTTCATGCCTTTCAGATGGTTTTACAGCAGCTTAAGCTGGAAGGTGAAATCATGCCTCTGGGCTTCCATTTTTGAGGGCGTTTTTTGGATCCTCATCCACTCAAAGAATAGATTAACAAACTGAAAACAAATATAGACAGAGCGATTTCAGATGATGATTTCTATCAGTATTATGTATAGCTGTGTTAACCTGTTGCAATGTCTGTATTTAACATGGATACAGTTCCTGTTGTAATTCACATACAATTGCTTTTTTGTTTTCCTTAGACCTTCCTTGCCACCTTCAAAACAGGCCAATAAGAATTTAATACTGAAAGCAATCTCTGAAGCACAGGAGTCGGTGACAAAAACAACCAATTACTCCACTGGTAATTAACATTATTTTTGTTTGTGCTATGCTATAATATTTTCTAACTCTGTTTTATAAAGATAGCACTTAGAGAGAAACCAGAGTATTAAGTAGCATCTAAGGGCATGTAAGCATTTTCCCTGGCCTGTGATTATTCCATAAATCTTCAGTGGTTAATTCTGAGAGCATAAACCAGGGAGAGAAGAGTTAATGAAAACATATTAATCAACATAGTAAGTCTGCAAAGTGTGTAAATACAAAATAGATGTGCCAGAAGTATTCTCAAGGTGGTAGTTACCATGGGGAAAGTGTTCAGAATTAGGCAGGTTGGTTGAGTTGTTGGGTTGATCTCTTCTTTCTGAGAGGGGAGGAGGAAAAAGCCAATGAGGAGAAAGCAGGATGTGCTGGATACAGGTTAGAGAAGTGCAAAATAACAAGCAACATACCGATTGATGTATCAGCATGCATTGCCCTTGAACGGGGAGGCTGCAATTCTAGTTCAGTGGTTTTAAGTATTGAGCTGTAGCTGGTGTAGCAGCTGAGCAGCTGCCTGTGTGTAGGCATTCAGTTCTCCTAGCTCGGAGGGGCTGCTGCTGCAGAAGAAAGGCAAACCCCACTGTTAACCTCACACGCTGTCGTGCCATCGGGTGGTGTTAAACCTAGTGCTGTCAGCAGGAAGCATTCATTGCACATTGCCAGAAAAGGGGAGCATTTGCTGAACTACCTAAACCAGAACTTGTATGCCATCTTGAGCAAGACTGCTAGCAATCCAAAAATCTCTTGCCTGCACTCTCTCCGATCCTGCAAGCTAACTGCAAGAAACACGTCTCTTCCTTCTGCATTAAGATATTTACAGAATGGTCTCTGTGAACTTCTTTCCCTGGTTTTGTGTCATTCCTTATATTTTCAAGGTTGCAAAGGTAGAGCTAAAGACATGAGGTGTGTATGGAGTTTTCTGTGTTCAGAGACTTGGGTATTGGAGATGTCTGTGCGTGTTTGAAGTGGGATATAGAGCGAGCTGGTTTTAAGCAAGATTCAAATGTATGGATGACTGATAAAGGTCGTTGCCAAGCTTAGAATTGAAGAAAAATTAAATAAGATTAGTTCTAGTAAACTGCTTGACTGCTTTGCAAATCTATTTCATACAGTCAGTTGAGAGCAAATAATGTAAGGGCATCCAAAGCATTAAGAGCTTGTCTTCATTTTAGATGGTAAGCAGAATGAGCAGCTTGTTAAGAAAAGAGGTAGGAGCACTGGTAGTCCTAAATTCTGATGCCTGCAAGGAGTGTCTATGGTGGGAGAAGCAGCAACACAGGGAACAGTACTTTGAGGTGATGAAGCAAACTCTTTCCTGTGTACCTGGTAATATGGCAGGAAATAGAATATAGTCAGAACATTTTGAAATGAATTAAAAATCTTTATTTTTAATAGTGGCAATCTTGCAGTTTGACTTACCAACATGAGAATATTTCAGTGCAGAGACCAAAAAGCATGACCTTGTAGTTCAATACAGAGGTGATTTGTGAATTTTATCCAAAATGTCATGCAGGTTCTTCCACTTCAGATGTAATATTTCATAGAATTTCTTTAAAGTATTTTGAATGGAATATGGAAGTCAGCTAATTTGAAATACATAGGTAAAGCAAACAGTGGGATTGTAAATGATAAATCCAGGACTGAGCAATACCTTGTCATTGTATGTGTCAGAAGTTGAGTCCTGATGTGATTTCAGCCAAGGGAAGAATATGCTTAGCTTTTCACAACCAGTTCTGATGGCCTTAGCAGAAGCAAAGTAACGAGGTCAACTGTTGTCCTGCTCCCCCCAAATTCCATGCTGCAACTACCAGAAAGGAGGCCTAAAAGAAAGGTTGTAGTGAGGCGAGTGTTGGTCTCCTCCCAAGTAACAAGCAATAGGACAAGAGGAAATGGCCTGACGTTGCATCAGGGAAGGTTTAGATTGGCTATTAGGAACAGTTGCTTCATCAAAAGAGTTGTCAGGCATTGGAACAGGCTGCCCAGGCAAGCCATTGAGTCACCACCCCTGGAGGTAGTTAGAAGAGGTGTAGATGTGGTGCTGAGGGACATGGGTTAGTGGTGGACTGGGCAGTGCTAGGTCAGCAGTTGGACTCGATGATCGTGAGAGCCTTTTCCAACCTAATTGCTGCTGCCATCAAGTTTCATGTTCTGTTTGCAAGCACCTTAGCAAAGGGTGGCTGGCACCTTATGAAAAGCATGCATGCAATCCATGAGTGATTTTATGAAAGGTGGAACTAAAGGCAATTTCAATACCATAAGATAGTACTGAATTAATTATGTGTAGAAGTGGATGAATGAATACTTTGCTGGTGTCATTCCAACCCTTCTCATGCTGTTTTGTCTTACAAGCAGATATTCTTAAGTGCCACTTTATGCACATGCATGAATGTGCTTTCATACTAAGAATTTTACATGTGGGTGAAGATGTGTTTTGTGTAAACAGATGTTTAGTGGTTTTGGGATTGGGTTTGTGTGTGTGTGTAGGAATTTATTAGAGTTATTTTGTCACCATTTGTGAAAAAATAGTGCTGTTGTGTGACTGGGTTGTATGTAAATGATTTACCGTTGTTTCTTTATTTAAAGTTCCACAGAAACAGACTGTTCCAGTTGCACCAAGAACTAGAATTAGCCCAGAAGAATCTCAGTTAGAAGTAATCCATGTGCAAAGCAGACTGCCTGCTCTGAGTTCTCAGCTTCAGGTAGAAGAGCCAAAGGAGCAGACAGCTGAAGGAATTCAAGGTCATCTGATCATATTCTTTAAAAATTTATACCAGGGAATGTCATTTTGTAACAGGCTGAGCAGAGAAAAGAAATGCTGCTGATTTTAAGTCAGTGTTAAAAGTTGCATGTGGAAATGCCCTGAAAAGCAAGAAGCTTTATAAAGCATGGCTGTAAGATAGATACATGTATCTACACACACACACACACACACACACACACACACACACAGTCACACACAGAGATAACCTCAGAGGAATTAATCAGTAAGCAGAGGGTGGTGTAGCATTCTGGCATATCACTGAAGAATAATTTTCCATAAGGAAATTCAGTAAGAAATCCATTTCTATTGGCATAACTTCTCTTTCCATTTTTTCCCCTTAGTATCTCACAGGAGTAATTCTGTCACAAAGTTAATGTGAGAGAATTAAGAAACAACATTTGGAATAATTTTGTGGTTTATGAAGCATCAGAAGATTCTTTCTGACGTATTGTTTACAGACCAGTAGTATTTTGTGTGTGTGTGTAAATACTGGAGTATTGCATCTGCTGTTACAGGACAGCTGACGCCAGCAGAACTGTGTGAACAGTAAGCTTTGGTTTTACTTCAGTTGTGAAACTCCTGAAGCAAAATGTCATAACATTTAAAGGCAAACAAAGTATCTTTTCAGCATAATTTTGTTAGGAAGACAGAAATACGTTGTGTTTCTGTGTTAGTTCCAAGGAATCGCAGGAGTAAGGCAGTGAAAAAACACGTCTATAAGAACCTAGTTTGCTCTTGCTGAGTGTTCAGATGTTTAGAATGTTGAGTAAAAAAAACCCTTTATCACATCAGCTCACAGTCCTTGTTAAGCAATGGTAAACATTCATTAAAAAGAATCAGTCTCATTTCCTCATATAGATGGATTTGAACTTTTTCTGCCAGCATTAAATAGTTGAAATTGTATCTGTAAAGTACATTAAAAGAAGAAGCTTTACCAGTCTTTGAATAAATGAACAGAAAATATTTATGCTACATATTTTTGCACTTTTGCCATGGAGGTGGAAGTAACAGCTTGCTTAGGAAAACTACAGCCAGCAAAATACACTTTTTTCAAACCCTAAGTCAAATGTGGAACACTGCTACTCTGATTTCTTCCACCTCTAAGACAACCTAAAGTCATCCCTTGTCGTGAGCTCCTTTCCCCTGTGTGTGTGTTCTCTGAATAGTCAACCCCTCTACAAATAGGAGGAAGAATTTGGTCTTCCTGAGTTGCCATTACCCACAGACCTTGCTTGTACCAAGCAAGGGGTATGAGAAAGACCCCTGAGTCTCTCAGCATTTAGATTTTACCCTTTCTGAAACAATGAGAAAGGGTTTCATTACA
>VZTU01000803.1:69265-146648 GCA_013400835.1 Zapornia atra
CTTTTGTTAGAAGTGAGGAGGTTTCTGTTGTGTTTTGGTTTTTAATCAAAGGAGTCAGATGAGTGTGCTTCAGTTCTTTACAGCTTCATTTTGACATGTAGTAAAATGCACTTCTAATTACTGTTTTTTAAGGAGCTGAACAGAAGGAGCTATCTTCTCGGCTCCAAATTGATCCCGTGATTGAAGATACCTTGCAAATGACTCAAGGTTAAGTCTTGTGATCTTTTACTTTCAAAATGAACACCATTGGTCAGTGAAAGTTGCTTTTCAATTTGGGATTTCTAGGATTTTCTAGTTCCTAAATTTCTATGGAATAAAAAGTGTTACATCAGTAGGTGTTCAAAGCCTGAGAGATTTTAGGTATGTGAGGAGCCCCTTCACTGCTGTTTCAGCACAGTCATTCCAATAACAAAGTTTCCTGGTCTGGCCTAATATGGCTTGTGGCTCCTGTGGAATTATTCCACTTCTGTGGAATTATCAAGGAAGTAAAACTGTTTTGTGGAAGCTACTAGTGAGAAATTACCCTGAAATTAAATAAGATTAACTTACCGGCCATGTGAATTGATATTTAAATATACACTGTAAGTTAAAGAGTGCAACTGCAACCTTACTTTTCTCTTTCCTATATAATTTTTCTCCCAATTCAGATTACTGTGATGCAGAATCTATGGTCCACACAGATACTAGGTCATTTATTCTGAAGAAGCCCAAGTTATCTGAGGAAATAGTGCCACAGAGTCAGCAGTTGGGAAAAAGGGCCACAGAGGCAATACGAGTACTCTCAGGACGTCTAATACAGACACGGTAAAAAGTTATTTCTTTTAGGACTGTTTTTAGTCAGAATGCTTGTTTGTAGCTTAGATGGAATCATTTAGTCATACTTGTGCTCTGTCAGGTCAGTCAGAATCTGTGAAATCCTGGAAAACAAACTCACATTGAATAGCAGAGGCGAAAAGCAGGGGCAAAAAACCTCCCTGAAATCCTTCTAAATGGAAAGTAGTTCCCAGAGTCAACTGTAGCTTGAGCATGTCTTGAAAAGTACTGCTCTTTTGTGTCATAGCTGTTCAGATTTCTGAAATCTTAGTTAAGTAATGTTTACTTAAATTCCCTCTACGTTTATGCCTGTTTCACCCTGAGAGTATGTTTCTGAAGAAATGTGGTGTAACACAGTATCAAGTATGGTGAATCCTGGGCATGTGGTGAGGAAGGCAAAAGAGCACATTCAGCATGCAGGTAGCTCTACCTGTAAGCCAACAGTTAGGTGGCATGTAGGGCAAGGGGTTTAAGGCTCCTTACTGGAGAGTTCAGCCAAGAGAAGTTTAAAGTTCATGTCTACTTCAAATGCTGCATTGTGGGTGTTTTTTCATTCCCCCAAAGGAACAATGGCCAGTGCACAGTCATTTTCCTAAGTTAAAGGCCTTGAAAGATTCTGCTTCCAGATTGTTCTGAGTGGTTTTTAACATAAAACCATGTGATGTACTTCATCCCTGTGAGCTGCTGTGTTTGAGAAACTGTGTTAATTAAAAGTAAAACCAGCAGTGAACAAGCAAACCCAGAAGGATAACCTCACAGTGTCACAGTTGAAAACTGCTGCAGGAGAGTGGTAAATTTTTGCATGTGAATAGGTCAGTTTCTCACTGCTTGGACTTGAGAGTTCTGGCTAGTGATGTTTTTAATGTGTACTTTTCTTCTTAAAGGCATTCTTTGCTGCAGTTGCATTTAGCCTGATGTCATAGAGAAGCAAAGTTTATACCATCACTGTTTGTCAAAGATGAGGTCTCCATAGTGTGTTTCTATATGCTTAGAATCACATGCCAGTCAGGAAATCCCTCTGGTGAAGTGGGTGGGACAGCGGGAGATTGGAGAGAACATGTACATCTCCTGGTTTGTGCTCCCTCTTGTTTTGCCTGCTGTCAAACACAGGATACTAGGGTAGACTGATCTTTTGATCAGGCTGAGCCTCAAAAGTTCTTAGTGTCAGTATTTTAGTTCTTTCTCCCTAGTCCTAAAAACTTTTACACCCACTGTTTCCTAACACCCTGCTCAGTGTTTCTGAGGAGACACCTACTTTGTGTGCTAAAGGGTTTGTGAGTCTGTGGGTGGTGTTTACCCCCACTTTTTTGGTCTCAAAGCTGTAAATTCCTCCAAAGATCAGTCGCATTCCTATATTTCACTGTGCCTGTAAATGAGCTTTCAGATCTTCTCTGTTGAGCAGAATGAAACAAACTGTGAGATGTACCTGCCAAATTCCCAGCTAAACACCAGCTAAACCCTGTATTTCTTAGCAGTGCTTCAGGGAGACTAGAAGGCAGGCAGGTTAGCTGAAGGTGTGCTCCCGCATGACTCTCCGCTGATCAGCCTGTACTACTTGTGGTTGCTCGTGCAGCTCACTGTTGCTCTCCAGCATCAGGAAATCTATTTTTACTACATTTCTTTGTTTGATAGAGACCAGCTTACACAGCCAGAGAAACCTGCTAGTCCCAAGTTCATCGTGACACTGGATGGTGTGCCCAGCCCACCAGGATACCTTTCTGATCAAGAGGAGGAAGACATGTGTGTAACTGAAGGATTAAAGCCGGTTACCCCAAATATCTGTGCCGGCAAAGGATTAAAAGGCCTTCGAGCACAGCAGATGCAAATTGTAACCAGGCAGCTAGAGAGTTGTGATGGTAATTATGCTTACCAACGGGATCTAATGCTCATGTGGTGGTTTGCTTGTGGATAGAATTCTTGGATGTGTCATTGGTGAGAAAGCAAAGCGATGGCGTTGTTCCTCAAATTGCAACATTCTTCAGGCAAATGAAATGTGGTAGTTCAGTGGGGCTGTGTCTTTAGCAGCCTTTATCTTGGTAAACCAGAGCAGCAAGGCACATAGGTAATTCTCCCTGCTTCTCAGTCTTGGGTGGATTTTTTTTTCTTTTGAAAATGTTGTTCATCTTTCCAGAGACCTGCACTTCTGGTTGACCATTACTGTGTGTCCACGTGCTGATAGACAGGAGATTTTGTGCTGAATGCTTTGCCATACCTTGAACTTTAAAAAAAAAAAAAATCAGCTGGTATTAATGTTTCTGTCTAGATTGGTGACATCAGAAGGAGTTGGTAGAGTCACGTTGCTAGCATTTCTGAAAGTAGAACTTAAACAGTTTATATTACATGAAGATTTGTATTGTCAGGGTGCTTCTGAGTAACACAGGGAATTAGGCTGATACAGTGATGAAAAATGTAGAGGATATTGTTTTGTCATAGATCTGTTGAATACTTGCCTTAAAGTCATGTTTGGATTTTTAATTATTTTTTTTTGTTTGTTTTCTTCTGAGACCTTTATTTACTCTAGTAGTGATGCATCCAGATTTTCTGAACTAAATAAAGAATAATAATTGATGCCATGCAGAGAACTCTTACATTTGATGGCTCACACTGTAAATGTGATGTAATTATGAGAGAGTCCTTTTGGTCCCACTGTCTCCAGACTTATTGTGTGTGTCATGCAGTCTTAAAGAGGAAGGGAATGTGTTATGTCCATTGGCCCCTTTTCCTGCTACAGTGAAATACCTATCAGAGAACCACCCTTGCAGATCTGTGCTTTTACTAGTAAAGTGTCTTTCCCGCTCCTGACTAAAGTTATTTGGAACAGGGGAGTGTTGCTGAGAGAGCTACTGCTCTGTTAGGGATTCTTACCTGATGAGCTGCCTTAGCCAGGAGCAGCACTGGTGTGATTGACCTTCACAGAGAATCAGATCAGTGTGGAAATGATCAGTACAAGCCATGTGGTTGTACAACAGGATAGCATTACTCGCCTTCTGGCATTGCAAGGAGGAGGCATAAATGAGGCTGAGGATGAAATGGAGCTGGAGCAAATGTGTCACTGGTAAGATCAGAGAAGTCAGCCTAGCAGTCCTGGAAAGCTTTGAAAAGCCAAAAGTGTAGGCAGTGGGGAAAAAAAGAGAACAGTGTAGGTATAGGCTTAACTGCCTGACTTTGCAGAATGAGGTTTTACAAATGATATTAAGTAGGAGAAAGTCATGAGTCCCAAGTTCCCATCAGACTAGTGAAGGTATTGAATCTTTCAGCTTGGAATTTCTTAAAATACTCTTTGGATTGGAGTCTGAAGTGAGTGTCTGTGAAGTGAATGTGAAGCGAGTGTGTCCGAGCAAATTACACAACAGAGGTTCCTTTTCAGCATGTGCCTCCTCCTAAAAAATCATACCCAGTTGGTGTAAGCATTCATTTTTTACTTTATCCCTTGAAATAATTTCCTAGACCCAAAAATACCTTGGGCAAAGGAAGCATCACTGTTATTGATGCCTGGCTTAGCAGAACAGTTGTAACTAAGGTTTAGTTGATGAATCTCTGTTCTTGTCTCATGGAGATCTCGTCTGTTTGACTTTCACACCTCAGTTTGGATGTGTTTATTTTGCTTGTTAAGCAGTTGCCAGTCCAACAGGATGACTTCTTTCACTCTGGATTTTTGAAAAGTTTCTTCAGATTGCATGACTGTGTGTAAATTTTTAGTCATTACTTTCTTTTCCTCCTCATTAATAGAGGCTTACCAAGACTTGGGTTTAAAAGAGAGAGAGAATAGGAAATACTGTGAATTTCAGTTCTGCTGTGCTGTGTACATCAAATTGGATATACAATCATAAAGATCCCAGCGTGGGTGTTTTTTTTTGTTTCTCTTCTTTCCTTCCCAGTGGATATGGAACAATTAAGTATGCTGCAGAAGCAGGAGAAGGTGCTTGAGCGCTGCAAGTACTGGCCTGCCTGTAAAAATGGGGACGAGTGCCTGTACCATCACCCCACACTGCCATGCAAGTGAGTAGCGCAAGGCTCATCTACTTGACACCTTGTATTTAAGGTTCAGCTTGCTGCTGACCTCACGCTCAGCAGAGGAGGTTGGATTACTCTCTGCAGGGAGGGGGTATCCTCAGGGAAAATGAGCTCAGCACTGTGTGCCAGCCTGCAGTGCCCTGCTCTGGGAGGCACGGGAACACCCGCGCGCAAGCCCTCTTGTACTTCTGGCTTTCCTGCACAACAGCTGCCTGGGTATTTTGTTCCAAGTACAGGCTTATGACTCAATTTCTTTTCCCTCAGAGCTTTTCCTAACTGCAAATTTGCTGATAAATGCTTGTTCATCCATCCAAACTGTAAATATGATGCAAAGTGCACTAAGCCAGACTGTCCTTACACTCATGCCAGTCGACGAACACCCCATCCGCCTCCTAAACCAGGTGAGCACCTCTTGTTTTCTGAGCTTTGACTGAATGTGCTGAAGGGAAAACAGTATTTTGGAAGTAGAAGCTGGCAGTGGCTTGCACAAGCAGTCCCTTCCTCTGAAGGGATTTGCCCACATTGCAGCTTCACTCCAGTTTGTTTGCTGTACCGAGAGCTTGTGGCACAAGCTGAAAGCAGAGGCTCGTGTCTTTGCAGCATCATTTTTTCTTCAGTGGCACTGAAGAAAGTTAACTTTGTGTAGTGATGAGGTGACATTCAGGGATGGGTTACCCTGTGAAGGCAATAGCTTTGTTTGGATTAGGGATTGGTACTCCTGAGCCTTTGACCAGTGCCAAGGCAGAGGGGCTTCACTCTGCGGAAGTCGTGGTCTTTCGGAAGCGGTTTAGCCCGCACTCGTGGTACAGTGCGGTTCTGTTGCTCTGGGGGGAGGCAGAGCACATGTGCTTACCTCCTGTATCACTTCTGCAGCTCCTTGGTACCCCTGGAAAGCTGCTGCCTGTGCTTCTCAGTCTGGCCAGCTTGAGCTGGGACAGGCTTGCTGCTGTCTGAACGCAGCGCTGGCGTTCCTCAGCGTTGCCCTGGCCCTGCTGCCTTCTGGCCTGAAATGGTGAAGGACCAAGGCTAATGATGCGACTGACGGTCGTGTTCTGCCCCAGGATGAGATCCACTGTGTGCTGCGATAGGCTTCCCCTGTTTCTTGCAGAAATTGGGTGTATTGTGAGTGCAGTTCCTTGTGGAAGAGTTGCTCTGTTTGTGTGGAACTGCACTGAAAAAGTGATGTATTCTGCTCCAGGCTCACTTCCTGTTCCTTTCTTTTCTACCACCAGCACCGCTGCCCACACTGTCTATATCCTCCAGTAGTCCACTGTGCAAGTTTTTTCCTGCTTGTAAGAAAATGGAATGTCCCTTTTACCACCCAAAAGTAAGAACTGTCTCCTACTTCTTCCCTTCCTTTCTAGAAAGATGCTTGAAATACATTCTCTTGAGTTGGGAAATGTCACCAGCAGGTCATGCTTTTTGCTTTCACTTTTCACATTTTAGCTCAGAAATAGAGTATGCAAAAGCTGTGACTTAAGGAATTTCCCAAATTGTGGTTGTAGCCTTTCCACCACATGCTCTGGGGAGTCCCAGGCAGGCAAACAGCCGTAGCATTCCCAAAATGCTGCCTAGTCAGGATGCTGGGGGTGCTGGCAGAGGACATCATCTAGCCTATATCGAAGGAACAGGTTTCAGGCTCAACTCGTCCTTCAGATGTGCTGCAGCACACAAAATCTTTAAAGCCAGCCCAGTTACCCTGAAGTATATTAACGTAATTCCTGTGGTACAGGAGTTTATTAGAGGGGCTGGAGAGTTCTGTCCCTGCGCACTCTTACAGCAGTAAGTGTAGTGCCTGTTGAGCCCTGACCCTGGGGCAGTGCGCTGGGTCCCCAGCACCCTGCCCCCAGGTATTACCACCCAGATGATTGTCTGGCTTTTCCCCCGCTGTTCGGATCGTGCTGTGCCCCGCTCCCACCTTGTATGCACGGGCCAACCAGAACCAGCCTCGGTGAGCCCCTAAAAGCACAGGCCTGCCCCTGCCAGCGTGGTGGTTCTGGGGTGTCTGACTCAGAGCCCGTAGCCCTTCTCAGTGGATTTCTGCCAGTCGTGGGGCTGAGCCAACAGCACCGGCCTGTCAGCTGCCGGTTCCGTGACCGTTCGGCTCTGCACATACCACAGCGGAGGGCGGCTTGTGGGGGAGCTCAGCTGGGCTCCCTCGAGTAGCCCCTTCTGAAACGCTTTTGGTTTCAGCATTGTAGGTTTAACACTCAGTGTACGAGGCCAGACTGCACTTTCTACCATCCGACTGTCGCTGTACCGCCGCGCCACGCCTTGAAATGGACTCGAACTCAAACCAGGTGAGACACTTTTTGGTTTGGGTTGGGGTTTTTTTTTAAAATCTTACTGTTCTTGGCTAGCTCTAGAGCGTGTGGTGTGGCTAATGTCACCGCTGTCCTTCTAGTCACGGGATAAATGCATGTGCAACGAATGACGAAGCTTGTATGAAGAGATAGATACCTGTTGTAGGCCTGTTACCAATAATGCATGAAGGGAGACCTGTTGTTCCTGTTAGAACTTTGCACTGTTGGTTTTCAGCAGCATAAACATAACTAGTATGATGCAGTGCTGAAAATCAGCAGGCAGGACATGGCCAAGGCACCGGGGGCCTGACCTGGGCATGGGGGGGTTGCTGAGTTTATTTGAATAAAGCTGAGACTCCACCATCAGCTGTTCTTCATCAGTTTGTCACACATCCAAGCCCTCTGCCACAAAACATCGGGCTGTTTCTCTGTGTGTTTCTGGCCAAGCAGCTCCTTCCTGTCACTCCCTAAGCCAGAGCTGCCATCAGGCCCTGCCTGAGAGATCAGTGAATGGCAAGAGCCTCCCGCTCCCACCAACCTCATCTGCAGAGCTCTGGCTCTTACAGGACGAGGATGCAAATCAGTTCCCACCTCATCCTTACAGGCAGCAGGATTGTCACTTACCTGAGTTGTTTTCTCTTTCTTTCAGTGAATGATGACAGCTCACCTTGGGACTGACCCACCCACCTTGGGACCGAGGTCTGACCCGTTGCCTCTTTTGGACAGTAGGAGAAAGGGAGATCAGCCCCCCGGGGCACTAGAAGACTCATGCATTTTGAACTTTTAATATACGTTGTTTTCATAAATGAGGTTGATTGCATACTTGAAATGTCTCTAATTTTCCAAGTTTGTAAGTTTAAGCAATTTTACATTTTTTTTACACTGTAAGAGGAAAATGTCTGTGTAAGAGAAGTTTTACTTTGCGTTCCATTAAAACTTTCAAAGCACGCTCTGCTTTGGTGCCGTTTGCGTCGTGTCTCTTGCCTAAGGTCAGGCTGTTGCAGAGGTGACTCCCGCAGCCAGGGGGAGGTCTCAGGCTGGAACCATGGTCGGTTCACAACTGCTGGCCCCCCCAAACAGCAGCCGAGCGCCTCGCCCGCTCCCAGGGAGGAAGAGAGGAACTGGTTTGTCTCCGAGGCGTCTGTTCCCTGTAACAGCCATTCCCCCTCCCCCCCATCTACCCCCTCAGGTGGGGAACACACACAGACGAGGGAATAAAAACAGTGCGTGAGCAAGAACAGTGAAATGGGAGCGACAGCGCCTCTGTCTGCAAAGCCTGGGAACTGAGATGGGGCTTCACCTGGCACTAAAGGGAGCTGGATGCCTCCAGTGCCAGCAGGGAGAAAGTTCCTGTCTGCCTCCCCGCTCTGAAAGGTCCATTTTTTCCCCTGCATGCCTGACTGCTGGGCGTATCGGTAACGAGGTGCTGGAGAGGGGTCACGGGCAGGGGCTGACCACAGGTGCACTTTAAGGATGAGGAGTGGGAGCAGCAACATCAATGCACTTTTTTTATTAAATCTTTTGCATCTTTCGGGGAGCTACATTGTCACAAAAATATACAAAAAAGAATTTCTTTTTACAAATATTTACATTTGATCTCAGAAAACAATGTTAGCTACATCTTTAACCTCAGATTTGACAAATATAGTCTGGAATTCTGAAACTTAACACTCCAGGAAAGGATTTTTTTTTTCATCATTTTTTTTTTCTGAAATAAAGTACTCAAAGTTCATATTCAAATTTAAAAAAAATCTTAATTCAAAAATCTGACATTTAGTGGGTTTTTTATATATATATATATATATATGTATAGATATATATTTTAAATAAACAAACATACAACATAGTCACAGGGATCAGACGTTCATGGTGGAAACCAAAACGGAGTACACGTAAGCCCATGATCCTTACCACAGTAACACAGGACCCTACCTTTGGACTAGTTTAAAATACCAGGGTTGTTTTATTCCTTTGTTTTTGCTAAAGCCAGAGGGATTATCTGACACACTCCATAATGAAGCACAACAAAGCTGAAGAGACAACTGGATTTTAAGCTTAACTACAGTAAAATACTTCACCTAAGGTGACCTGATGGGGAGCGGTAGCGGAGAGGATGGGCTCTTGCACTGCACCGAGCGACGTGGAAGTGGATTTCCAGACAAGAGACTCCAAATTACACCAGTTTTCTATCCAGCTTCCCAGTGCCTTCGATAAACTGCCCCGTGTGGGAGTAGCTGCCACCATGAGGCCATTTCCCTCTCCAGCAGGGACAGGAGGCAAGAATCTCTAAGGGCAGCAGACACCTAACGCTACCTCCCCTGCTGAATTTCAGCAGCTCCCCCGTGTTACAACCTGCTGGACAAGGGGGAGCGTAAGGTGAGCTGCTGCTTCCTGCTGCCCGAACAGAAAAATACAGTGAACAAACCAGGCCACAAAGCTAAAAGTGAGTGTGGAGCTGAAGGGAACAGTCCTATTGCATTTACTGGGATCAATAAGTTATCTCAGGCGATCACCGCGGCCTTGAGTGTATTCTTACGTGGCATTTCCCATTAAAAATGCTTTAGCTGTCTTCACAAACGAGTAACGCAGCTCTTCCCTTACTTTATACAATGTGCTATATACCTGTAACTGAACTAAAAAGCATAAACAAAGCTTATAGTTACCAGATACTGCTTCTTTTTAAATAAAAAACCGAGCTCTCTTGCACATAAAAACACAACACAATGGTAAGTAGTAGCGAGTGAGGGAGGAATAGAGCACACACGCGAGCAGCACTACCCACCAGCACCAACATTTCACACAAGTACAGAAAACCTTTTTAAAATTATTTTTTTTCATGCAGTTTGTGCCTGTGCTCATGCTTGGAGTTCCTGCAGAAAGGGTCATTACTGAATTCCCAGAGACCACAGCATAGCGAGTGTCCCGGCTCTGAGTGGTGACTGGAAAAAGCCCACAGAGGCCAGAAGCACCACTTGCAGCCCCAGAGCTGAACGTCACCAATTCAGGGTTTAAGTGAGGTGCTGGATAAAGGTATTTACCTGCTTTGCTCCTCGGGAAGAACACAGACCCTATTTTTTACCTGCTGGGTGTAGGAAGATTCCCCCTGCTCCTCCCCACTCTGAAGAATTTGGAACTAAATGTGAAGAGAAGATGGGTGTTTTGTCCTGGCTGTGTGGGAAGAGCAAGCTGTGGTTACTGCTGGCTGAGCTCTCCCAGCCCCCAGCATTGAAGAAATACATTATTTGGGGGGCAGGAAGGGGGAGCCAGGTTACAGGCTCCTGGGGGAAGAGGGGTGAAAGAAAAAAAAATTCACAGCAGAAGCTAATGAGTAATTGGGGGATAAACCATGACAAACTTTTTTCCCCCGAGAAAGGCTTGTAATCGGGCCGAGGACTGACATGAAGCTGCCTGTGGGGTTGTTTGGGTTGGGTTTTTTCAGTCAATTATTCCCTTATTTTGTAGTGGTTTATTACAGGATAAACCCCAGAACGTTACCGTTTCTTTGCATGTGTGCATACCCACAGGCCTGCCTTACCTCTGCCTTCCCTGACCCCCTGCCGCTCTACCTGGACGCCTAAGGCAAGGCGCCGCCGAAGGAACACACGGCCCTGCCTGCCCTCTGCAGAGACCCGCCCCCTCCCCGCCCCTGGTGTGAAGCAGGGCACACACACAGCCCTGGCTTCGCCTCTCACCTCCCCTGGCGCATGCAACTGCTGAACCATGTTTCAACAGGAAGGAAAGGAGAGGGGCAGCAAGGGGTGCAGCTCGGCCGTGAGGAGCTCTGTGGACTATCATGTTTCTTTGGTTCCATGTTCTTTGTTTAAAGAACATGTTTAAGCCCAGTTGCACAGGACACTGAAGCGCAGATACATCGGAAGAGGCCTATGAAACAACCCAGTCTGGGTTACGTGGGGAAGCCGAGCAGCTTCAGAACGCGTCCCTGTGCTCCTGTGCCCGAGCTCTGGGGCTACGCAGCATTCTTGCCTTTAGGGTACCCTGTTCCCACCGTGCGTGTGCTGCGACAGCGCAACCACCACGTTCGCTGCCATGCTCAGCGCTGAACAGCTGTACAGGAGTGCAGAGAGTGATGAACGGGAGCTGCTGCGCATCCCCAGAGAGCAAAGTTGCCCACAGACCATCTCGCTGCACCCTGGGGCTCTCCAGGCCCCAACGCCCCCAGCCCTTCCCCTCTGAAGCCAGAAGGCGGCACAACTCCCCAGCCACCACCTCCTGGTTGGATCTGTGGCCCTGCCTTCACCTGTTTATGAGCGTTCCTTCCTCTCTTCTCCTTGTTCTTCCTGTCTCCTTTTCTCCATGTCTGTATTTACTGGTTTCCTGTTCCTGCTTCTTCCATCCCACATTCCATAATTTCAAAGAGAAATGGAAACAATGAGAACTGCCTATTGTCACCGTGCTCAGACCTTACACTTCCCTTGTTTTGTTTTACACCAGGGGAGAAAGGGAACCCATGTTCCACACCTTTTTAATCATTTTCTTCTTTTCTTTCCCCCCAAACTAAAAGTGAATAGCTAACAGCTAACAACAAAACCCCAAATCGTGGTTGTGACTCATATATGCTGTTGGAACCTGAGCAGGGGATGGTGAGTGGTTACCTCTTCTAGCATCACACAGACTGGAGAAAACTCCCCACCTTGAGTTAGTCATGAATGATTTTAGCAAGGAAACCTATTGTGGCTTTTGTGCATGTTATATACCTGAAACTATCCCCTTTTTTCGCTGAAACACGATACAGAGTTTAAGTCTGAAGTCAGAGTTAACTGAGGAGCAGAAGCTGGAGACACGCAAAGAACCAGGCTTGGTCTAACTGCACCACAGCGACTGGTATCAGGAATGCACTGGGGGCTCTGGCAACATGAGCAAGAATCAAGTGGTGCTAAAAACTTTAGAAGAACAGAGCAGATTGCAAGGAAGCACAAGAAAAGCATGGGAACAGCAGAATACCCAACTGCAGTACAGCTTGGGATGGTAAAGTCACCGATGCGGCAATTTATGTCGTGACTTCCCATCTTACCTCCCTTTCTGTGGAGTCCAGAGGAGGATTTGTTTGTCCCAACACTGGCAACATTTCTGCCTGTAGCTTATGGTAACAGAAGTAAAAAAAAGAGAATCTTTAAAGGTTAAGGCTTGTCACAGCTGTGACACCGGTAACGCAACAGGGAAACGTGTCACCCTGCCCACGGAAGAGTTGTGTCTGAGACCTTGATCCTTCTCTCCTCACACTGCTGCGCCGTGCACAGCAAGCCCGCCAAGGGACTGCAGCGTGTCAGCCCCCACGTGCAAGCGGAGACTGGGGCCCGCTGGGTGCAGGGCGCTCAGGGTCTGCCCAAGGGCTGTTTCCCTTGGCAAACGTGCAAGTCAAACAGTGGGGTTCAGGCGGCGCGCGAGCAAAGCGGAGCGCAGTTCTGAGCCACGCCGCTCCTGCCTGCCTTCAGAGTCTGCTCGTGGTACTCAAGCCCTTTCCTCTGACCTGGTCTGCAGACCCAGGAGGTGATAACCTGTCTGCCACGTGCCTGCTTCCCGATGGCACAATTCCAGGTCAGCATTAACCCGACTTGTACGAAGTTCAGAGCTTGTTCTGAAATGAATCTTGCTAATACTTGGTCACTGAGCGAAGCCAGAAGGTACCAGAAGGCTTTCCTTCAGTGGTCAAGTGAGACAGCAGCCTTAGTTTTCTGAAACGCTTCTTTTGTCCTCAGTTTTACACCATCTCTTGCCATCCCTATCAAAATCTGAAAGACACACACGACGACTTAAGAATAAAACAAAAAAAATTAAGATTTCAAGTCTAATTTGTTCTCCATGACTTAATCTCAGCTGTGTTCCTCAGTTCCTGCTCCCTGGCAGCTTTTGGTTCTAAATGTGTTTACTTCTAGCTTTTGTTTGCTCCTTGGAGCTGGGTTTTCCTTCTCTCATTCTCTTTTTTCTAAGCACCCTTCAATAGCTTCCAAGGGCACATTCATTTTACATGAATTCTCATTTTGCTTTTATTGAGCCACTTCCCAAGTTTATCTTTTATCCCCCCAAAATACTGCTGACTTTAAAGATCCCAGGGATGTTTGCTGCCAGCCAGAGAGTTAGAAAGACAATAAAGCTAGAGAACAAAATCACCCACTCTGAGCGAGCAAATCCCACAGAGAGCTTTTGCCTCCCCTTCCTTGGTGTTGTATAATCACAGAAAAGGTTTTCCCCAGCTTCAGAATCCCCCAACCGCACTTCTTCTCTCTGGCAGTTCCAAACCAAATCCCTTCACGTTCCTCCCTGACCTTGCCCATCCTCTGCCCTGTCTGCTGAGCACCCAGTCACAACCTCATGACACAGGCGGCCAGTTCCCCTACACACGCGCTTCAAGCGTGGGTGGCAACAGCTAGCGAGTTACTACAGTGGCATTTCATGTAAACAGCGAATGAGGCACAGTTACAAGCACCATCACAAAGCTGCCACCTTCTGCCGTGCTTGCAGCCAGCTGTTCCTTCAGCAGTCACAGCTTCTCCTACACAACAGGCTCCAAACTGTCCTCAAGAAAGACAGCGCAGCTTCACCTACTCGCTCCTCAGCACTCATGACCCTTCTCAGCTGGCTGGCCCTGCTGTACCTGGCAAACCACTGAGCGGTGTGCCAGGGAAAACACCAGCTTCCAGGAGGAACGAGGCCGGTAGTCTTGTTTCTGAAGAGCTCCTCAGCTTCCAGCTCCCAATCCAGCCCTTTGCCGCAGCAGCGGGGTTTGGAAGAGGGAAGCAGCAGCAGGGAGGTCTGGAAGCTCAGACTTTCACACTGCAGCAACCAGCCCATCACCGCCCAGCGCAGCCCTGCTGCTATTCCCCTGTCAGCTTCTCCGTGGCACTTCACCGCTGGCGGGGCGTTTGAGATTCCTTGGGGCAAGAGCACCAATGGACAAGTATCAGTGGAGAGGCACAGCATTAACGAAGCAGGTAGAGGGAGAAGATGACATGACCAGTGATGGGGGATGCAAGGAACAAACCTCTTGACTGTCTACATACCTCCTTCATTGGGTGAAGCCCTAAAGATCATGAGGCTGGGAGACACTGAGCCTAGGATTTGGAGGGGAAAACTCAAAGAGGCAGAAAAATTTGGACTTAGACCTGGCTATCTGACAAGGACAGACTATGAGGCAGTTCTTAACAGCCAGCCAACTTGAACCCACAAAAGGCAACTTTAAGGCAGGACTAATCTTACTCCAAGACAAGAAGTCCTGCACAGATGTGTTGAGTAAGAGAGAGAACCACAGCTACACAACAGCATACCACAACTGGTTTCCCAGGCATAGGTAAGATTTAAGTGCCAGACACTAATGTCCATATAAAACAGGCAGGCAGGCAGGAAACAAGGTTATGGGACTGACCAGATCTAATCTCAGTTCTCACATGGAATTCCTCTGAAGTCAGACATGTTCCTGGCAAGATCTCCCTGGGCACTCACAACCCAATCCGTAGAGTTTTGCTCCTGTAGAGCAGCTGCTGCATGACTGGCAAGACTCTGCCAAGAACGATCACGCTGAGGAACCTGGTAACTGCTTAGTGCAGCAATTTCTTTACAATAAACATTTGTTAATAGTTTGATATATACAATATATTATCTGAGACCATTGGGTAACTAGCTCTCTGTAGCACCTAACAAGCCTTTTTGGGCGTAACAGAGCAGAAAGTCTGGCTCATTAAGTTTTCTCCCCCTTCTCTGCTATGTGCAAGCCCTCCCATTGCCCCTCTGTGCCCACCACGCTCACCAGATGCTGAACAAGGAGAGATGAGGTTTATTTCTTTTTCACATTTACCTGGCATAAGAGGATGGAAGAGCTGAATACTATCAAAACCTGCAGCTTGACCTAAAGCAACACCATTGTTAAAGCAGAGGAGAAAGAGCTTCATGTTCAAGCAGAATGTCATTACGAGTAGTGCTGATAATTAACCGCGCTGATTACAAACCAGGTTCAGTCTGTGCTGTATCTCTGTGACACAATGCAGCCAAACAGCTCCTGAAATCCTCCTCACTGGTACCCCCCCAGAGCTCTGCTCAGGCTTTCGCTGTGACTGAGATGCTCTGTCAGCTCAGAGCCCCCTGTTATGTTACAGGACAGAAGAAATGCACTTATGCTCAGGGTGGCAGCAGGTCTATTTGAAGAAGCAGATGATTGGACATTTTTTACAATCAGGAGAGAAATCTGAGCAGAGACCTCTCCCAGCTAGTCCTAGCTCTGTTAAAAAGTTCAAATGTACAAAATATAACATTTGAAAGTTTATACTCTCTCTGAATCCCCCCATGATGCTAAGAAAATAAAATCAATTCATATTGCTATGAAATTCTATTTTTGCAACTGGTGACATCCCAAGCTCTATCGATCAGGAGGACTATAAAATCCTCACCCTACTCCACACTTCCAGGATAGAGGCTAACAGCCCAGTCAAGTAACACAGCAATAATCTCTCTTCCACTGAGAATACTTTTATTCACAAGGCAAAAATTGGAGTTAGACTTTTAGGTTGTGGGCAAGGCACTCGCAAAGTGAGCAAATCTATTTTTGCTCACAGAACTAATTTAATGTTTAAGTGCAACAAAAACACTAAATTAGCCATGAAGATCATGCATATCCAAAGGCTTTCACCAGACATGACTGTGACCCAGGCCTCTAAATACAGAAATATTTAAGTCCTAAGGAATCAGCTCCCTTATTTTCTGCTTCACCAGATGATGTTTCCTTTTGACTAGTCATAGAAATATAATTTCCGTTATAATAATTAAACATTTATTAAAATACTATCTATTTAAGAGTTAATATATGGTTTCTTTCAGTAATAAAATATGGTATACTCTTTTTTTTTTTTTTTACCCCCCAACGATGTTCAGACCTCAAAACTTAAAGGAGAAACATTCATGCTGAGAATAGATCAATGTACAGCACTAGGTCAGAAATAACATCTCTTGATTAAAACCCCAGGATTCTTACTGTGAAACTGTACATTGATTAACCATTCGCTGCTTCTCTTTATCCACGTGTTTCATTGTCAACATCTGGCAGTGAGTGAAATACAAACCCGGATTAACCGACGCTGGAGCAAATTCAACGGCCTCAGTGTCTTTGTTGCAGCCCATCCTTCTGACAGACTCTAAATACCTGTCTTTCAGAGCCAGGTTGCTCTGGGTCTTGGATCAGCACCATTTCTTACGCATGCAGGGCACAGCAGAATGTCACATTGCAATCCTGGGTGTTTCATGCCTGGTACTTCATGCAGCGTCCTCTGTGCACGTCTCCACGTCTCTGTCAATGAGGCATGTGCACGCATTTCCAAACAAACAGGCTGTGGTTTCAAAAAGAGATTCAAGATGAGACATCAAAGAGCACAACACTGCTAAAAGAAATGGCTAGTTCAGGCAAAGGAAAAACTTCTGCTGAAGTACGGTGGCCTGAATACAGATGTAAACAAAACGTGATTTATTAAATCCTAACTGTTCACGTTAAAATCTGGGCTATTTACTCTGTTGCAAATACCCATTTCTTCATATACAAACACACAGATAAAAAGGTGAATGCTCTGAACTTGTGCTTTACAGCATGGGCTGTGAGTGCCCAGTGCTGTGCACTTTCTGACAGTCAGGGAGAGGATACATACCTGCAGTCGTCCCCTCCAGCACTGACCACGTATCTATCTCCACTTGTAAATCGAATATTGGTTAAGTGGGCAGAGTGACCTAAAAATCGTTTGTGTTTTGCCTGAAAAACAACAAAACCAACAACAGTAATGGTAAAGTAAGAGTCCAAATCCTTTGTCTCCTCCTAAACCAAACAAGGCATGTGTGCATTCATCTACCTGCTCATTGCACCACATGTTTCTGTAACTCAGAATGCTATATAGGTTTTCAGACATGAAAGACTTGCTGAGGGAGAACTACTACTGAGCTGCAATGTAGATTCAGTCATTACCAAATGAGATAGCACCTGCAAACTGGCAACACTGCTCAAGCTGACACAATTGTATGAGATACTCTCTTGTCCCAGGACTAACCTCTGAATTCTGAGTGAAATTCCTGACACTGAAAGAAGTATTTTCATTGTAAGTGCGTGGGCAGTTTACACCATGCAGCTTCAAACCCTGAAAAATTGATAGTCCAAGTGATAGTGACAAATCTGTGAACTCTCCACCCATGGAAATACACAGATGGGACTAAAATTACCAGCTGTCTTCCTCATCTGTCAAATGAAGCTTTGTGCTGCAGATGAAAAAAAAAATCTTCAGGGCTTTGAGATTTTCAGTATGAAGGCACGATGCTAATGCTGACTGGCAGGCAATATTATGGGGACAACCCCCTCATGGCAAGGGGGTTGGAACTAGATGTTACTTAAGGTCCCTTCCAACCCAAACTGTTCTGTGATTAACACCTAGAAGAGCTTCTAACACAAGCTACTGCACTTAAGTTCAACAAAAGCAAGTGTAAAGTCTTGCACCTGGGAAGGAACAACCATTTGTATCAGTACAGGCTGGGGGTGACCTGCTGGAGAGGAGCTCAGTGGAGAAGGACCTGGGGGTCCTGGGAGATGACAGGTTGGCCATGAGCCAGCAGTGTGCCCTGGGGGCTCAGAGAGCCAATGGGATCCTGGGGGGCATCCGGAGGAGTGTGGCCAGCAGGTCACAGGAGGGGATCCTCCCCCTCTGCTCTGCCCTGGTCAGGCCCCACCTGGAGTAGTGTCCAGTTCTGGGCTCCTTGGTTTAAAAAGGACAGGGATCTCCTGGAGAGAGTCCAAAGAAGGGCTATGAAGATGATTAGGGGCCTGGAGCATCTCCCCTATGAGGACAGGCTGAGAGAGCTGGGACTCTTCAGCCTGGAGAAGAGAAGACTAAGGGGGGACCTAATTAAAGTCTATAATTATCTTAGGCATGGGATGCAGGGGGAATCAGCCAGCCCATTTTTGGTGGTCTGTGGGGACAGGACAAGGGGCAATGGCTGCAAGTTGGAGCACAGGAAGTTCCACACCAACAGGGGGAAGAACTTTTCCCCACTGAGGGTGACAGAGCCCTGGAATAGGCTGCCCAGGGAGGTGGTGGAGTCTCCTTCTCTGGAGATGTTCAAGACCCGTCTGGACACCTATCTGAGTGATATGTCCTAGGGAGCTGCTTTGGCAGGGGGGTTGGACCCCATGATCTCTTGAGGTCCCTTCCAACCCCTACGATTCTACGAACAGCAGGAAAGCTTTGGGGTGAAGCATGCTAATGAGAGTACAGAGCTTAAGTGATATAAGATACATTTAAAAAAAGCTACAAATCTGGAGAAGGCAATACTTCCATCATACATCCCCTAGAGAAACAATACAAGAATATTAACAGTTGTAACAATGGAAAAAAGGAGTTCTTACAAATTTTTCAGGACATGGGAAGTCAAACAGTTTGACCATGCCAAAGTCGTCGCCTGTTACAAGATTGATTCCCGAGTGAGAGACACAGGCACAGTTCACATCAGCTTTTTCAGCATGTCTGGACCAGATTCCAATGACTTCGTCCCCAAGAACACTGAAACAGAAAAGCAAGAGATTCTTTTGAAACCCAGAGCAAAGCCAACAGAGTCAGGAAATAGGAAGCAGCTCTCAATATTGTAACTGGGTTTATAGAAACGTAATTTTTGCATTTTATTCCTACCCAGGCACATCTATCATAGGTTTTACTCTGGAATTAGTTTTATACCATTCCACAAATGCCTCTGAAACTGATTCAGTGGTAGAAGTTCCAAAATAACATGGCTCATGACAACACTAGGAAGCACAGGAGAGTACTAGCATTAGAAGAGAAGGCTGTGGGGGGACCTCATTGCAGCCTGCCCGTCCCTGAAGGGAGCTGATAAGCAGGAGGGGATTCAACTTTTTAAAAGGGCAGATAATGGCAGGACAAGGGGGATGGATTAAAGCTAAAGGAAGGAAGGGTTAGATTAGATATTAGGGGGAAGTTTTTTACAGAAAGAGTGGTGAGGGGCTGGAACAGGCTGCCCAGAGAGGGGGGGGGTGCCCCGTCCCTGGAGGTGTCCAAGGCCAGGTTGGATGGGGCCCTGGGCAACCTTGTGTAGCTCCAGGCCTGGAGGTTGGTGGCCCTGCCTGTGTCAGGGGGGTTGGAGCTCTATGATCCATGGGGTCCCTTCCAACCCAGACCATTCTATGATTCTATGATTGTCCAGTGAGGCATTTGTGGGAAAAAAAAAAAGAATAAAGACAATTTAAACCATTATGTCACAGCATTAGATAAATATGTTTCAGCTCTTGGAAAATAAAAATATGTGTTTTCTCCTTATAACTGTATTGTGTTGATTCTGTAACATTTTCACATGAATCAGATGTAAAGTTTCCTGGAGTCCAATGAAGATTCTTCATTATAATCATACATACATACACAGAGAGGAAGAGAGAGAGAGAGAGGAATTGTCCTAAACAGAAAACAATTACCTTAAGATTCCAAACCAGACATTTATTGAAAATTTCCTTTACAAAGCCTTATGAATAGCTGCATTTTATTCAGCCCTGCTTGCAATGTACATGCTTACCTCTGAGAATGCCCAAGAAAAAGCACTTCATCATTTGTTAGTAGGTTTGGGAATGTTTCTGTGATTCTTTCCCCCCAGATCAGACTACATTTAAAAAGGAATTATTCACTTCACACATACTGAACTGGGTCAGAAGACACAGGTTTCTTGTTTTCATATCGAAGAGGTGACAAAAATGGATTACCCAAACAGAGATCATATAGCCAGGAAAATGAGTTTTTCCAGAGCCCTCTGAAAAGCTCCTAGTTTTAAACACATTTTATAGCAAAAAAATCAGATTATTGTTCAAAGTGGTTCATATGAGGAAAATGTTCAAGTACTTATTATGAATTTTTGTCTGAGGGTGCTAGCAATAATTGTAAGAAAGGCAAGGAGCCTGAAATAAGGCACAGGAAATCAGATTTGCATAGAATATAAATTATTTCAGTGTGCAATAAAACCTGGTATAACTCTTCACGTAATTTCTACATCTATTTTGAACGAAATATAATAATTTTAAGATAGTCAAGAGTATTCTGAATACCTTTTAATATGCAAATGTCAATGGCAACTTTAATATACAGATACCATTAGTGTAATACTCTAACTAAACCAGTCTTGTATCACCTCTCCACGTTTTGGTATGTTTTCGTTTTCCCTGAACATCTTACTCCCAGATGGCTGGTTTTGGGCAGGGAGAAAGCAAATGGGGTTTAACAAAAGCAAGTGGAGAGTCTGGCACCTGGGGAGGAATAACTGCTGGAATCAGTACAGGCTGGGGGTGACCTGCTGGAGAGGAGCTCTGTGGAGAAGGACCTGGGGGTCCTGGTGGGTGACAGGGTGGCCATGAGCCAGCAGTGTGCCCTGGGGGCTCAGAGAGCCAATGGGATCCTGGGGGGCATCAGGAGGAGTGTGGGCAGCAGGTCACAGGAGGGGATCCTCCCCCTCTGCTCTGCCCTGGTCAGGCCCCACCTGGAGTATTGTGTCCAGTGCTGGGCTCCCTGGGATAAAAAAGCCAGGGATCTCCTGGAGAGAGTCCAGAGGAGCTACGGAGATGATGAAGGGCCTGGAGCATCTCCCGTGTGAGGAAAGGCTGAGTGAGCTGGGGCTGTTCAGCCTGGAGAAAAGGGCAGCCCCTTTTCAGTGTCTGTGGGGACAGGACAAGGGGCAATGGCTGCAAGTTGGAGCATAGGAAGTTCCACACCAACATGGGGCAGAACTTTTCCCCAGTGAGGGTGAGGGAGCCCTGGGACAGGCTGCCCAGGGGGTGTGGAGTCTCCTTCTCTGGAGAGATTCCAGCCCCGTCTGGACGCCGCCCTGTGCAATATGAGCTGGGGAGCTGCTTTGGCAGGGGGTTGGACCCCAGGAGCTCTCCAGGGCCCTTCCAACCCCTGGGATTCTGTGATTTCGAAGCCAGCAGCTCAGTCCTTCCCGGTAATTTGCACAGTGCCACCACATGCTGCAGCTGCCAGAGGCAGATCAAAGGGAGATAGAGATACCCAGCAAACAGAGAGGCACACTTACACCAGAGAGATCAGCTTTTATCAGGTGTCCTCAGCAGTCAAACAGCTCAGGTTGTGCTGAAGGACTCTTGCTGCGTTGTACTTACCTGAGCTGCTGCCAGAGCTGATGGATGTGTTAAAAGAAAATACCTAACTGAACAAAGGGATGAAAAATACTTCTAAACAGCAGGTGCATCTCCTGGAAGTTACAAGTGTTTTAACAGGTATAAAGCTGTGAGTCATTTACCTTGTCCAAGTGGCCCATGTAATTCTGTCAATCAAAGCCTGGTCCACAAGCTGTTTTCCTGAAGGCACTTCATAGACTTGCCTTTTGTAAGACCCAGTAGAGACCTTTGAGATGACCACAAAGAATTTATAATACACAAACTTGTTTGAAAAGATATGTAGTTCTACAGGGCTTTGAACAGCATTTTCTTGCTCTTTAAGTAACTTTAAGCTTTTAAGAAAACTTCCTCAGTGAGTTGAAAATTCTCAAAAATCTGCATAAGCATAAAGCAACAGTGAGAAAGCATAAGAAACCTTAAATTGTCTAATCTAAAATGTCTAATTATTAAAATAGTCACTGAAACATCTCAGATCCTGCACATACTAATGCTCTATATTGTGTGTCTTGGTATGTATGTGTGCATAATAAAATAAAGTAAAATAAACTCCCATCTTTAAAGCTGACACTAAGGTACCCCTCTCAGACTGCAGATGTTGATTTGACAGAGAGAGAAGCTTCTCCTGCCCCTGAGATGTTATCAACATGTAGAAAGCAAAGCATGCCAACTTCATTTTAATTTTTAAGAAATATCTTGAGCCCTGTGGCTGGGAGTTGTAACACCATTATTCCCATGCTGCTCAAAGAAGGCTAGCAACAATGTGCAGTGCTACCATTCTGGCCAGGGATATGAAGACTTGAGAGGTCCCTGGAACTTACAGAATGATAGACTGTACTCCCTGCTCTTTGAACATCACAGAGGTAAAAAGGCAGGGAGGCATATTACAGTGATTTTGAAACCAGTTTCTCCTTTCTATGCCTATTTCTTGTATTTTATATCCAGGACAAGTAATAGACCAGTGACAGTAGCCCACTACTCCAATGTTTCATTACAAAATTCAGCAGGTGTCAAAGGAGAATACGTGCACAGTATCTGTCATGACTATGCTTTCCATTCATTATCTTGAACAATTTTAATGGCTGATACCTGGAGATAACAGCTATCTGCAGAGAAGTCCATCTGGATCACAAAACTTGGGATATCTTTGCAATAGCTGACTCGATTTAGTGTAGGACCCAAAGTAAGATCATAAAAGTCCACGGCGTTCTCACTGGAGCCGACTGCTAAGTACCGAGAGTCTGGGCTAAACCTGAACAGATGAGAGGGGTTTATGAACAAGGTTGGCTCTTACAACAGCTTCCAATCAATATTAGAAAAGCACAGGTCAATTTGCATTTCAAGTGTCTGCTATCCATCTTTGGGAGTTAACTCTGTTCATGATCTGATCTCAGTACCATCTCAGCAACAATACTGTGACATGCCCCTGATGACTGACTCCCTCGTGCTCTACCTAGAAGGCTACAACTAGAAAAATTAAATGCTGTAAAATGAAGAAAAGCCAGGCCTTCTAGATTGAATGTACTGAATAAAAAGATGTGAAATCAAACCTTTCATCTGCCCAGTATATCTTTGCAGGGTAGTTTCTTTCCTCCAGTTTTCCTCTCTAGTCTTGAAGCTGGGTAGCTTCCTGAGCTGAACAAAACCTCACAGCACCTTTCAAGTCACCAGGGAGTTTCTTTATTTCTGCTGTATCTGAGACACACTCTGGGACAGCTTTCTGATTCCAGCAACCTCCTAACTCCTTCCTATGAGGGCTCTCCTGCCTTCCTGCAGCAAGGTGCCTCATTGCTGGGCTGCTCGTATTTCTCCCCCTCATCTGACTCAAGCTTTCCAGAAGCTTCCTCTAATTGAACACAGTTTTTCACAGAAGGAACAGTCTTGTCCTCCACTTTGGAAACAGAAGCCAAACTTTACTTCTGCTAACTCCTTTCTAACAAAACACAACAGAGACCAAATGGACAGACAGGCATTTCCATTGTCTCTCACAATCCAGTTTCATCTGGAACTTCAGATCTTATTTTACCTCCTGTACATCACCTCACCCTCTTCCTTTTTACACTTCATTCACCCCCTGATTAGGATGCTTTCTTCCTACTGCCCATTTACTTTCCCATTTTAACTAATTCTTGGCAGCATCACCTAACACTCCCCCTATGGGGCTCCCTACTTTTTGACTGATTGCTACCTCTGATCTCCATGCACCTCCTTCCTTCCTTCCTTTTTACTCCTGGTATCATCACACAAACACCTCAACCCACTCCTTGATGCCAGCTCTCTGAAATACAATTGCAGTGCTCCCTAGAACATAAAATTGGATTTTGAAAAACCAAAGTACAGATTTCTAGGATACTACAATATGCAAAGCCATTGTGTTTTCTGACCTGATATCTTGAATCGCTGATCTTCTGTCCCTTTTTTTCCCCCAAATTTTTAGAGAGGTCACAAGCAAGATAATAAATTCTCCATTTTTCATGCCAATAGCTACCATATCACCCTCTGGGCTGTAACAGACAGTACGAGCTGCGTGTCCTAAGCTGACTTTGTTCAGCATCTTCTGTGAAGAAATAAAACCCCAGAAGAGTAAATGTTTCTGTTTGTTCAGATTTCAAAAATAATTCATATTTCTAAAGTACCTTATGCTAACAGTTGCCACTATCAGCTGGATTATTCTCAGAATACATTAGAAAACAAGTTTCAAGCCCTCAATACCACCACAAGTCTAGGACTTTTACTTTTCCTCCCCTCCCAAACAACAACTACACTCCAACACCTACCTTTTCAGCAATGTCCCAGAGTCTTACTGTGCCATCTTCTGCAGCAGAAAGGAAAAAATCTCTGGAAGGATGCGTTGCTAGGCCCCAGATTGGTCCATCCATATGACCATTAATTAGAATGTTACATGCAGCATTTTTCTCTCCAACTTCGATTATTTCAGCATTTCTTGTCCCAACAAGAATCTTCCCCTTGAACAGCAGTGAGACAGTTATCTCTGATGTAATACAGGAACTACTCACAATGAACAATACTAAAGATATAATCCAAAGCTACAGTTCTGTTAAGAAGGTTTGCTGAAATCAAGTCACGAAATAAGTGAAGAGAATTTATTTTTTAACCCACTCTGATTTACTGAAATACAAAGCTGTATGTAAATCACAATGCTAGTAAAGTTAGGGCTTCTAAGTCAGCTATTTGAAGTGTGAAAAGAGAGGAGAAATCTTTTGTCTTAAATAAAAATATATACAGAAAATGTAAGTAAGACTAAGATCACTCAAACTAGATTAGTTTTTTTCAATATCAATTGTAGGCACCATCTAGCTCAAAATCTCATTTCAAATACTAATTATAAGAGAAAGAGGAAGCAATTTATATATATGATGCTACAGATCACAACTTACAAGCCTGACTTTAAGGACATGATGGATTCTTTACCTTGCCTCTACAAACAGAGCGAACACAGTCTGTCATTTGCCCTGTCTCTAGCCTGAAGGCACGACATCGTTTCAGCTCTTGATCCCACAGCTTAACTGCTCCTCCTTCCTTTGAACTAGAAAGGAATCAGAAAAAGCCATGAATATAATGGCAAGGACAAAACCCCAGGCAATAAATATATGGAAGAGCTGTATTACTTAATGTAACGTAATGTAAACAGAGCATTTTAGTATGTTTTAAATCATTAAAGATTCCACTTGTTTTTACTGAACAGGTGATGGTAACATGCTAAGCCTCCTAACTAAGCAAGAAACAGTGATTCAAAGTCCTCATTGTACTACTTTACAGGACAAGATGAAAGATGGTTGCTGCTCAGCTTAGTCCGAATTAGTAGCTCTTGGGGAATCTGTCCAGCCAAGGAAACAGTTAGGTGTGTGAACAACCTGCCATCTGCTATTGAGACAGGCAGAGATTACCCAAATAGAGCTGAGGGAAATGGGAGAGGGATGCATTTTACTGCCATGACATCAACAACAAATGTTCAGCTTAAGGAGGGAGAACCATGGCACGTCTTTGGCAATTCTGTATTTGTACTTGGAGAACCATCACCTGATACAGTATAACTCATAACGGATGCCTTACTTTATTTGATACTTTATTCAACCAGAATACTGTGAAGTCATTATAAAATGCCTGAAGAAGCTTACATGTGTGCTTTAGGGAGATGACTGCTATCTAGAAGTTAAAATTTAAGAACTACTTGTGGAGCATTGAGATTCTGATCCTAGACTCTGGGAAGGCACATCAGGACCCTAGTGACTCTTGGCTTTCTCTTATAATTAATGGAAAGAACTGTGACCACACGATCCCACACCAAGAGGCTAAACATTCCCTACAGCCAAGCAAAACCTCTGTGGGCTTGCCTGCACTTCAGAAGGGGTGGCTACCTTTTTTCCTACCACCTATTCAGGGATCCAAAAGTGACTACTCCTCCAGCTTTGATGTCCCAACTGCCCAGTGTTAAGACGGAATGAATCCAGACACACGTGCACGCAGAAAAAAGATGACTCACGGTCTTTCTTTGCCTCCTGTGACAATCAAGCCATCTCTTAGTGTGGTATACATTGTGAAAACAGGTCCATTGTGAGCTTTGGCCACAATTCGTATCAAGACATGATCTTTCCAAACACAAACATCTCCACTGATAGTACCTGTAAACGTCAAGTTATTCTGAAAAGGGGAAAAGTAGACTTATCATCTCATTCTGAGCAAGTCTGGAAGAAAAATACTCAGAAATGAAGAACATCATCATTTGCTTTAGGCTAGATTACTTTTATTTCTTGCTGTACAAGAGCAAACTGTAGGAGGGGTAGGAAGAATCTGCAAGGACAAAACAATGAGCTACTACATTCTTTCTTCAAGTCTGAAACACGCTTTCTTGTAGCTAACAGGCTCTGCACTGCAAGACTTGCTATGCTGTAAGGCTCAGCCACGGGGTTATCTATATTTTCAGCCTATCAGGTGGGCAAACTGGGGTAATAAAGCAAAAACCAAGTCCAGTTTTGACATTTCACAGTAACAGGCAATTTTTAATCAGAGTTACCCAAGAGAGAGACACCACTCTGGAAAAAGAGAGTCTCATGAACAATGAAACCACAGGCCAACTACAGTTTTAAAAATCAAAATCAAGAGTCAATTCAGCACAGACCCAACATGCAGATCAGCAAGCAGGGCAGTAATGCTTCACAAAAGAAATCTGTGGCTATCTGCCCAGCTAGAGAGGTGAGTGTGGTTCATACAGAGCAGCTGCTGCAAAGGCAACAAGGCCTGCATCTGTCAAAAAAACCCCAAACCAAAACCGAACCCCAAAACCAAGGCAAAGCAAAACCCTACTGTTTAACAGCCATAGATGTTGACAAATGCCTCAGGACAGTGCTGCTCTCAGACCACTCACGAGTAGCAATGCATACAGACTGTAACTCAGTCACCCCCAGGTGGGCATAAAATGAGTCTCATTTCTGCTATTTGGTTCCAGAGTCAGTTTATCCAGATTAAATACCAAGCAGAGTGCTAACAGTCCAAAGCATATGTGCTTGTTTCTTCTGAAAACATTTAAATCCCTGCTCTTTTTATTTCTTTGTTCTAAAGAAAGCTGGTATTAGTTCTAACTATCAGAAAACGTTCGAAAATTAGTATTAGTAACGCTCAACAGAGTTCAATGAAACAACTGGCACACTCATTAGCAGGTTAGAAAAGTCTCATTGAACTGATTAACTTCGACTGAGTGCATTTGAAAAGGGTGAGTTACAGTACATACCGCTCCAAAAGCTACAGACAGCATCGTTTGCATTCGGGCATCTTCTATGGAGCTCAGCAGCCCTTTTTTACTGAGAAGAGCTCTTCCAGCCAGTGTCCAGAACCTCACGTGTTTTACTCCCACAGAAACAAACTGAGTATCTGAGTCTGGCCTGAATTCTGCTACGAATATCCGCTGGTTATGACCAGCTCGGCTGGCAATTTTGGCACCTGGCAGGAGGCAAATGGATATTTGGAATTTATTGAGGAGAAAATATGCATTTATGGGTTAAAAGAAAATATAAAAACTCTGGAGTATGATGAGTCATCCAAGATGACACAAATAAGGAAGCAAAGCACAAACTGCTCCTAAATTAATACTAAATTAAGATGCAAATTAAAAAAAAAAAATAATTAGTAAGACCCAGTAGCAAAGTGTAGCAAAGCACCTACTGAAGGTCCCATCTACTTAGAATTATTTATTTTCTCAGGACTATAAAAGAGTAGGAGCTCAGACCTGATTAAGTTTTCACCTCCTAGAAGTCCTGTGAAAATCCCACTCTGGACAAATGACAAGAGACTAAGGAATGACTTCTCTACAAATTTTTTCCCAAGCCAGAAAACTTTCTTCTTGCTGCAGAAAATGCAGAAACTGACTTTCTTACATGCAGGCTCAGAATCAAAGCAAATGCTTTTCCAGCCTTTACACAGGTGTTTACATGCAACCCATATGAAGACTCCTCCAACTGGATCCTCAGCTGCCATGGCAGATCTGTGTCAGCTCCTAAGAAGGAGCACAGGCATGTTCTGACTGGAATGGCAGGGAATCGCTGCATGGGCTTTTCCCACACACCCTTGGTACTACCTGAGACTGTCTAAATACACGAGTGACATGGCAGCCATCTCCACAGGATCCAACAGAACGTGCTGTGAAGCATCGTTCTTTATTAACTCGGTATCTGATCTTTCTGAGAGAGACTAGCTGATCGACCTTGCTGAGGGAACAGCACCCACCCTCAGCAAGTACCTGATGATCCAGAGCTGGGAGGGGTGGCTGACACGCAGGACACTGCGCTGCCATCCAGAGAGACCTGGCCAGGCTGGAGAGCTGGGCAGGGAGACACCTAATGACATTCAACAAGAGCAAGTGGAGAGTCTGGCACCTGGGGAGGAATAACTGCTGGAATCAGTACAGGCTGGGGGTGACCTGCTGGAGAGGAGCTCTGTGGAGAAGGACCTGGGGGTCCTGGTGGGTGACAGGGTGGCCATGAGCCAGCAGTGTGCACTGGGGGCTCAGAGAGACAATGGGATCCTGGGATGCATCAGAAAGAGTGTGTCCAGCAGGTCACAGGAGGGGATCCTCCCCCTCTACTCTGCCCTGGTCAGGCCCCACCTGGAGTGTTGTGTCCAGTGCTGGGCTCCCTGGGGTAAAAAAGCCAGGGATCTCCTGGAGAGAGTCCAGAGAAGGGCTACGGAGATGATGAAGGGCCTGGAGCATCTCCCCTGTGAGGAAAGGCTGAGTGAGCTGGGACTGTTCAGCCTGGAGAAAAGAAGACTTAGGGGGGACCTAATTAGTGTTTATAAATATCTTAGACATGGGATGCAGGGGGAATTGGCCAGCCCCTTTTCAGTGTCTGTGGGGACAGGACAAGGGGCAATGGCTGTAAACTGGAGCACAGGAAGTTCCACAGCAACATGGGGAAGAACTTTTCCCCAGTGAGGGTGAGGGAGCCCTGGGACAGGCTGCCCAGGGGGTGTGGAGTCTCCTTCTCTGGAGAGATTCAAGACTTATCTGGACGCCGACCTGTGTAATATGGGATAGGGAGCTGCTCTGGCAGGGGGTTGGACCCCAGGAGCTCTCGAGGTCCCTGCCAACCCCTACGAGTCTGTGATTCTGTGACAGGAATCTCTGAAGAGAGAGGATATAAACCCCTAAGACTAGGAAAGAAGCTGAGCAAATTGCTTTATAGTATAAATATATTTCATGTATTTATTATAATATACGAAATATTATATTATTTATATATAAATAATGAACCCAGATCAAAGATAACTGAAAACATCTAGTACAGCTCAGGACACCAGTTACATAGCTGCATGAAGGAGCTGTACTGGCCACACATTTCTGCAATTCACAACTTTGGGGGAATAATTTAAGGAGTACAACCACCCAGTCAGTCATCAGACTTTAGAGAACAATAAGAACAGAGAAGAATAAAAGTTTTCTTTCGGGAGCAGAAAAGATTTTATAAAGAGATTTTACCAAGCAGCAAAGTAAGCAAAGACTGAAATAAAAATGATAATAATAATAAAAAGAAGAACAACAGCAGTAATAATAATAACAGCAGCATTTTCTTTAATTATTCTAACTGGAAATCAGTGAACTATCTTGATCTGTACACAACGTTTCCAAAGGAGATGTACTGAGCAGTTACTAAAACGGGCAGTACACTTACTTTACCTCTTCTTGTACAGTGCACAGTATTTATTGCAATAATTTTTGATCTGCTGATAGCTTTATGCATCCTGTTACTCTTGACTCAGACCAACATACCCCTAAAGATATAAACACATCCTACCTTCCTGCCACTTCCAAATGGTAATGGTGTGCTCGGGATCCAGCCCTACGGAGAGCAGCAGTTTGCCAGTGGCACTGAAACTGACTGAGCACACCCCCTTGGAGTGGTAGCACCGCAGCACTGACAGCGTCTGCTTGTTCATTGCATCCCACACGTGAATAGAAGGAGCTGTGGCTACACAAATACAAAAAGCAAGTCATGAGTCTACATTTTGAAAAGGTCTAGTGATTTGCTTGTTGAAGCAGTTAGTATTTTTTTTAATAAGACAAGTAAAAGTGTTCTGGTCAAACAAAATAAACAAAACAAAAATAAAAGAGAGAGAGAGAGAGAGGAGATTTTGGCCTCCCTTTGGAAACCAATTTATTGCAAACAGGATCATTAAGTAGGACTAAGAAGATGGCCTCGTTACACTACTGGATCTGACAACTTTGCTTAACCTGTTACTAGATTCTGAGGCACAGCAGAAACTCTGGAAGCAAGCTGTCTTCTCCTGTTTTTCTCCTAGTAAAACGTAGCTCAGCACACAAACTCAAACACCTTCATAAATAGAACAGCTCGTCCAGAATGTGATTTCTATATGGGACAACTGATAGCTACAGAGAAATTAGTTTACAGTGCAAGGCCAAAATCTCCTTTTCTACAAAGTGGCCATCTGTCTGAAATGCATGCTTTCTTAGGAGAATGTCAGCTGAATAATCAGCTTGCTTACTGATATAAAATATCCAGGGTATTTAATTTAGTTTGCATTGTTTAGACTGCAAGCTCTTTGCAGGAAGAACTGTCTTTCCATGCTACTACTGTAAGTGATCATTTCTATTATAAATAGGTTTGGGTATTTTTTTTCCCTTCTCCAAAGATCTTGCCATCCATCTATAGTTTGCAATCTCTGAATAGCATCTAGGGCACTTCCAGGTCAGCAAGATTTTCTCTCCAACTTCTTCACATCTGATGTCTAGCAAACATGACTGCACAGTCTGGAGGTTACAGGTTATTGCTGTAGACCCAGCTTCACATAAACTAAATTGTATTTCAGCTCCATACTTTGTGTTTCTAATCAGCTATGACTGAATGAGAAACAGTAGGCACAGGGACCAAGGTAAAACTTTAGCCACACAAAACCAAGTGTCACAATTTCACAGCTGCTCTAGAACAGTCTTTAGAGCAGTATTTTCCAATTTCTTCTGTTTCCTACTGGAATTTCCTCTCATGGCACCAGCATGCTGTTATCAACTCATTTTGAAAGGTACTACAGTATGGTATAGGGATGGCATTGAAACAGAAAGGGCAGGGGTCAGCAATAAATAAGACTGTTAGTCTCAACATTTTCATCGAACTCTTTGCTGTCCTTATGGAAAGTTGAGGAAAAGGGAAGGTTTATTATGGCTCTGGACTGTTTCTTCCCCTTCAGCATTCCCCTTGGTAAAACTCCATATTGCCCTTGACCTGTGCATCTCCCCTAGAACCTCAGCCCAAGTTTTTCTTTTGTGTGGCAGACAGAAACTTTCAGGAGTCAGAACTGACAACAAAGTTTCAGATTGAGATTTTCAGGGTAGAGAAAGTGGACTCTTAAGTCCTCCTCCTTGATGGTGTTCTGAACGTCTCTGTCCTGCCATTGCGTCCTGTGGTGGAGTACTTCACCTCCTCTGCTCTCACAGGAGAGATTTTCCTAAGGTGTCAAGTCCTTCTGGGAGAAGTTAGGTAAGTGGACTGGTGGGATAAAAAGCTATCTTCAGTATGATGAAGCAAATCTATACCAAGTCATTATGAAAACTTAATTTGCCATTCCAGCCTACTGAAAACATTACTGCTTCAAGAACACCTGCATCACTGTAGACAACAGAAAACTGGATCTAGGAAAGCCTAAGCTGTCAGTAAGAAAGGTGCCAAATAGCCACTGATAAATTTGAAGTGAAACTGTTACTTTCTAATGAAGGCAAGCAGCAGCTTGGATTCCAGACTAATGGTTCCATAAAGAAGAAAAAAAAAAGTAAGAGTGCTGGTTTCAGGCAGTGACAACAGAGTTTAGTAATATACACAAGCTCAAACTGAAGTTGCAGTAGGAAGGCAAGTGAGAGAGGGAAAGTCTCCAGGCATTATATGCAGGACTACAGATGTTCTTTCATATAAACAACCATATCATCACTGCTTCTTTTATACATTTTAAAAGTGCAGGAAAAGGTACCTATATTCTTCCTCCCATCCTTAGAGCAAGCACAATTTGGCATATTTAAAAGAAGTCAACACACATTAAAAATGCCACTGTACATTTGTTCTTCACAGAAGCAGCTTGAGGTGCACATGAAGATTATTATACTTTCTAGTTACACATAAACATACATTTATGCATCTCTGAAGATGTGTCACAAGACAATTATGGCTGCTCAACAATGAACTCACTCATACATGATGGTGATTAATTTTTAAGGTAACAATTGAAAAAAACCAATTGATTAATAAAAAAAAAAGCTCAGTCAAAACTGTCAAACTGTCAAAGACCCAAAATGATACAGGAAAAAAAATAAACTGACATCATAACAAGCATTTTGGATCAGTGGTAATAACTGCACGACAACCATACATAAATGTGAAGGGTGAGTTGTTTTTTCACTCAGTCACCTAGGCCTCCTCAATGGAATTTACTTTAGAAATACATCTTTAAAATGATACTCAATTGTCTAAACCAAATATTAATTGTCAGCCCCAACATGTCCATAAAACCTGGAAGCATACATAGGAATGCTACAGTAGCAGTATGTATTAGAACTCACTAATCACTGGGCAGCAAGGAGGGAATATATGACAACAAAAATAGTAGTTTTAAAGTGTGTTCTAACATTTTAATTGTTTCTACATTTCCAGTTTTCTGAGTTGTTGTGGTTTATATCCAGTGCTGACAGCAGTATGACTGACACAGGGTTTAATAGACTAAAAATGAACTCATTGCTCTATAAAGCTGCAGACAGCTACTAGGATAGCTAACTACACCTGAAGATGTTAAAATTTTATTTCCCTTACCTGACATATCTGCTGAGTCTCCTGTAATGGAAAAGCAGCAGAAAAATAATTAGACCAGAAATAAAATAAGTGCTAAAGAAAATATATGCCACATTTAGTGTAATTTCTTAACACACACCTTCATGTCATCCCTTTGCATTGCAGCAGCATCACTACTGCTTTCAGTGTTAAAGATGAACAGTTACTAATAAAAGGCGGTCACACCAGCAATAAAAATCCATAGAATAAATATATTTTGATTTCTATTTTGAGTTACAACACCAAAATTGAGTTTTGGTGTATGTTAGTTCCCTCTCTGACAAACTAAATAAAAACATATTCTACATGCTACTGGTATTTTAAACAAATTCAGTGGGAAAAAAAATGCTGATTGCTATTCTGCTAATAAGTAAAGTTGGAGTCTGATCTTGACAGGTGGCAAATATACCCAAAGGCCTTCAACAGGAGCATGAAGAAATCAGGATTGTGAACGTTCAGGTACTGGGAAGTATTACCAAGACTCTGCATAACAGCATTGCATTTGAAAAATACTTGAAATAAAGTTTCTGTGAATGCTCTGAAGATGTAAATCATGATGGTGAAGCTATGTTTGTGCCAGACGTATCAGTAGGACAAGCAGCAGCAGTTGAGTATGTTTTTTGTCAAGTATGTACTCCTTAACATCTGTTCAGAATCTAAAAATAAGTGTTGTTTGAAGAGATTTTGCTTCCAGCTCATTTTTCAGATTCAATTCTCTCCTTAAAAATATGTTTTGCAGTTTAATTTTTAAGTGTCATCTGCTCCTTATTTGTATGCCTTAATCCACATGACAAAACAGTTCAAACTGTTCAACTGCTAGTTGATGTAGAAATTATTATGACATTAAAAAAAGCACTGTGCCCTGTGTTTCTTCCTGTGTAAGATGAACACTGAAGGAAATCCATGCAAAGAAAGCTTCCCCTATGCCTACGTTCTTCCCATATAGTCTATCATATGTAAAGGCAAACTGGGTCTGATTACAAAATAAACTGGAAAAGCAAATTCCTGAAGACAATAAAAGGTCTGTAATTCCTGCAAGTTTTTTTTTGCAATCAAAGCACAGGCAAAAATCTGCTGTTAGTTTTTTCCATTTATGTAATTTTCATTAATCATTTAAGTTGATGTGAGGCAAGAGACTCAACAAGAAATAAAGCTTTTTTAGCTAAACAGTTACTACTATCAGTAAGTATATGTTAATGAGACATGCACCTAAAAATCCAAAAGACAGAGAGAAGCAGTAAAGTTGGAAGCAATAAACTTGGACAAACTGAACATATTTAGATGGAACATCTAAAACAAACGTATGTGGGGAATATTCTGGCTAAAATAAAACAGGGTTTTTATTGTATACACTAAGGAAAACAATGTGGGGTTGAATCTGCTGAGAAACAACTGAAGGTACAGAAACAGGAACTGGGTTGTGGGACTAGGAAATTACAGTATTCTGCAGAATTCAGAAACAGCAGTGTTAGTTCAGCTATGCAGATGCACTATGGGGTTTGGTTTTGGTTTTGGGTTTTTTAAACCTGGTTAGTTCATAGATCACTTTGAATGTTACTGTGTAACATACATATTTTCCTTCTCAATCTAAAGTCACCTGTAGGGAAACGCCAATAGGGTTTTGGTTCTACCTAGAATATTACAACTATGTATTATCAAAACACCAAGTAGGTATTACTAATCTGCCCAAGGAGATAAAACCTATGTATAGTGAACATCTATTCTGGGTTTAGGCCATACAGAAATGAAGGACAGCTCAATTAAGCTTCTTTGGAAGGCCTAACAGAAGCTGAGAGTTAAATAAAGCCAGACTAATTTCATGGGGCTTAAGATTTCTAAAAAAAAATTATTTTGGTAACACTCCAAACAAAAGATAAGTTTAATCTTTTTTCATGCCTCAATGGATTTGGGTTTTGGTTTTTTTCTACTTTATTAAATTGCACTCAAAGAAACATATAGAGAGGACAGGTAACTGAGTAACACTCATACAAACGGAGATAGCATAATCAAATATTTTTTGTGATTTATCATGAACTCACAAGGCCCTAATTGCATGCTCTTATGTTAATTTCTTTTTACAAAAATACAAACATACCTACTTGGCCAGTTGCCACTATGTTGGTAAACTTGGGGTGCTGATTTACAGTGAGGCACAAGATATCATCATTGTGTTCCTGGTAAAAAGACTGAGCGCCTAAAAAAACCCCAAACAAACAAACACAACTTTCATTAAAGCATTTATACACACACAGACATTGCTACTGTTTCAACATTTTATACCATTTGTTAGAAAACAGTTATGATGGTTGCAGTTTGGAGCTTAAAATCAGGGAACTGAAACTTATTCTAATTTTTATCTCGAATTTAACCCATCACACTCTGTAACTCTGAAGCATTTCCTAAAGATTTTAAGCAACATCAAATGGCTTAAATATGACATCAACAAATGGCATGGTGTTGCTCTTTAAAAGCTCTGGGAATAAAAGTATGTGATATGGAGCACTGAAAAGTAAATCAAATATAAATAATTAACATAGTCTCAGAATCAACATTAACCAACTATGATGAACCCATTGTTAAGCTGGTTTAGTTCTGTGATTATTTTAACCAGCAAATTTCAGGAAGCTAATATCAAAATAATAAAATCCTTACTTCCTTCAAAATTCAGTCACCAGAAACACCTCAACATCCTTAGTTTGCCTGGGCAGCTATTATGAACCACTTCTACAGACCAAATTTTAAGCAACTACTAAAAATTTTCTGACATTTTTATAAGATGTAAAGCACCAACTGGTACTCCATGTGTGAAGAAACATTTTTCCTCAAAGAAGGTTTTCTCCTACCTGTTGCCACATTATACAAGATCCCAACAGAGGCAGTATGATATATGACATCAGCACCATCATTCAAATAGTGCACATTGTTTCTGCAATCCTTGCCCCGGTACCCAAATACCAGCTCCAAAATTAGGTCCTAAAAAACCAAATAAAATACCTGGATTTATTAGACACTCAAAACCTTACAGCATTTACAAACTTTTCAAGGATTTTATTTTTCAAATATATCCTTATGCAGTAAAGGCAAAGGAGTTAATGATGTTTCAAACCAACAGAAAATGAGATCCTGCCTTCTCTGTCAATTTACGTTGCTGCTGCTCATTCTTGCTGTAAACAGCTGTGTCATCCTACCAGCTGTGCTTGCTGGAGGATATTGATGTGTGTGTACATGCACACATATATATACACAGAGATACACATACACTTGCATATAAATTAATAAATTACAGCAGAACACAGCTCTTTCAATGCAGAAGACAGTAAGAAAGAATTATAAACCCTGGTCTACAATTTAATTCCACCTGACAAATAGAAAAGCTGAATTATGGTCTAGAACTCATACAACTCTGATGGGAAATGGCCATTATGCCACACCAAACGTTTTGTTTCACATCACAGAAAATACTCCCATTGATCTGAAGCACTGCATTTTGCCAAGGTTAGATGAAATTTCCACTTCAGATTAATCAAAAGTAAGTTCATTTATTTGCATGGCCATATAATGAAAAACCACAACCCAAACAGGTGCTCAAACTAAAGGAATCATGACTAGATTTTAAAAAATTATTTGGAAAACTGCTAACAATAATGAATTTTCAGCAAATTGGTGGGTTTTTTTTTTAATTGCAGTAAAAGATGCTTAAGAGATAATACACCCATTAACAACCCAGTTATTGAAACAGGACATATTGCTTTCTACACGCTGCATTTGAAAGGCTTTTTTGTTATTAAGAATGAAGTTGTGTGCTGGTTTCGATTACAGAAAAATTCTCTCCTGCTTTTTATACTACTCACTATTCAGTATTTCCATCTTTGATACATTTAAAATCAAAAAATCACTTAGTGTGTTCATAAATGTGTCAAATTCTGGGAAAAAACAAAAAATCCTAGGAGGAGAGGAAGAGGAGATCAGTGCTTTTCTTACCTCTATAGGCCTCTTTTTTTTCCCCACGTTATTTGTCTGAAGCTTCTCCGGCTGTGGCAATGCCCTACTAACTGGTGGTCTGAAATAAAGAACTGTGAATAAGAGAAGGCTGTCCGTCACCCATTCCATACTAACACAGCACCTTCCAACCTGCTACTGCATATGGAAATCCTAGAGGACTATCCCACTTAACTGAGGGTTCTATTCCACTTCAAAAGAAATGCCTCTGCCAAAGGGAGAAAACCAACATGCCAGGCTTCCTGACAGGGCATCCACAACCCCTGAGGTCCATGCAAAGCCTTGGTTTACAATGAATGACCAATGATTCTTAAGTTTTTCACACTGTAATCTTAAGGACTGTAACCTTAAGAACTTAAGGTTCTTTCATCTTCCCTGCAGCAATTTTTTTATTGGATAAGCTTTAAGTGCTTACCTGGTTAATCTAAACACTTGACATAGTCATTCCTGTTCCCAACGTGCCTTCAGTAGGCCCCAACACTTCCCACTCTTGGAATAGTTTGTAAAGAAAAAATTGGCCAGGTATTGCTGCCCATTCACTTCACATCAGAAACAAGTTATTGATCAGTGCTTAGTTGGAAGTAAAGCCTCCCCATGCAAATGCATGAGTATCAGCCATAACTTATGTTCCACTGTTCTGAATAGCCCAGATTTAATTAAGAAATCTCAACCAGATGTTTGAAGAGTATCTGAAAGATGTCACAGATTATATTCAATTGTTCATTTACAAAGAAACAGAAGGACAATAATTTATCAATACATGCAATTATTTCCAGTCATTTCAGAAGCATTGGTTATTGATTCTATATATACAGCATGTGTGTCCATGAAAACAAGCCTCTAAGTTTGATACTTATGGTTCCTTTGCTCAGCAACAAACATTAAAAGACAGCAGCATTTAAATACACTCAATCCTCCTTGAAATATGTCTGGTGGGAATGTATCCCAAACTTTGTTCTCAAAGGTCCTCAACTACAGAGCTCTTTTTTTTTTTTTCTTAACTCTCTGAGGTCTCCAGTTAGAAGAAATTCACATACACCTCAAGACAGAAAAGCAAGGCATCTGGATTTCTTTTTCAGTTCTAGCCTTAGATCTAGCTCACAGCCGTAGCATCTTGTCCCTTAAGTCTGTGATGGTGAAAAAGTATTCTCCTAACATTGAAAACAGAAGGAAAACCAAGCACAGACTGGGCTGCCCCCATCACCTATACATGCATGTTAGCCAGTACAGGAAGAAAGGAGTAAAACTGATTTCTGACAGCAATCCTAACATCCACTTGCATGACCGCTCCTGACTCACTACTCTCTGTCAACCAGCTCTTTCCAAGTCTTACACTTGATGCAAAATTCCTAGCTTCCCCAGCTATTTTCCAGGTTCTTCTCTCTTATCCTATCACCACTACTCCTACCACCGTCTCATCTGTCATAGTACAGCAATACTATCACTAACTGTGACTAAAACTCTCACTTTTTAAGCTAGAAAAATTAAGAAACGACACTTTTATTTAGAACTTTAAAAATCATTAACAGCAAACACTCCCAATAGCTCACAATCTCTGTCATTTCACATACAGATGGAGAGAAGTCATCTATTTTGTGGAGGAAAACAATGTTTGACCACGTTCGCTCCCCACCCTGAGAGCAAATGAACAATGTCAGGTACAAACACACCAGTCAAGAGGGAAGAGCTATCCCCCAGTGCCACAAAAGCTTCCTTAGCACTGTGTGCCACTCAAATCCAATCGTGTGAAACTACTGAAAAGCACACAGAAAAATCGAAAGGCAGGGATTCTGTGTGGGGAATGGGCTTTCTGAAAGCACTTCAGTGATACAGAGAATAAAACCCTGCCCTTATTCATTCACCTAAGTGAAGAGAAAGAAATTAATACAGATCAGGTCCAATTAAAATTTGCAGTCGTGGAGGAATCAGACAGCTCCATCAAACATCTGAGGTAAATTTACATGAAGATTCCCACTTCTTTTGTATCAAACAACATTTTTTCCCTTTTATCTCCCAGTATCTTTTTTGAAACAGTCATACTGACCTCCCAAAAATATTAACAAAGAAAGTCTTCTTTGGGTTTTGGAGCATCAGGGGTTTTTTTTGCATATGAATATAAGTACAGCTTAAACCTGAGCAATTTATAATGCTTACAATCTCTGCAGTTAAATGGCAAAATATAACCAGTTATCTCCCTGTGCAATCAAAGGTCGTTGAAGAATGAAGAGGGTTAACAAGTTAAATGAATTGCACACCCATGATTATACATGTCCTGTTGTTATTTTATGGCTGAGAATTACAGCTACTGAAAGATATCTAATACATGATTTGTATAACAGGTTAATGATATCCAAAACTGCTACCATTTTAGTCCTACCTACAGTTTATTACTTTGAGTTATAATAGAAATTCCTTAATTCCTTTGATACCACTCTATTTGCCAATCAGTTATTAGGTAACTAAGAGCATGCTTCCAAATGCAGGAGGTTCCTTAAAAAGCACTTACACCAAATTGATGCCTTAAAAACCACTTGCCTATGTTGACTTTAAATCCTTTCCTAATTCACCAACAAGTACCTTTCTCTTTTTAACTGGGGGTGTCAGGAACCATGCTGAAGTGCTGAGACTGGAAGACTGTCTACCAGCAATTCTGCTGGTGTGAACTAGTAGTTTCCCCAAGCACTGGGAGGGAAGGTAGGGAAGGTAGAGAGGGGTGTGTGTATGGAGAGGGGAAAGGGAACCTAAAATAAATAGTATCAATGTTCACTACTTTTGCACTGTCATGTTACCTCTTCTCTCATCCCATGCAGCAGCTATAAAATCAAACAGCAAGTACAGTAGGGAGCACTGCAGAAGTGTGAGACTGGCATGCTGTTTGTTGTACGTGCTGCTTGTACTGGCACGTTGTAGAACTCAAAAAGGCTTCTGGAGGAAAAGAAATCCAGCTGTCAATGACATCTTTCTAAAAAGAAAATCACAAAGCCACCTTACTCAGCTGTGAAGCACCAACACCTAAGACATGACTGCCAGCCTACACACACACCAGCACAAAAAAAATCCAAACCTTCTTGAAGAAAGTAGACAAAGATACACTCCTCTTACAGTTCCTGAGAGTCTTCCTAGCTGAGAGATGAGAATAATTCCTGATGCTTTTCAGAGAGCAAGGAAACATTTAAACGTAGCTTCCTTCAGATTACACTGCAGGCAGCACGTGCAACAGGAGTGTCAGGCTCTAGATCCACTAACCTTGAGTAAATTTCTCTATTGTTTTGAGCAGCAGTCACTAATGCCACTCTTTAAAAAACAAAAATAACATCTATGAAAAGTAGCAGAAGAGCATATGAATATTTCAGATCAAAGACAGGAGACTACCACGCATCACCATCAGAAGACCCCACTTGATCTGAAGCACAAAGTACATACTGTAAGGAATTGAATCCAATTCTCTTAGGAGAATTCCTAACAAGCTATCCATAAAAATATTTTTGTGACTATCTTGATTTAGAGCTTCTAAGAAGAAAAAAGGCATTCATAAAAATTCTATTATTTAGGAGGAAGTATATATTTATCAGCTGTCAGCAGCTAGTGCTGTTTGCTGTTGCAAAGATAAACACAGAGACTGAGGAAGGACTGCATGGGGCAGGGGAGATGCAAGGAAATAAAAAAGATACATCTAAACCAGCAAATAACTGCAATTACATATTTGGGGTAAAGGAAATGCAAAGTAGATTCAACAAGGTTTTTTCCCCTGAAAAACTAAACCTGAAAAAAACCCCAAACAAAAGCAAAGCATGAAACCCAACCTTAATAGCCCCAGGAAACTTGCTGACCATAGGTCATCCAGGCAGCTCTGGAGAGGTGAGCATCAATGCCAGTGCTGAGCAGGCAGGCAGCATGCAAGGGCCACAGGCTCCATCACTAGGGGTCAGTCCTGCTTTACAGATGAGGGTAGAGGAAGATTGAGCAAAATTGTCCAATCCACCTCCTGCTTACTCCAGAATCCCAGCATCACAGGGCTTGGAAGGCACCTCTGGAGATCATCTAGTCCACCCCCCTGCCAGAGCAGGATCACTTAAGAGTAGCTGCACAGGTCCATGTCTAGATGGGTTTTGGGTATCTCCAGAGATGGAGAATCCTTGCAAATATTTTCTATGCTTAATCTCTGATTTGCAATGGACAATCCAGCAGCAGTCTTACTATGGTTGCTCTAGAAATTGATAGAACACAGCACAAAGAGCCCTTCACCCACTCGTTACCCTCACATTCAACACACAGTGCTCATTTCTTCCCCCTTCCCCACCCCTCTATATCAAGTATGTCCTGGAAAGATAGAGGGGGAAAAAAAAAGCAGAAAAACTAAAAAGAGCAGGAGAGCATATGTGAAGTTTGATGAAAGCAGTAAAAACTGAAAGGGCATAGTGCTGGCACAGGTTTGTGTTAGTGGAACCTAACTGACTGGAAGTGAAGATTTCTCTGCTGCTTGGCTCTAGAACATGGTGTTTTTATGACATCTGCTGTCTGCTAATCCTTTGTGATAGAATCCTTTGTGATAGAATGGGAGAAGAGGTAAAACAATCTCACATTATACAACTGCTTGAAAGCACCATCTCTACTTAAAGGTGTGCAGATATAAATACAGGTTGATACCCATCTTTAGGCATTCATTGGAGTACATTTACATTTGTACATTACCTTACAAAAGCGCAAAGTGACTGGACATCAGTCAATAAAACTTGACAATCTATACTCAGCTATATTATCTTACAGGACACCTATACATCTGATCAAGTACCCATCTATGAGAGACTCCATACTGATTCAGAGCAGTGGAACTAGAACACCAATTACAAACACATAGGTGTTTTTTTTTCCTCAATGAAGTTGCAAGATGACATCTGATGTATTTATAAGCAGCAGTGTCTTGAAAGACACAGGAATAACCTTTTCCAAATCTTTTCTTTTTTTTTTTTTTCTCCAGATGCAAAAGCTGTGGATATTTTCCATTTGCAATTTGATGTGCAGGGAAGTGACTAATGGCATAGCCAACACACAGTGCCCATATATCTGCACGTACAACCGGCTGCATGCTCAAAAACTGTGTGCAAAGGATGGGAAGGAGAGCATGAATAACACTCTGGGGTGAATGCACGGGTGGATGGGGTCAGTTTGGATATGTGGAAGGAGAGTTCCAGCCATCTATCACAGGGGAAATAAATACTTTAATATTGGCACTTTGTTTTCAACATGAAAATAGACTATTTTAGCATTTCTTGTTACTAGCCCATAAAAAAATGGAATACAAGCATTCTGAAGTAGTTTGTGACACAAAGATAGCCCTCTTTCATGGTTTTAGACAGTTTCAAGATTATTGATACTGCTACCCACATTGTCTTGTATGATGTTCTATTTCATTCCCTATTTTTACTGCTCAGTTTCTGAAGTTATTAACAGAACAAGGCACAATCTCCTGTGGTTGATACAAACTGCCATAAATTCTTCAAGTTCCATGGTAACTTATGACATCATCAATTACAACATTTATTTCTGTTTTAAAAATGCAGATATTATTTTGGGCATGATTTCACTGGGCAAATTACAGCTGCTGCTACAAAGAAAATGCCCCTTTCTGTGAGGGTCACCACAGCTGCACCTCATACTTCATGGGACTTGCAGAGAGCTTGATTTTGCACCAGCCTTCAGCATGGAGTGACTTTCATTGCCCTCCCCAAAAAGTGCTGGCAAGCATGAAGTAGAGAATTAAATTTTAAAAGCAGAGAGGAATTCTTTCCATTTGCTCCTGGTAAGATTTTCAAAGTCACCTGTGAAACTTTAGAGGTCTGATTTCCATTAGAAGGTAATGCACCCTGGTCATTTTTCAATACTGCTTCTTGACCACAGTTAGTCAGCATTATTTTCACTTGTTCTGTGAGTAGTAAGTGCTGTGCTGTACACACTACTGTAGATACAGGTAATCTTAATACTTAGTGAATCTGGTGACATATACACCCTGACAGGTGAGACAGTCCCCTCAAATGTTAAACAATGCACTTCTGAGGTGGACAGTCCACTAGGGACTGGAGAGTGTACTAATCTCTATACTATATTTAGTAAATATTATTGAAAAAAGACTATTTGTGAAAAACAGGCATGTTTAATGGTGCCTGTCATCAATTCCATGCTGGCAGCTAAATCAATATTGTACTTATTCTATGGTATAGAATGACAATGAATAGATACAGCTCTTAAATTTGTAATACAGCAATATTCTGAAGAGTGATAGGTGCACAGTATGGCACCCAACATGACAGATGGCTTTTCAAGAAAGATGGGAGATGACAGTAAAATATGGACTAGAGAGCAAAATAAAAGCATTACCTGGAACCTCTTTTCAGCAGCAGGTGGGAAAGAGAAAAGCATTACTTATACAAGTTTGGCTGAAAGCTAGGTGTCACTGAGTTATTCACAGAAATAACTGGCTTTTACTCTCTGGTTGTTTACTTCTTTTTACAAGGGGATTATTCACAACTTCATATGTCAATCTACTAGCTGTACAGAAAAGTCCCATTCATTTAAAGATGAATTATGACCACGTGTCAGCATGAGAATAAAAATCTGAGGAACAGCTCCTACTCTAAACAGAGAAAGAAAGCAGCAGACCCAAAAACCTTTGAGGTATATATCAGGTGTTTAAAGACTTGGCAAACACAACACCTGAATGACTCAAAGAAAGGTCGTGCAGATTTAACTTTCTGAAAGGAGATGGTGGATAGAACAGTCAATTCACTACTAAAGACAGATGTTCAAGTTCACTCCAAAAAATACATTCAGTTATGCTAAAATACAATTATTTCAGCTAATCAGAATGTGTGGGGTACTGAGCACTGATGATATATACTGTCTCCATGATCATTTAATTCAGTTTACGTTGAAGATATTTTGGCATGTTTCTGTTGCAGTGGATGGGTTCTCAGTCAGGTGATGCATACTCCTACACTCTGGCTAGCAAAACAGCTATAAGAACCCTCAAAATCTATATGGGCATGTACAGATCATTTCCTAATATTTGTACTATGAGCAGACACTGTTCATGAGTCTGATTAGCAGGTACACTGCCATCATTTTGATTTGCTTTTGTTTTAAGGACCACCAACCAATTTTACTGCAGCAAGGAAGACACTAGACACCAGTCTTTCACTTACAGGTGAAATAAAAATAATTTTTCACTCATCTGTTAAGGAAAACTTTCCAGAAAATTAAGAAAACAATGTTAACAACTTATAAATAGATTAAATTTTCCCCCCAGCGAAAATAACCTGTTTTACTAAATCTCTTCTAATGAGTTCCAAGTTTATTCTGCAATGCAAGACTTTCTTCATACAGGAAACAGCTAAACCATTTATTGGAATAAAATTCAAAGTCAGTAACATGCAATTCTTCAAGGATGACAGAATTCAGATCTCTCCAGGTATTTCTCAGAATAAGCATCATGCAGGGGAAACAAGAGCTTCTCCAAGAATGGAGCAGTTTTCTCTTAATTTTCCTGAGTCCACTGAACCAAATGTTCATATAGCCAGAGGGCCATTTCAGCTCTCATTTGGTGATTTATATTCTTTAATCTCTGATTCCAAATGTTTCAATTATCCCTTTTTTAGAGGTCTTTGATAAATGCACATTGTTCACATAACTTCTCAGGGCTGTTGATAAAGTTGGTCCCATTCCTTTCCATAATGCTGTCCTAGTGTGTAACTAGTGCTCAGAGACACAGAAAGTTACTAATGATAACGAAATTACTGCTTGTGAAGGAGGAAACCTCCAGAAATTCCAGGGTTTTCAATCTCAAGGCTCATGTCCTGCACTAAGGTACATTCCTATGTGCAGGAACAGGTTCACAGAAAGGCTTCAGAAAGCCCTGCTTTGCTCTCCAACTGTTTCAGGGGGAAAAAAATCGACTTAAAATTTTAAATTTCCTGTAAACGAATTTATTCTGCAAACAGGGAGCACAGAGAGAGGGGAAAGCTGCTAACATAAAGTCCCTTGCTATAATTTTTCATCTTGATTTCTGGCTTCTCCCCTCTCTCAAATCACTCAAGGAGACAATAAAGCTGACTTTTTACAAAAGAAGGACTTTGGGATTTGTGCTATTTATGTTCATACCACAAGTCAGTAGATGGGCAAGCCAAAATACCTAACAGCAGTCTGTTCATTCATCCACAACAGACAAAGATTTTATACAAATATCTTTGAATTTCTCTTTCAGCAGCAGTTACAAGGTGGTAACAGTGAGGTTCAGATAAAACAAGCACCACTGTAGTAGCTTCCTCCCTCTCTCACCCTCAGCTCCTTGGAAGGACAGTTTAGCTTTACTGACTGCTTGCATCAGGTAAAAAATGTTCTTCACTTCTAGATCAGTAAAGGCCTAGTTTGAAAACAGTTTGTAAACAGTTTGCTAGTTCCCTTCCCATTATGAACACACAGGCATCTAAAACAGGTTCTGTATTTTCGTTCATGTCCTTCCACACACAGAAAAAATTCCTCCAGCAGAGCATCTAAAGAATTTTCTGAAGATATAAAAGACTGAGATCTTCTCTAAGAGATGCAGCACATGGACTGAGTAATGGTATGCATTAAGAAAACAGGATAGTGATGACTATGAAAGACAGACTCTTCCAGAGGTTTTAGCCTTTAAGTATGGTAAATGTATTGTGAAAAATTAAACCAGACTTCCTAGTTTACTTTTGATATCTCTTAGTACAGCCATTCTTATCTAAGGTTTGTTAATCACAGCATTATCCTTCTGACAGTGATAAATAGTGAACTCTTCAGGGAGCATAAGAACAGAGTAAGAATGGAGTGATATCCTCCAGATTCTTCTCCCAACCTCCAGTGGTTGGCAGTTGAGGGAGTAGAAAATTAACCATCCATTAGATTTTTCTTCTAAGCCATTTACCTAGAACAAAAACATTCTAAGAAGGAAAGTTTTCCAATTTATTTTGAATTGCTGAATATCCATAAAGCTATTACACAATCACCTCAGACACACAGTAGACATCTTTTCACATACAAATATATCTTAATTTTATTAGTATTCAGAAATTGTAATTCAAACTACAGACCTAAGTGCTACCTCACAGCCAGTGTTACTTTGTGTTTTCAACAGAAGTTAAAATATGTATTCCAATGGCAATGATATAATTTGATAATTTCACTACTAGAGAATGATATATCATTAGTACAGATGCCCTTGAACTATGTTGCAAGCAGACTTTAAACTGACTGAACCCAAATGAAAGCTGGAGTTCTGGCATTTGTGAGCTTTTCCAGAAATGTGCCTGAAATTTAAGGCTTCAATGTATTTCTATCCAGCATATCCACATTTACACCCTTAACATCTTTTATTTTTAAAAAAATACCCATGTGTGTGTCATTTTCTATCAAATACTTAATTCCTGTGATAAGATTTTTACCAAAAACATCCCAGGAAAAAGTGGGGAAAATCATGTTTGTCCTGAAGGAAAAAAAAATCAATCAAAGCAGTGCTAAATTGATGCAACTCCCATCTCAAGGGAACGTGTTAGACAAATGATTAGGACACAGAAATGTCCACTGGTCCTGTGCTACTGTGAAGGGGAAAACAATCATTTTTATTGTTTTTTTAAATTTCTGCTATTGCAGGTAGAAAAGGTAAATTGTGAGCAAAACCAGAAAACTGAGAACAGGACACTACCTCTGTTGGAGAGTAAAAATAACACTTTGTTCAGATTAATGTTCTGAGAATCGCTTTTACATTTTGAATTAAGGGTCACTGGAAGAAAATGTTTATGCTACACCAAAAGCAGACTCCCTTGTTCCCCACACCCCAGAGACGCTAACTACCCACCAGACTGCAGTGTTTTGCAGTCTCTTTTACTTATTCTCCCTTTCATAGAATGGCATGGGTTGGAAGGGACCCCAAGGATCATAGAGCTCCAACCCCCCTGACACAGGCAGGGACACCAACCTCAGGCCTGGAGCTACACAAGGTTGCCCAGGGCCCCATCCAACCTGGCCTTGAACACTTCCAGGGACGGGGCACCCACCCCCTCTCTGGGCAGCCTGTTCCAGCCCCTCACCACTCTCTCTGTAAAAAACTTCCCCCTAAGATCTAATCTAACCCTTCCCTCCTTTAGCTTTAATCCATCCCCCTTGTCCTGCCATTATCTGCCCTTTTAAAAAGTTGAATCCCCTCCTGTTCCTCTGCTCCCTTCAGGGACTGGCAGGCTGCAATGAGGTCCCCCCACAGCCTTCTCTTCTCCAGGCTGAACCAGCCCAGCTCCCTCAGCCTCTCTTTGTAGGGCAGCTGCTCCAGCCCTCTGAGCATCCTTGTGGCTCCTCCTACCCCTCTCCACCAGACCCACATCTCTCTTGTATTGGGGGCCCCAGCTCTGGACACAGGACTCCAGCTGGGGCCTCCCCAGGGCAGAGCAGAGAGGGACAATCCCCTCCCTGTCCCTGCTGCCACCCCTCTGCTGATGGAGCCCAGGATCCCATTGGCCTTCCGAACTGCACTTTTGGACCCTAAGGATTCTTCATGCCCCTCTGCAGAGCTCTTGCAAAAAGGAGTGATGCTGTTTTGACCCACCTGGTGATGTGTCAATTTTTAATATACTACATGGCCTAAAGCTCTTCATTTCCTATATCACCTTTTGTTGTAAGTAGTTGGATGAGATCAAAATCATTTTAGTGAATCAAAGTCAAAATCCCCTAAGAGACAAACTCAGAAGCACATACTACACAGGCATGTACTACCTGTCATCCAGACAACACAGGGATTCCAATTCAGTGAGACTACAATAAACATCTCTCTAATGCTTGGCAGTCTGTATAACAAGCCTACGCATAACATGGAATGCCACAGATGTACTACCCACACTCTGAGCAGTATACCCAAATACTCTGTAAAGGAACAAACACAGAAGTCAAGTCTGTATAAATGATACTTGCTCTGTACCACTTCTACAGAAGCACTGACATTATAGATAGGCTTTTTTTTTTTAAAAAAAAAAGAGGCCTACAAACAGAATTTATTTGATAAAGGTTACTAGTGGTATCATCTAAAATTTAGATGAAGACAGTGGCTTTATTATGACAAGTTGTCCACAGAAGGATACACAGAGATTAACACAATTCTACCATCTGTCTCCACAGGGATGTGATTTCATTGTGGAAAGAGGGTCCAGGGGTTCTCCTTTCTTAACCAGTGCAGGTGTTGTAAGTGTCCTGACAGCTCAGACTACAGGTGTGAACAGTGGCCTACAGCCTAAGGAGTTGTTGTGCTCAAATGTAAGAGTGTATTTTTGAGTATGTATATATTCTAAATAGAATACGTGCAAAACTTCATTACCTAATGCAGGCACCTAAGGTACCAATTCTGTATGTCATATGAATCCTATGTGGACCTAGAAGCTCAGATCCCCAAGTCATATCTGTGCATTGGTAAAGTGCTGCAGCCAAGTCAGCAGCACTCCTGTCAACCCTGATGCTTTATTTGCTCCAACACCGTGGTGCAGACATGGTGATACTGCTCGTACAGCAACTTCAGGCATCTCTGCAGTGTGCTCCCTACACTTTTTATTCCATGTTGGACCTCTACACCAATACTGTGATACAGTCTTACAGAAGTCCACAAGAAGTGAAGTAGCTATAGTCAGAGAGCTTGCCTAAGTCAAGCTGTTCCTTAGCCACGCCAAAGAATCGAGGAAAAGAGGATGAGATTTGATTACCTCCTCCCAAATTCTCTCTCTTGCACCCACTCATGTCTACTCAGATTGAGAACTGAGCTTATTCTTTGTCTTTTATACCTTTTCTACCCATTAATAACCTACTATTTAAAAGTAAAACTTTAAAGTCTTTGCTACAATTTCAAAGTACAACTACTTTCCCAAGCAGCTGAAGTTATTAAAATGCATTTTATCCTGGACTTTGTGTAAGTGAACTTACCTCACTACCCCCTGCCTTCAGAGGAAGCACAAGGAAAGGGAAATAAAAAGAAAATAAAATTTAGTATCTGTCAAAGTAGACTAAAGCCCTTATCTTACACAACATCAACTTCAGCAGAACAGAATTTAAAGCACATACAGTAACCACACTCTGGCTTTATTCTTCAGAACAAATTTTCCCTGAAGTTTTAGGTCCCAAACTTTCAAACAATGGAGGCAATCAAATTATTCCACGAACTTTCATGCATTCTGAATCAGAGCCTAGTTACCTTACTGCAGAATTAATTTTCATTAATATTTTAATTGAAACTGAAAAGTGCAACTCACTCAGCTTCCAGAAATAATTACTGAAAAAATACAAGAGGCTTCCAATTAAAAAAAATGAATAAAATCACAGCTTTCATTAACAAGCGTAAATATAAATCCCAAATGTTGATACCAGGCACGTTACTCAATTTCCACATCAAATACATCTAATTAGTAAACAGAAAAAACATTCCTCATTTTAAAAGCAAGAAAGGGAACCACAGCTTTATCCACTGGCATCCACTCTCTCCTTCAGCAACACAGAAACAAAAGACGACACCAAAACTCCCACTACCACCAGGTGACATTTCTCAACAAGGGCATCACAGCTCTGTCAGCGTCACTGCAGAGAGAGGCAGGCACACAGTCACACAACCCTCACACTCCCCCAGGAAGTTTCCAACCAGTTCTCTCTTGTGCATCCTTACACTAATTGTACTGTGCTGTCTCTTTCACACTTCCCCCCCTTATTACTAGTGTTCCTCGGTCGCCACTGTGTTGCATTAAGGATCCCTTCTCCCTCACACAGACTGTGCACAGCTGTTTTGCTGAAAACAACCAACAGCTTTCAAGGGCCTGTGCTCGGCTGCAGGTTCTGCAATAGATTATGCTCTAGAATCACAGAATGGCATGGGTTGGAAGGGACCCCAAGGATCACAGAGCTCCAACCCCCCTGACACAGGCAGGGACACCAACCTCAGGCCTGGAGCTACACAAGGTTGCCCAGGGCCCCATCCAACCTGGCCTTGAACACCCCCAGGGACGGGGCATCCACCCCCTCTCTGGGCAGCCTGTTCCAGCCCCTCACCACTCTCTCTGTAAAAAACTTCCCCCTAAGATCTAATCTAACCCTTCCCTCCTTTAGCTTTAATCCATCCCCCTTGTCCTGCCATTATCTGCCCTTTTAAAAAGTTGAATCCCCTCCTGCTTATCAGCTCCCTTCAGGGACTGGCAGGCTGCAATGAGGTCCCCCCACAGCCTTCTCTTCTCCAGGCTGAACCAGCCCAGCTCCCTCAGCCTCTCTTTGTAGGGCAGCTGCTCCAGCCCTCTGAGCATCCTCGTGGCTCCTCTGACCCCTCTCCAACAGTTCCACATCTTTCTTGTATTGGGGGCCCCAGATCTGGACACAGGACTCCAGATGGGGCCTCACGAGGGCAGAGGACATTATTTTCTCTATTTCACATCTAGCTTACCTGCCAGTCTTACTCTGCTCTGCTCCCCACCCCCTTCTCTTCTAGTACATACAATGGTGAACCAAGCAATACAAGACCACAGGAAATTCATTTTCTAAGACTCATCAATAGAAACTGCAGACCCACTGTGTACATAATTTGTCAGAGAAGGGCTGAAGTTATCTCAAGACAGAAAGAATTCAGGGAGCAATTTACAATTGAATTATATTAGTTTGCTGACAAAAAACCACCCAAACAAAATGAGAGCTGGCTATCAATAAAGCATGTGTACAGGTTCACTCCTATAATGCCTTCCCTAGGTACTACCTGGTATTAAGGCTTCAAGAAAAACATGGTATCAAATGGCAGCAAAGAACCCAGTTACCCCAAGGAACACCCCAAACACATATACATACATCATTTGCAGGTTTTTTTCTGAGAAAGAAATGCAGCCTAGTAGTCCTTAGGCAAAACTTTTCTTGGTTTTTTTTTTTTTAACTCTTTGTATAAATACATTTTTAAGTTGTGTGTGTGTATATATACACACACACAACCCCCCCAATATAATTATGTTTTACTATTATTGTGATTGCAATTACAATTGCAATTTAGCAATTACCTTTCATCTAAGGTTGGCTCCTTTTGTTGCAGATGAGGCTTAATTCCAAACATTGGTCTAATGTTTGTTGATAAGGCTTTTATGGTGTAATTAATTTCATTTTCCCTTGTCACATCGCTGTCATAACCTAATAAAATCAGAGTGAGTAGTATCAAAATGAACTAAGTTATCAGAAAGTAAACCAACACCATAATGTCTGCAGGTTTCAACAATTTCCTTGACAAGAACAATTACAACACATATTATTAGTAATATAAATACACAACAAAGTCACTGGGAATCATGAATATTGTTAAGAAAAGACATTCCCAGCAAAAAAAATCCTCTGTAATATCTTTGCAAAAAAAAATGGTTAACAAATATTGAAGGGACATTCAAAGCTTGGTTGGCCTTAACTCAGGATCACTAGGAAAGGACCTCACTACATGAGACATGATGTTCAATTCTGGAAGATTTAGTGACAGATTATTCTCAATCTCAGGATCCATCCATTACCATGGAATATATAGGTCTGCACAGAGCTCCTATACAATGCTTAGGGACAGTAAGGAACACGAAGATGGTATTTATTATAGTAAATATGGCAAAACAAAATAACCCCTACAACTAAAGAGTGACAGGGTTGTTACTTACCTTCCATTTCCCCCTCCCCCCTCCCAATGATTGAGATTACTAATGCCAACTTCAGGAATAGTTCTTAACTGAAATTAATAGAACCTGATAAAGAGAAACTTCTGTGGAAAAATATGTCCATGTCTTTTCTTGTAAACTTTAACATAACCTCTTTTTTTTTTGGCTATTTTTGAACACATAGTTTAAGAGGGCTCTGTGTAAAGCACCAGAGCCTAGGGAAGGTTATTGGGCAAAGATGTGCTAACAGAAGGCATAAACTGAACAAAAACTGTGAACTTTGCAGTTAAAGTTGACCAAGTTCCCTATAGGTAATTAAATAACTTTGTGGATATAGTCTTCAATAATTTTAAGCAGAAAGTGCAGAAAAATTCTTCTCCAATGAATGTTTAATATGCCTCTAATATTTAAAGTGTCTCTTTGGTGATTTTACTGAAAACTGAAGTTAATTTATTACATAGAACTATTTAAAGAGTCATAGCAATAGTTTAAAAATGCCAGAAGAATGAGGAATAGGTAAGGAGGAAAAATTGTACTTGGGAGAAGAGAGAAGAAGTTTGGAGGCTCATGAACCCTTGGGATCGCAACAGGAAAAGGAAAACATTAAGTATGGCAAAACCAACAAAATGTAATTAACACATTATAACTTGATCTCATGAACTTGCAATAGAATGTTCTATATATGAAGAACGATCTATTATACTGCCATGTTATGGAAACGGATGCTGTAAGATCAAGATAATTATGGCCTCACGTTAGATAGATTTCAACACAATTCCATTAGAATTAGCACCTAAATCTAAGCTGTGAGGAATATATTTTTCTATATAGGCAAAAACTTCATTACTGTTTTCTTGGCAACAGTTTATCAGTCCTTTCTCTGAAAATAAATTTTACTTAGCATTTTTGAAGGGTCTTCACTGTTTAAAACAATCATATATAAAACTAGATTACTTTGGTATTGTCCTAGAATACTTTGGGTTGAAAGGGATCATCTTGTTCCAACTTTTTCCCTGCCATGGGTAAGGACACCCTCCACTAGTCCAGGGCGCCCAAAGCCCTATCCAACCTGGTCTTGAACATTCTTAGGGATGGGGCAGCCACAGCTTCTCTGGGAAACCTCTTCCAGTGCCTCACCACCCTCACATTGAAAGATTTCTTCCTAGTATCCAATCTAAATCTACTCTCCTTCATCTTAAGTTCATTACCCCTTGTCCTATCACTAGAAGTTTTCCATTACTGCAGTGTTCTTGAGATAGCATAATCCAGCTAGTTTCATAAATTATTACTGACCTCCATCTTCTTCAGAATCCAGATCGGACTCTTCACTGTCGCACTGCCTGCTATCCCGATGTCCTTCCATCTCGTAAGTCCACAGCATTAAAGAGGTGTCTGCTCCTCCAACAGTGACCAACAAACTGTCATCACAGGTCCAACGGACATTAGTTACATGGGTACTATGAGCAACATACCTCTTAAATTTTCCAAACTTTCCCTAAGAAGGAAGAAGAAGAGGCACAAATCCAATTTAATCAGTCTGCTAGACAGAACTGGAATGAGTTGCCAATGCACAAGATGTTTGCAACTTCTTTACAATTTCTACTTCAGTATTTGTGTATATTACAGCATTTGACAAGTTCCTCTTCTGTAACAACTTCATGAAATGTTAAATGTATTTCCATACCAAGCATGCAAGAATTTATTTAGTAGCAGATTCCAGCGATAAACACTGGATCACTTTTCCTAAGAGAGAAAATATTCTAAGAGATTAAGAATAAAATGCACATAGGATATTTAGAGTCAATACTTGAGCATTGTTACCATCCCTAGCATGGCAAAATAATCAAAATTGAAGACATACAGATAAACAGACAGGAAAACTACAAGGGTACTAGAAGAGCAGTAAAAATACGACATGCTGCTGGAATGGCTTTTCTATGATGCATGATTAAATAATACTAAATCTTTTCTTATTACAGAGAAATAAGTGAGATTGGATAGAATAAAGGTCTATAAAATAATTAGTGGAATGAAGGTGAAGAAGAATTGTTCACTGTCTTCCAAAACAAGAGCTTAAGGGGCTAAAAACCACGCTCATAAAAAGCATGCTGAGGATATTAATGCCTAAGATCTTACTAGACAGTGACTATCCCATTTCATTCTTACAGCTTTTCCTATGCATTCGCCACTGTCAATAGTAGGACACTAAATGAGATGGCTGTTTAGTCTGACCTGGAACACTCTTTCTTACTGAAAATTTAATGCATTGTAAATGCAGTCTAATATCAAATGCATTCTTCAACCATGCAGACAAAAATAAAAGCGCTATTTGTTCTCAATGATGGATTATTACAGTTCTGAAAAGGGAGTTTTATTAATCAATCTTCTCCATTAACAGCTGACAACTACTTACTTTAGCAGGGTATCGAAACAGTTTCACAAATCCAAAGTCATCTCCTGTGGCTAATACTTTACTATCACTAGTGAGGCATGAAGCGGTTACATCGGTGACTTCACCAATTATTGGCCAGATTCCTTCACAGCAAGAGCCCAAAACACTTGTCCATGATGCCCAGCCAATCTTTTCTACCTGCAAAAACAACCTGTTTGAGACAGAGCATGCGTCTTGCCAAGTAGTCTTCTTCCATATCTAATTTCAAGAAAGAAGTCCTTGCACTGAAAGATAAATCACATCTAAAAGATAACATATTAACAACTTTCTGACTATTCAGAAATTCTAGACCCTTAATTTTACCTCTATTAAGGTCCAGTTCCAAAACCTCTACCAGTGGTTTTTTTTTTAAATTGACTTCACTTGCCCTTCCAGGCTAAAGAAAACATTTTTCAATGTCACCTTTTAATCTCATAGAAAACATCATTTGAAAATTACCCATTTTCACTTTCTGCCCTATGACAATGCTCTGTGTCAGAGAAAACAAATCAGTATTATAGCTACAATATACTATTCTTGCCTATGTATACTGTATCGTTATATAAAGAGGTCTTCCACAGCCAGGTCGGGGCTAATATGCCATTGTTTTCAATGGTGTTAGGTACCAATAAGAGGCATAATAGAAGTCCAGAGAGATTTTCATGAGTGCTTAAGTCAGCCAAATCTCCTTAAAACAATAGTTGTCTTAGAGATCATTACCTCTTATGTGGTATAGATGATCATATCATTACTCTAATTCGCAAACAAGCTCAGGCAGTCTATTTCCTTACCTCCAAACTAGGAATTGTCTGTTTTTTCCCACGAGGAGCTTCAAAAAACAACTGCTCTTTAGCACCAGTGTTGACTTGCAAGAGCTTCCCTATAAAACATATTACATCTCGTATGTTAATGTTAAATAGAAGATTTCCTTTTACAACAACAACAAAAAAAGATTATTTTGAAATTTTTGTTCCTAACAGCACTATACAATTTATTTACTTCCACTGGAAAAAGTTGTATAAATAAACAGTGAATCTGGAAGTACAGGCTTCTGAAGATCTGAGGCCTCTGACCCCTTTGCAAATTCTAATAATGCATCATTTTCTTTCCTGGTCATGGTTGTTCCATCAGATGGTAGACATGTATTGAGTCTAATTCAGAGTTTGTTTGTGACAGCTGATCAGTATCCATGTGCTCTTGGGATTGAGAAGCACATATGCTATGTAGCCAATGGCTGCTTCCAAGCAGCCAATTTCTGCATGCCTAAAATACTAATTCTTTTCCAAGGAAAATTCTCATTAATGTTTCTGTCCTCTTCACGTTTTCAAAAGTCTCAGAGAAAGCTAACTTATAACAAATACATTAAAAATAACCTCTTTCAAGTTAAAATGTACAGTTTCAAAAGTGAATATGTGGAGGAATAAGAGCAGGAACTAACAGACTGCACAATTTCATTGCCTTGTTTTCACATGAAAGTTCATATTTAAATTAATCACTTGTTGAGACCCAGGAAGACAGGAAATCCAGTCTTTCCACTATTTTTGACAAGGATACATATTCCTGTACTACAGATGTGACTGAATTATGCAGTACAGCATTCAAGGAGTCATACAATAAACACAGGAGATGTAAAAATGCCCCAAACCAATCTATAGGGACAATCTATTTTATTTCACATCACACAACTTGTAAATATATAAATAGTAGCAAAAATCACTCCTTGCTAATTATTCACATGCTGTGTGCACATTCATAAACTGAAGAAACAAGTCTGTCAGCAATACTATCAATTCATACTGTAGGTGCACTGTATGATGTCTATAAAGTAATCAATTGTCACTTTTTTGAAGTGAATGCTACTGACCTCTTACGTCCCAGTCCATGTGTGTGATGTAGCTGGAGGCACCCTTGCAGATCCCTACTCGTTTACTGCTCATTACATTGTAAATATCTACAAAGTTGTCACAGGATGCCACAGCTAAGTACTTTCCAGCCCCTAAAACACAGCAGTAGAAACACAAGACGTTTTCCAACATTGTAGTGCTCTGTACATTCAACACAAGCACATTCTGGAATTTACTTGTATGCAACTCAGACTTCTTTGAAAGGAGGTTGCTAATTTCTATAGTCCCTGACAGAGTAATGTTAATATCAAATACTGAAAATTAGTATGAAATACACAACCATTACCCCTTCCAACAATAAAAGCTATCTGATGACATTTCAACCATCTATCACACTCAGAAGGTGGTAAGGCTTAGGTAACCAGAAAGCAATATTGCATGAGAACTGGTATCAGTGATCTGCACCAAATCTGTCCTATAGAAGAATGTTTTCACTGAAATAGTATTATTAGTTTAGGCCATAAATCTGAGTTCCTAAAAAAGAACTGTACTGTTTGATGAAAAACCCAAACCCCAAGCAGAAACAACTAGTTTCACTGGGAGTGCTAAGCACGGGTGGGGGGCAGGGGGTGGAAGGGGAGATGGGACAACAGGACACAGCTGGCAGGGGTGGGGGGGAATGTGTGTGGAAACAGAAGGAAAGAAGATAGCAGAACTTTCTGACACATCAGTTTCAAGCTAACAGTAACCTCAGTGAAGAGCCAAACTCACGCAGTTCAAAGCATGGAACCCTAGGGACTGAGGGAAGCTGGATGTTCATGCTCTAACACTGACTGCTGCATTCAGAGGTTACTATGAGCAAACCTATCCCAATAATCTCGTCCTTAAATGAGAAACATAGGACATCGTACCCAATGCTTTTCAAAAAGTACTAGTCTGGCTAGCTTATTTGTTACATGTAAGAGTACTACAAATCTCTACTACTTTTATGTTTTAAAGCTTATAAACCTTGCTTGAACAACCTTGATTATAAAAAATAAACCTTCATTTTAAATCACTTACCAGGAGAAAATCTGATCTCTGAAATAACATCTTTCCTGTGCTGGAAAGACACTAGATCTTCCAGGGTATCTGCATTAACTATCAAAAAACTTCCATCATTGAGACCAACAGCTAATGCTTTTCCATCAGGAGAAAAGCAGCAACATCTACCTCCTATGAGGAATACAGAAATCACATTCAGCTATATTTACAGTGCATAAACCATCTTTTAGATTTATTTTTCTAGAAGCAAAAGAAAGCTATTCTTATAGTATATAGTCTAATGAAATTTGTTAGATGCTACCAAAATAATTTCCAAGCTCTACATCTGTGATAGTAGACAGAAGCTACTGGCAAATCGGCAAATACACAACCCCAGAAACTTAGATTACATTTATTTGCTCATTAATTGACATATGTTATACAATAGTAATAAAGAATAATCACTATTGTCTATATATTTTTAAAGTTGCTCTCCTTCCTAGTATTTGGTGCCAGCTGAAAAGGTATTCTGGACTCACAGAATCCAGTCATTCGCTATCACAGTCACTATGTCATAATCCTTTTAATAAACCTGTCAAGTTTCATTTGAAAAACAGGTTCACTTCCAATCTAAATGTATTTATAGTCATCTTATATCGATCTGGTTCCATGCCAGAATTCTCCATTAGTGTCAATATTTTTCCCCTCTATTTGTTCCTCTGATTTCCTCTACTGAGCTGACTCCACCACGAAGCTTCTCATTGCTGTGTAGCTCCTCTTTTGCCATGCTCTATTTTCAGTTTAATTTTGCTCATCTCAACACAGATGAGAAGTGTGCACCAAAAATATTCTGATTGGTCTCTTTTAAATTACGGGAATGTTTGAGTATGTCCTGAGGAAAACACTATCACGTGTCACTGTCAACCTCTGATCCCAAGCTTTCTGCTCCTCAGCTACCCAGACATTTTTCTTACAGTCTTTTGAGTTGTGTCACTTTTTTATTACCAAGTATTATCTCACTTCCATTACTGCAGTCTGCAGAAGCACCCAGTTCTTTCTGTACAGTACACAGGTGCTTTTTAAGATCCTCATCTCAAAATGTGTCTCATCAGCAAACTAAGTCATTGCAGTCTTTTTTTTTTGCCAAAAGTACTCTTAAAAATATTAAGCAATATCAACTTTAAGACTTAGTAGACTTCAACGACTTGAAACTTTGTTTAGTCCCTGTGCCAGATCATGACTCTTCTTACATTAACTTTATCAATCCAAATCATCATCAGCTAAGCTTCCTAATAAGTTTGGGATCAAAATGCTTTACTGAATGCCAAACAGATAAGGTCCATTGTATTCCTTTGTCCAGCAAAGCATATAGATCATTAGATATCTAACTTTGTTACAGCTAGTCTAGTTTAAACCTAAAAAAGTCTCCTTATTTAATGTCACTTGCAACAAATTTTCCATCTGCCAAAATAGAAATTAGTTATACAGTGTACAACAACTAAGAATTTTAGGACTGCTCTTTGCTTGACACACCAGATTCTTCTAACATTCAAAAAGAAGAGAAATCCAACATTACTTCTAAGATTTCTTCCCAAAATTTCTGGATTTGAAGTCCTCCACTGAACAAAAAACCTTGCTGTACTATAAGCATTTTATGTAGTTGGCCCAGATTTTAATGTAAATTCAGTGATTATTCACTGAATAATGAAATTCACTGAAATTAAATGTGTTACAATTTCAAATAATCTTAAGAACAGTATTAAATAGAAATCTTTCTTACAGATTAATTAGTTTAAGGGCTATATAACACAGCATCAATAAAATAATTTCAGGAAAGACAGGAATTTATCCAGTCTTGCTTTTGAAAGATTTATAATGCTAGTAAAGGTCAACTGAATTCAGTTAAATATTTTTTCATACTAAGCATCTTACCCTTCTTCAATTTGCGAACAGCTAACATACAATGGCTAGGAGATAAATCCCATATTCTTAAGGTTTTGTCATCACTTACAGTGGCACAAATAGGTAAATGAGGATGAGTGGCTAGACCCCAAACTTCCCCCTCCATGTGACCCTGAAAAAACACAATGAATCAGATGACTTTGTGTTTTCAAGTGAAACATCAAGTAATACATTTAAGGAAGTAAAAAACAGAGAGAACACGTGTATCTTTAGAGGGTAATAAAGAAATAGAAATATCTGAATAGAAACAGTGAACACTTTAAAAACCCGACCCTGCTAATTACAGTAAAGTGCAAATTATAGTAATTAGCCCTAGAGAAAACTTCTCCCTGACAAAGGATCCTCACACACATCTCTATCAATGCCACAGTGGACAGTGGTATGGAGCATACCCTCAGCAAGTTTGCCAGTGACACCAAATGGAATGGTGCGGCTGACACGCCTGAGGGACAGGATGTCACCCCGAGGGAGCTGGACAAGCTTGAGAAATGGGTTCATGTGAACTTCATCAGGCTCAATGAGGCCAAGAGCAAGGTCCTGCACATGGGTCAGGACAACTCCCAGTATCAGTACAGGTTGGGGGAGGAAGGGATTGAAAGAAGGCCTGAGGAAAAGGCCTTTGGGATGTTGGTGGATGAGAAGCTCAATATAACCCAGCAATGTGCGCTTGCAACCCAGAAAGTCAACTGTATCCTGGGCTGCACCAAAAGAATCCAGACCCACAGGTCAAGGGAGGTGATTCTGCCTCTCTGCTCTGCTCTCGTGAGACCACACCTGGAGCACTGTGTCTGGCTCTGGACTCCATGGACATGACAGAGCCAGTCCAGAGAAGGGCCATGCAGATGATCCAGAGGGATGGAACAGCTCTCATATGAGGACAGACTGAGAGAGTCAGGGTTGTTGAGCCTAGAGTACAGTAAGCTCCAGAGAGACCTTATAGCAGTGTTCCACTTCCTAAAGGCCCTAAGGTTCCTAAGGAAGAACACTGGAGAGGGACTGTTTCCAAGGATGAGGGGATGGAACACAGATTCAGACTAGATATAAGGAAGACATTTTTTTATGATGAGGGTGGTGAGACACTGGCAGAGATTGCCCTGAGAGGTGGTAGATACCCCACCCCTGGAAACATTCAAGGTCAGGTTGGATGGGGAACAACCTGATCTAGTTGAAGATGTCCTTGCTTATTGCAATGGGGTTGAACTAGGTGATATTTTGAGGTCAATTTCGACCCAAACTAGTCTATTAATTTAGATTTTTTTTTTTTAATTTACCTTTGATTCTAATCTATGCTTTAAAAAGAAACAAACAACCAACTAGTTCTTTACTGCACTGGCCACGCAGAAGTCTGAATTAGAGAACCACAGATTTTTTCATTAAATATGAAAGGAAATCACATGATGATACCATGTAAAAAATGTTTTGTAGTGAGGCTTAAGAAATGCACTCTGGTACGGTGAAGAAAACTGAAATGTTTTTACATCATTATAAAGAAAATCTAAAAATGAACCTCAAGGAGGCAACTTCTAAAAATACTAAGAGTAACTTGTACTCAGAAAAAAACCTGGAAGTTGGTGGAGGATCCACTGTTTCACACACTTTTTCACTTTTAAAAAAAATCTCAGTCTGAATCAAAGGATGAGCTTGTTGAAAAGAATTAGTACATGAAATTCCGTGAACTGTTTTGCTCAAAAGGTTGTGCCCTGCCAGATGCAGAAGATGGGAGAGCACAGGCAAGACAGCTGGCCCAGACTGGCCAGAGGGATACTGCCCACCATAGAACATCATGCTCTACATATAACTAGGGAAGCTAGCTAGGAGGTGGGATCATTTCTTGGAAACAGACTGGGCATTGGGTGGTTATTTTTTCCCTCCTGCATGTGGTATGCAATTGCAATTGTGCATCACTTGTGGGTTTTATCATTAATACTATTATTACTATTGATAACTTCCTTTGTTACCCTGTTAAACTGTCTTTATTTCAACCCACAAGGTTGTTTTTTTCCATTCTTCTCCCCACACCCCTGTTGGGTGAGAGGTGTACAAGCAGCTGTGTAGTGCTTAGTTACTGGCTGGACTTAGACCGTGACACTCACTAACTTCACTGGCAATTTAAAATGCTGGTTATTTCCCAACAGTCTTTACTTGAAAAATAAAACAGTATCTCTGGTATGGAATATTTGACTGATATTTAAGATATACCTGAACCAGCAGAGTTATTGGTCCACTTTTATCCACCTCCAATATTTCACCATTCTTTGTGCCCACTAAAATATGACCATGTCCTAAAGATATGGCACGTATAGAAGGATTATCTTCTAAGAGGAGACCTGGAATGTTCAAATATTAGAAGACAGAAGATTTTCAAGTAAGCCTTAAAGAAGATTTTTCACACATATGCACATAACATTCTCTCTGTAAGAAAAAGATACTCAGTAGTAAATGAGTAAAAACATACTCCTGCATGGAGGAACTTGTATGTTTGGATTAATTTGTGGGTCTTTAGCAATTACCCTACTGACACTAACCTTTCTTCTCAGTCAAGTATCTCTGAAGTTTAATCAGCCTGACTCATTGGCAATCTTAGTGAAAATATATGCATGTGAAGTATTAGCTATACCATTATATTGCTAGCATTTATGGTACCTTCAAATCTAGCTATTTATTATGATATGAGGATGAGATACTCTGTAGTAGAACGTTTTCATTAATGGGTGTTTCCATTCATGATTTTTGAAAGTCAAACCATATAGATTAGAACACAGCAAACATATTTTAATGGTGGGGAGAAAATGCTGTCCAGAATGTCAAATAGGATAAATCTTAAATCAGCTCCATGATAAAGAATAAATGGTAGAAATAGGAATTATAGGAATGAAAATGTTCTTAAATAATTTCAGTAGACATATGCATTTAGAGAAAATTAAGTCACAAAACATACTAATGCCTTACAAAACTAACCACAATTCTGAATCCCGTTCCTCCTCCTCCAAAAAAAGATCAGACAAGATGCTTCATGATTAGAAACAGAATAAGCTTTTTGGTTGCAACTTTCAAAAAAATAAAAATAAAATTAAAAAATCACCCAAGTGGTAAAAGACTCCAGGTTAGATCAGTAAGTTCAGGCAAATCATATGGTAAATATTAGGATACGCACCCACCAAACGGGCAAACAGACACTGCAACATACCCTTCTCTTCCCAACAACAACAAAAAAAATGACTTATTTAGAATCAATAAGGCCTGAAAAAAAAATATTTCAATATTCACTGTCAAATGTGGATTTTCTCCTATTGGGGAAAGCAATTCCATACGAAAGAATTCTCTAAAACCAAGTATTTTAAGTAGAATAAAAAGTAGGATAAAGACTGTGTTACCTTTAGATCCAGGGGCCAAAGCAGCCCTTTTGATGGCATAGGTTTTGAGACAACGTTCAAATGTATCATCCCAGAGAGCTACTACTCCATCCTTTCCTCCAGTAACAAATCCCTGGGGGGAAAAAAAATAAATAATTAAAGTCCTAATCAACTATTATATCTCCTTAATTTTTCAGTGATTACTTCCAGTACTGAAAATGGATTATATACAACACCGTAGTGCACAAAACTACAAACGTTAGAAATTAAAGGATTGGGAGCAACAAAATGATGGAATGCTCCTCCTGATGAAGGCAGCAGAAGCCTGTACAGTCTGTGTTCACAGGATGGATTTAAAAGTTCTAAGTAATAAGCTTCTACCATACAAGACAAATAATTTAACTGACATACTGAAATGTTTTTCTTGATATTTAGTCTCAGCACCCCTTTGGCACTTCACCTCATTACTCCAAACCAAACTTAGTACCACTCAAAAAAATTTTATCAGTGCTTAAACTGTTCAAATATATACATATTTGTGCTAGTCTGTCTTCAAAATTTATTTACAGCTATTTAATGAAGCAACATGGTGTTGCAGTTTGGTGTAACTGCTGCCTCAGTGGCTCTTGCAAGCTGCAGTTACAGCTTTCTGCAAGCCCCATGTTTTGAAAAACACTGGTACATTCAAGGCCAAATTTGAGACCAAGCCTATCAGAGCTGGTCACAGCGCCTCTGGGAATCACATATAGGAGGAAAAAACCTGCTCGCAGGGGCACTTTGCCACCGGAGCGGGAGTGAGAAGATGGAACAAGCTGCACAGATTCCAAGGCCAGGCCCACAGGAGGGGGGGGATGAAGAATGTGAAGAGAAAGTTCCCCCTGCAGCTCGTGGTGGAGTCCATGGTGAAACGGGTGTCCCCCCGAAGCCCATGGACGAGGACGGGGAGCAGAGACACCTCTGCCCTGTGAAGATTGATCCACGCCTCAGCAGGTTTGCCAAGGGACTTGTGACTTTGTGGGTGACCAGGCCGGGGGGTCTGGACCCGGACGTCAGCACCCTATGGAGGGGAGAGTCCTGCTGAGAGGCCTGTGGTGAGGGGATGACTCCCCGATAGAGAGGACTCACGCTGCAGAAGGTCGTGGACACGACTCTCGCGTGGGTGGGACCCCACGGTGCCGCAGGGGAAGGGTGTGTGTATGTGGAATCCCCCCCCCCACAGCTGAGATGGAAGACAGCTTGGGAGGAACGGACTGAAACCCCTCACTCTCCATTCCCTGCCCCCCCTGTACTGCGAACGGGAGGGAAGAAGGGAGCGAATCTCTGATTAAAGTCATGAGTGCGAAGAGGCCAGGGGTGGGGGGGAAGTAGAAGTGATAATATCGGGGGAAAAAAAGCAGCTTGTTGGGAATCACCGGAACCCCACTGCCCGTTCCCTGCCCCTCCCTGTGCCATGTTGGGGGGGGAAGAAGGGAGTAAAATCGGGATGAGTTTTAAGTTTGCTAAGAAGGGAGGGGTGGGGGGAAGGTGCTTGAAGACCTGGCCGCTTCTTATCTCGTTCCGGTTCACTGGGTGTAGTAGTTGTAGTAAGTAGTAATAAATCACCTTTTTCTTTCCCTTATTCTGTGCTGCGTCTGTTTTGCCCATTGCACTCACTGGAGAGTGATCCCTCTGTCCTTATCTTAAGTCCTAAGCCTCCCAATATCTATTCTCTCCCCCTTTTCGGCTGAAGGGGGGAGTGAGCGAGCGGCTTGGTGGGGATTTGGCCTTTGGTTAGGGCCAAAACCACCACACATGGCTACTTAATACTGACATGGATTCCTGAGTTTGGAAAAGGCCTAACTTCATAGACTTTTTTGCCCAGGCATCAAAAAACCAGTGAGCAGTTTTATTTACTTTTTCCAAGGCGTGCATGCTGAACACAGGCCCATCGTGTGCTTTCACAGTTTTTAGGAGAAACACATCTCTCCAAATACACACATCCCCCGTGGAAGTTCCAGAAAATGCCATCTCTTCAGTCCAGCCATATACTGCACACATCATGGTATCAGTTCTTCCCAAGGTGCCTATGCAGCCCTTCCTCCCGATGAGTCCCCCGCCTGTTCAAAGCAAATACAAGTCACCAGATGTTCACTCAGAATCATTTTCCAAGAACTATAAAACCTTACTCAGAGACACAAGTACTTTTCTTCTGGTTCATCCATGCTCCCAAAAAACTTGAGTCCAAGAAGAGTTCTTGCAAAGTAATAATAATTTAGTACTATTTAGCATCTTTCAAGAAAAAGAAACCCAACTGTTCACTTACTACTTGAATCTGGGATTGATTATGTACACATACCCACACAGAAATACAATCAAAAAGTACATTTGTAAACTCATATCTAAACAAAAAATCATTTACCACACATTTCACAGAAATTTCTAATGAAATTAACTTGAAAGAAAAAAGTCTTAGATCTTGCCATCCCAGCTATTTGAAGATAGGTGAAGGGATTTCTGTATTTATTTCAGAAGGTGTTTTTATAGGTTTGCTCTACTGACCTCTGGATAATAGAAATATCACAGCTATATAAATTTTAAAGCTATTTTAAATACCATATCTAAAATAATTTGACAGGTATGACACATAGTACTTTCTGTCTAGGAAGTCAAAGAATGTTCATGTGGTATAACACAGAAACCCCTCAGAATCTGACACTTGATACTGTTCTCACACTTAGCAGAGGCAATGTCTCTCAATCTCCTTGCCATCATGTGACACTGATGAAAATTTAGTCCAAAGCATAAACTTTGGTGTCACTTCTCACATCAAGTGCACCTGCTCTAGTGCAGATTTGAGAGCCTTGGTGTTTCCTAAGGTGCACTGATACTTCACTCCTCACATGAGCACTGCTGAGCGTGTTTCACGGTGACTGCCTTGCCAACATGCCACTGGAGCTTCGCACAGATGGGCTGTAGCCACAGAGAAATTTGATTCTTGCTGACTGAGCAATGTCAGATAGAAAAGAGGCATTTTAACCTATTTATTTATTAAAAATCACCATCTTCAGGCTTTTGTCATATTTAAGATTTCTTTCTACAGAATTTATAGTCATTTATTTAGTAAATATTCTGCCACACTTTGTTTTTTCTATAGATAGCAAGCACAATTAGAATTAATAAATTATGTATATTAATTAGAATTAATAAATTATATATAGTTCATCAGCTTGCTCTCAGGCAATCTTGATTAATTTCTGTTGGGAGCCAGAACAGAGAAAACTAGTGTCCTTTTTTTTCTTCATATATTTTCTCTCCACAATTAATCTTTATCAGGGACTCATGTGAGTTGATGTACATGAATTCTGCATGAATAACTAGAACATGCTTAGCAGATAAGCTAGTCCTCTGTAGCACATATGTCATTATATAGACTTTTAGAGCTGTAACAATGAAGTTCACACTAGTATCGGGGAACGGATTTTTTTACTCTTCAAATTTTTTCAAACAGATAAAGCAAGCTGGTTTAGATTGGTTTTTAATTGTCAAGTTCAACAGAGGTATCTAAACAAAGAGGTCTCAACCAGCACATAGAATCATAGAATGGTCTGGGTTGGAAGGGACCCCAAGGATCATAGAGCTCCAACCCCCCTGACACAGGCAGGGACACCAACCTCCAGGCCTGGAGCTACACAAGGTTGCCCAGGGCCCCATCCAACATGTACCCTCTTCAAGTACTTTCAATTTTTCTATGTAGACTTTTATAGCCTTAAATGTATTTTTCCTTGTGCCTCTTTATAAAACAGATGTCGCAGACGTCCTTCTTCCAAAGCTCTTCAATGATTTCAGAGCAGCTCTGTTATATTTACAGATATCCTATATTATCATTATTAAATATAAAAACAGACAGTAGGGAATCCAGGGTCCTTCCTACTTGTGTATAGCTCTACCCCTACAACAAACTGATCTTAAAAAGAAATCCCACCATCATCATAATGCCAATTAAGGTTATTTCTACTGAGGCAAAGCTAACTTAGATATATGGAGAAAACAGCTGCCTTTAATGCATGAAACATACAGTAAGAGATGCAATATTTATACTTTCAGCAACAGAAAGTTTACTTACCTGCTCTGCGCCAGAATTTCATGTGTTTAATTCCAACTGTAATCAATTTATCAGGCATATAAGGATTAATCTTAACAACAAAAATCTTATCTTTGCTTCCCCTGAAATGCAAAGCAGAATAAAAAAATATTTTTATATTTAAAAAATTTATATTTAAAAAAAATATAACAATACATATATTTAATTATTTTTTGGTTTGTTTGGTTTAGTTTGGGTTTTTTTTTTTTTCCAAATGTGTACTTTCTCTATATTGCTAAAAATTACTTCTAAATCATTAACAGTAATCTATTATGAGGAGGAAGAAAGCCAAGGAATTAACACACTGAGACCTGTTCGATTCTCATCACCCTTCAGTTTCCACAGCAGGTAAGTAATGATGTTACTTCAGAAATCCACTAGGTGGTATCTTCGTTGCAAACGAATATATATTTGCATTAAGTTTAGGTATCTGGAATGTAGACCTCTGACAGAGCACAATGAAACTTAAAAGGTGGAAATTTAATTTTAAATTAAATTTAAATTTTAAAAAAATAATTTTAAAGTAGTTTTGAAACTAAATCACCATTCTCATCCATATTATAATTGATTTTTCTATCTTTGTTAGAATAAAATATATGCTGCTGTATCAATTTCAAATGGAAGTTGCAGCTTTTTCTAAAAATATTAAAAACCTTTTCCATGTTTAAAGATTTCTTACTATGTTTCTGTAAAACTTGCTTCACTCCTACAGTTTAAAAAACAGCTTTCAACTATGTTTTCTAGGGAAGAAGTGCTTACTAGTGTGGATTTTTTCTTTAAATTGCAGAAGAGCCTCTTAATCCCTAAACTTTTCTCCCTGTTCAAGGGTGGCAATAATATTTTACCTTGTGTTTTCAGAACACTGAATGAATGAACTAGTAGCAGTAAGCATGAACCAGTTTCTTTCCAAACCCACACTACTGTCTTCAAGGTACAGACGCTGCTCTCAAAAGTTCTATTCAGTTCCTCTGAGTAGGAAGGTAGAAAAACCCTCCAGTATAAACTGGTTAAATAAAATGGAGATTGATGGGTTAACAAAGTGAAGTTATTAGAAGAGGAGTTAGTTACAAACAAAAAAAAAAGCTGGAAAGAATAATTAGGCCCAAAACAGTATCTTCAGAGAAGCCACAATAACGAACTGGGCTTCTGATAAATAATTATCTACATCATCTATTCAGGATCTTCGTTTCTCAGTGGATAAGAAACTCAAAGCATGCTTAAAAAGAAAGTGAGAGTAAATGTCACTGAAGTCCAATAACGTGCTTAAAGGATAAAAAGGAAGTTTATACTTTTTAAATTGTATCTGCAGAGAATAATAATAAAACCCTCTCAAACCTATCCAGACCAATATTTAGAGTATACATACTGAATCCAGAGTGGAGGGAAAACCCCACTCCCATTCTTGTTCTATTTAAAGCAACAGATCCTTAGAAACAAAGTCCATGGTTTCAAAAACATTACTGAGCACTAGAAATAAGATTTCATCTTGTAGATTAAAATTCTGTTTAATAAATGTATATGAAAAATCTCTGCAGAGTCAAAGAAACTTGTAAAATATTTAACCTTTGGAGGTCATTTAGTCCAACTGCCTGTTCAAAGCAGAGCTTACTTCAAAGTTAGATCAGGCTGTCCAGGACTCAAAAAGGAAAAAGAAAACCTTGAAGAAAAGAGAACTGAACAAACTGCAAACCACTGTTCCAAGACTGATGCGACCTGGGATGAAAAAGATCTGAAAACCAGAGCATACATAACTGTCTTTGGGAGGGCCAACATGAAGTGAGTTTTAAAGAAACTATTTTAGAACACATCAAATAAACATAAATAAACCTTGTGGACAGGTTGCCAGGAGAAGTCATCCATGGGATGGATTCCATCTCTAGGGATGGAGGCCCCATCCCTAGAGATATTCAAGGTCGGGCTTGATGTGGCTCTGAGCAACCTGATCTAGTGAAGATGTCCCTGCTTACTGCAAGAGGGTTGGACTAGATGGCCTTTAGGGGTCCCTTCCAACCCAACACATTTTATGATGCTACGATTTTAGCCTGTCATCTTTCTTTGCCAGTGGAGCCATCACTGTAATAATTCTTGTTAACTCTATCAGAGCTTCAGGTTTTTTCTACCAAAGAAAGTTTTAAGGCTGAGATCAATGGTATCACCTGTACCACTTCAGTGATAGAAACTAATTTATTAGAGAACTACTATTCTTTAATGAGTTTATTTTGCTTACTGACATTTGAGAGTAAATTTAGGTACAAATTTTAAAACAAAACTTCCTACCTTACTGCTGAAAGCTTTTCTCCTTTTTTCCAATCCCAGAGTACAATAGTGTGACTGTCATCTATTCCAACAGAAGCCAATCGTTTCCCATCCGCTAGAAGAAGAAATTTATGATTAAGAAAGCAGATATTATTGCAACATAATGTTATCTAAGAAACAATATTAAAGACTATTAGAACTTCACAAGTACTATAAGAAGAATCTACAAACAGATAAATAAGCATCTGATGTGTGCTTAGAGGCACGTCTGTTGATATTTTATTGTAAACTTGAGCGGGGAGTTTAGGACTTGTAAGTTACCCTCTGTATTTGTATCAAATCCTTGTTTCAGCTAGTTGCTGATATAACTGCCCAAAAGCCTTCACCACAGGCTCTACTGAGAGAATTTTCTGTTTACTCTGAAAATCCCTCTTCATTTCTAAACAGGAAAGCGTTGAAGCAATACCGTAAAGTTTATGAAATACCCTTGAACTTAGTAAAAGTTCTGATGCATATCCCACATTCACCTCCAAGAAAAGTTACTTGTGCTCACTCATGATCAATGATTTTCTGACATGTATCCATCTCTTAAATTGCTATGCATCCATGCCAGAATTTAGGAAATGAGATTCATGCCTTGAAAAAGGAGAATCAAACATTGGTGAGACTCAGAGACCCCACATCTCTGTGACTGCACATCTTCTCTGTGAGGTTAGAGATCTTGTCTAGTAAATCCAAACCATTAAAGAATGAAAAGCCAGTGGAGGAAATTCAGTATTGGGTCAGAAGTTTAACATCTGGGGTGCAGAAGTCTCAAAAGATTTAACTGACAGTTCCTTATGCTGGTATAAGGAGAAAAGGGAGGCTGGCTTTCTACCCAGAACAATTCCACAACATTTCTGAATGTATCAGTGCACTACCCAGTTGGCTTGCAAGATTTAAATAAATAATGTCCACCTGATCAATGTGCTCAATATTTTGCTTACACAGCTGTAATGCAGCCAACAACACTCCAGACACTCCTGCCTCCTGCAACCCAAACTCACTCCCAAGCGATCAGCTCAGCTATTGAGCAGCACAGAACCTGTTCTTGCATCTCTGGATGAGCAAGGCTCCACAGGAGCTCCCTGTAACGAGCGATCCCTTTCACACAGCTTCTCTCATTCCACACTGATCACTGGAGAATATTTTTAATACCAAAATCTTCAGTGTAAAGGAATTCCCAAATGTTCACTAGAGCTGATTAGCTTGTATTTTCATACAGAAAAGGAGAACTGTAAATACATAAATAAATACTTATTACCTGAAAAATCAACAGCACAAACACCGTACTGGTGATAGCCCTTTAATACTGAGAGTGGTTTTATTGTTTCTGTATCCCAAATGTGTATTGAGGAATCTCGGCCAACCTGAAAGTATACATATTTATAACCAAGGGTTTTTTTTTCATTTCTTAGTTGCTTCACACAGTTGTTTTAATAGTATGGCATTGACAAATGGTTTAAGAAGTAATTGAAGAAGTTTACAATGATAAAATTGTACTTCTGTCTGGCCAGCAGAATATTACTCCTTCTCATCCTGTCCAAACACCAGCTGTCTCTTTCTTCCCTCCAAAGAATACAGGCCTGTTAATCACAATTAACTAGAGGTCTCTGTAGAATGGAGGGGAGAAAAAAAAAGGGGAGGAAAAAAAAAGCACCCTGCATTGATTGCACTGTGTGGCATATTTATTCCATCAATCCTCTATCAATCATTTGCTGTCTAAAAATAAAAGGTTATTTTTATTGCTACTGTGGAAGGTACTCTGTATGAGAAATCAAGGTGACTTCTGTTGCTTTCTGGTGTCATTTCAAGTGCCTACTATGAGTTGGATTCTGATGCACTGATACCTGTGGAGTAATCTCCACTAGAACAGCACTAATGCAGGTAACTAGAACTGGGGAAGAAACAGAAAATCACTTATTCTTTTCAACTATGTTTCAAGCATTGCCATTCCAAAGGTTTTGCACCTCAATACCCAAAGAAAGGTTGGAAAACCATTTGCCACAAACTTATCATTATTATTATTATTATTAGCAAAGCTTTTCATAATGTCAACTATCAGGAAAATCTAGTGTTGCATGGAGAATGTGATTACCACATAACCCAATTTCTGCATGTAATGTAATATAATAGCAGTATACAATGTGTACATATAAACCACTATACAATGGAGTGTCTCTTTCTGTTGATAGCATGAGACACTTAGAAAAACAGTACATCCAGGCACTTTCTTTTTTCAAAGTCTTTACTACTCCAAAATTAAATCAAATCAGTTCTCACATTTAAGACTTTAATCTCTAAACTGACCTGCAAAATTATGTTTATCTCAAGTATTTTTAAACAATTTAAGGGCATTATAAGCAAAAATTGATATTAAAAAATTTCCCTTCGCATTTTCTCCAATTTATTACATAACAGCAGTACCTGAAATATCAAGTCAAACCTTCAAGTTCTGGTGTATAAAACATTTATGAGAAGATATGTTTGTCAGAAAACATGAGTGAAAAAAAATAGATAAAATGACCTATTATATACAGTTTAGGAATGTATATACACACCTGTGCTGCAGGAACAAACAGTAAGAAGCCTGGCTACAGGTGATAACTAAACCAACAATATACAAAATTGAAATGCCAGGCTGTAATAACAACTGCTAACCACTTTGTGTAGTAATATGTGATGCAGTAACACCAGAGCTAACTTCCCTACTAAGACACTAAACAAAATTAAATCAATTAATTGCACATTTCCTCCACTTGTTATCACCATGAAACAACATCATGCCGCATAAAAATATGAATCTATTCTTGAATAGAAAAGAACCTTATTGGTATTAACATAAAGAACTAGAAAACCCACTTATGTTGCAGTTTAACATGATTCCATCTGCAACAGAAATACAGTCCTTCACCTGAATAAATGTGGACTGGGCTTCCTCCCTCCAAAATAGGCTTTTTCAAATTCAGTAGTAACACCTTCAGACTCTTACTGCAAATGAACACACATCCTACCTGGCCTGTTGCCACATAGTCCTTTAAGGGATGAATAGCAAGGCAAAGAATGTCATCATCATGACCTAGATAAAAGCGCTGGGTGTTCTGCTGCCGATTGTACACCACTCCCACTGCTGCAACATGGTATACAATTTCACCCGTCTGCGTGTAAAACAAATTGCTCCGACAGTCGTAACCTCTGTAACTAATTAAAGAGAAAAGTTTGTTCATCAAAATCATAACCACATCTACTGAAACATCCAGATGAAATTATGCAAGATGTATTTTGCACACGTGAAAGCTCAGGTTACTTACCAATTACTGTCTTGGTGGTTTAAGATTATTAACATATTTTCCCAAAGGAACAGCAGTTTATCAATTGTATTTACTATTCAGACATAAGTGCTACTAACATTAGCTTGCAAGTGGCTGCTATTTAATAGTTACTCCCACCATCCCTTTACAAGAGGAAGTAATACCTAGTAATTTTTCCAGACCACATAGAGAATTCAGGCATGCAACATGTAATTAAGGAAAGCCAAAACTAGTAGTTTGGACATTTTCTACTCAGACTGCTACTACTCTTACTAGTCAAAAATCAGGCAGCAAATGTTTCCACAAGAAAGTTTTCAATCAGTTTCTTCTCTGAAGGAAAACCTGTCTCCTTTCTGACTGATACAGGAACTGGCATGAGTAAGCCAACTTCCAGCTGCGGTCTGTCACAGTATACACATTTCTTCCTAGGTGTGATAAAGATTCAGTACCCCATAAAAACCAAAAAGTGGCATTTTAAAAGAGGCCAGGCTCCTACTTTCAGAATTTAAGAGGCTCAGAAACTTTAAAAAGCCAGTAAACAAACAAGCAAATTTTAAATTAGTGCTTTTAATAATGCTAGCCTTGGCAGTCAACAGAGATAACATTTTTAAATGAGCAGTCCATACACTCCTGACACATCCTGTCTCTATGCTATTAATTCCCCAGCTAACCTCTTTCTGTCCTCACAGATCTTTACTAGATAAATTTAATTATTTTACAAAGATGTAGGTAAAATCTGTTTACCTTTCTAAATATAGAGTTAAATTTAGAGGAGGTGAATGACACTTGAACGCATTTGAATTGGCCATGAATAATCTTCATCCAGGGATCATAAGGTTCTACCCTAAGTGTTTTTGCACCCAACATGTAATTAAACTAGTTGGAAAAAAAAAAGCCCTGACAATGATCAGCAAGGCATTCTTGGCAAAGAACACAACTAAACTTCCACCATTAGCAACTGCAAACTAAAAAAAATCTCTAATGTCTACATTGTACTTCTCATATTTCTTTCTTTGCTTTAATTAAAACCCTGTATCCACAGAACTAATTACGTTAAGAAGAAAACAAATCCAGGATCTTTTTGCAACAGTGCAGGTTCTTCAGTTATCTAAGACAATAAAGATGCATCTGTACACATACCACACACAAAATGGATAGCATTAAGACAACTCCTGCACAGCAGACACTTACAAGGTTTAAATGACACAGAATTTATGCAGTCCAGGTAGAAAATAATCTTTCATAAAATTATACATAGCTTTCCTTCATATATGGTGCAACTAGATGAATTAGTCAAGTAAAGAATCTTTAAGGCAATTGACTAACTATAGATTCATGTATATTATTCTGAAAACTCCAGTCATGGGTCCATGTCCACAAATACCAGCCCTGTGCATTACTGGACACCACCCACTGCACATACCAGGTTTTAACACACTGTATTTCTGCTGGCTCACCTGCACTGCACACAGTGGTACTTACATCAAATCATGTGTGATTTGAGAAAAATTGCTAAAATTATCTCACAGACCAGCAGATAGCCTGGGTCCATTCCTCCCCAGATGCACAAAGTTGCTTGACCCTTTCTGAAGCTCATGAGATTCCTCCCTGTCCACTTCTCTAGCCTGCCCAGGTCCAGCTCGATAGCAGCACAGCCACCTGGTGTACCAGGCACTCCTCCCAGTTTTGTATTGTCTGTGACCCTGTGAAGTCCAAGGCTGGTCTCATGAGATCATGAACATGCACAATGAACTTCTTAAAACAGCAAAAATCGTGACAGCATAGACAAAGCTTTACAAGTCTCCCTCCAATCCACTGTGTAGATTGGCACTCACAGCCAGGTTCTTAACTGCAGTTTGGTCCCAGGCCAGCACCTTCGCAGTGTCTCCTGAGTTACTGTCCCCTCCAGGTCTCCAGAAAAACCTCTCTCTTTCCATTAGGTCTGAGGCTCAGCTATCTGCTCCTTGCTTTTCTCAAAGTGACCAACAATTTAGACTCACAATGCAGATATTGACTCTTCAAGTCGTCCTTCAGTCTCCCTACATCCATAGCTTCTCTAACAAGGTCTCCAGCAGCAGCCGGGGCAGATGTTTTGAAGCCATTTCCACCTGACCCAAAGTGCTGCCTGCTTGTCCTGCCTGGCCGCACCTTTTTTGATGTCCAGCCACCAGTGTTACTTACAGTAACTATGCAGAAAGAAAACAAAAATAACCTATCACAGCATGCAACATCAACAACTGAATGAATTGACAACATCCAGTGAGGGGCAGGGATTATACAGGCAGGCACAGTGCCAAAGAAGGTATCTAGACACATTGTTGCTCAGACATCATTTTCCTGTGCTTCACTCTGCACTGTGCTCTGGAGTTCCTTTGCAGGCAGAGGATAATAAAACCAATGCTGCATGTGCACCCTAAATGGCAATATTTTAAAAACTAGCTGTAAAAATATGTATGTTGAAAGAAATAATCATTTAGAAATACTAGACATTGAGGAATTTCTTACAAGCTTAGCAGTCACCTATATAAGAAATAAGCATTAAGGCAGCAAGAGAGTCTCAGGTCCTTCTACGTGCAACCCAGAAATTCAGAATTTTCCCAGCTCTAGACAACTGCCTATATACCCTAAGTTCAGCACAGTGAAACTGAGAACATTAATGCCATAGAGCACACAACTACACAAAGCATCCAGAATGTATCTAGGATGTAGGAAGATAGTTCTTATTATGCATATCTCTAACTTAGTATCATGAGAAGTATACACTTGAGTTCACTTTCTGCAACTATTAAAACAAAAAAGGGGTGTACAATCCATTGTTTACAATGAAAACATGTTTTGCCAAAATATCAAGACATTTTGCAACCCAGTTTCTCTGGTCTTTTCCACATACCACTTTATTAACGCCCTGACTGTACAGGGACTTGCCACCAGACAGATCAAGTGATTGGCTTAGCCAGTCAAAGGAGAGATGAAAGGAAGATGTTTTAGTGTAGATCACTTCGATCATTCCCTGAGAACATGCTACACAGCTCCAAAATACATCTCTGTTAAACCAATTAAGAACTGAGATTATGAGCTTATCTCAGAAAAAGCACAAAGAGAGACAATTTCTTCACATGTAGAAAACAAAACACATATAAATTACGGGGCATCTTGATTAGCAAGTAGAAACCAAGTAATAATGACAGTGATCTCTGGACCATTGTTACTGGATAATACATAATGAGGCATCATAAACATAACACTGCATTCTGCAGTAGGTGATATTTCCAAATAGTCTTCAGAAACAGCTAATAAAACCATCAGTCCAGGACTGATTCAAATTCAGATGGCAGTGACTTTCAGGAGAAAAGATACCTACCTCAACACTATGTAATGTAAGAAGGAAATTTTGCCATTACCAAGGTCATGAAGAGCAGGGACTGGATTCAGTTTGAGTTTAGGATGTGTAGGTGTTCACATGTGTGCTACATATATTAATATATATAATTTAATCAACAGTGTTCTACTCAATACAGTCAATAGAACCTGCAGGGCTGCGTTTAATTTTACATGAGCACAACCACTCCTTATGCTTCACTGACTACCAACTGGACTGCACTGACTGTGACAGAAGTTTAGAGACACACATAAAACCACCTTCTGTTAGGCACACAATTGTATTCCTTTTAACCTGAAGCTGGATTCTACCCACAGTTGCACGTTACATATCTACAGAAACCTAAGGGGCAACTTCACAGGTAGTGTCCCCTCTGGGACAGGAGTCAATGTCCATAGTCTGTCTGCTGGCGTGTTTCAAAATTTGTATGTTACTCTGCAAAGTATGTATGGAAGAATTCCAAATGTAGTGCAATCCTTCCCCAAAAATCTCTAGAAGAACCAAATAGCAAAATAGAAATGACTGAGGTCAGAGTCTTTAGCAGAAAGGTAGAGATTTGTTTTGTTTTGGTGGGGTTTTTTAATATTTTCATGTGGCAATAGTGTTTTCCCAAAAGGACTCAACTCACAGCCTACTCCCTTCAGATGCTATTTGAAGATATTTGTAGCCCTCTGGTTGGAATCCATGCAAGGTGTCATAAGACTCTTATTTAAGAGCATGAGAAATCCCAGGTCATCTTGAAACTGTACCCAAATTTCAACTTATGATAAGGTCACTTATCCTGAAACTTAAACTAGAGTTTGCTCAAATCCTTATCTTTGCATCCTTATTCCCTGCCAGCAAAAAGAAAGTATTACAAGAACTGACTCTGAGGAAGGGTTTCCTCTGACTATGTCAAAAGATGTATCCTTTTTATGTTTCTGAACCACCACCACTTTCAAAGACATGGCAAAAAGAAAATACAGGACTAGTCAAAAAGAGGCCAAAATCGTACAGCACTTAAATAACATGTTCCTGATAATGACTGTATCAGATCTCTTAAAGAAAGATGCATGTAGAGATTAACCTGTTAATAGAAGTTGCTTTCTCATCCATATTGGTCAGTGGCTGGTTCACACACTCAGCATTGTTTTTATCCCCTTCCAAAACAGGAAGTAAACAGAGATTTTAAAGATTTCTTACAGGATACGAAGAGCTTTTTAAAGTTCATCTTTCAAAGCAGTTGACAAATTCAAAACACAAAACCAACGTGCTCAAAAACAAAGAAAGGAAAAAAGAACTTCCTATTCCCCTAGTTCAAAAAAAGCACCACTTTTTACACTTTCAAGGAACATCCAAGACATTTCCATTGCAGCTAAAGAAAGATGAAGCAAAGCAGACTTCCTGAATCAGAGAATATGCCTATTACTCACTTGGATGTGGGTCACTTTAAAGTTAACAGCCTGGACATTGAGAAAAATCTCTTGTTCAGCATGGATTCTTCATTAGTTTCCTTGATGCTCATTGGGTAACCAGACAGAACTCAACTGGACATTCTACTTCTGGTCATTCCTGGATATTCTGGTCAAGCTTCACTTCTGTTGTGAAGGAAATAACAATAATCCCAAAGATCCAGGGCCCTTGCTTGTGCTGCTACTTCTTCAGGATCATTTGGTTTGATTCTTAGATCAAATTTTAAAGACTACATACAGCTACCCATCTTAATGCATTTTCTATACAGATTTTAAAATCTTCAACTGAGAATTCTGGAGCATCAAAAATAGAAATTAAAAAAACAACCCTGTACCATGCTTCCCAGTTGTTAGTATTTTCAAAGACTCCGTGTCTTCTACAGACAAAACTGCCAAGTTGAATGATGAACTATTCTTAGCCAATTAATTTATAAAGCATCCCATGTGGAGCCCTTCTAAAATTGCTTGTTTCATTATAAAGATAGACAGTATCAGTAACTTATCTCTAAAAAGAAGTTGCATTCCTGCAAAGAGGTATCTTTTGAAAGGAGAACACAATATTACCTGATTTATAATGCCTTAATTTAATAATAGGCTTTGGTTTTTCTTTGTATCAAGGGAATTTATTTCTGATTGTTATTCTAATGTAGTAACATCTACTGCCAGTTTGCTTTAAAACACATTTTTGTCCTGATGAAAAGTCTTCACTTATATAGTGTTATGGGAGGAGAATACGAATCCTAAAGACAAAATCTTAAGATTTCAAGGATGCATCTGAAAGTAATTTTTTACTCAAATTAGGGCCAAAAAGAGAATGAAACTGAATTTTAATACACTTACAGGACCTATTAAGAATTGAATTTAATTCTTAATTTTAAGAATTAAA
>VZTU01000805.1:0-51709 GCA_013400835.1 Zapornia atra
ATCTGCAGCCCAGAAGGCCACCATGTTCTGGACTGCATCACCGGAAGTGTGGCCAGCAGACTGAGAGAGGGGATTCTGCCCCTCTGCTCTGCTCTGGTGAGACCCCACCTGGAGTGCTGGGTCCGGCTCTGGAGCCCTCAACACAAGGAGGACATGGAGCTGTNCAAGGAGGACATGGAGCTGTGGAGCGTGTCCAGAGGATGACCACCAAAATGATCAAAAGTCTCCAGGACCTCTCCTAAGAAAACAGACTGAGAGAGTTGGGCTTGTTAAGTCTGGAGAAGGCTCCAGGGGGACCTTATAGTGGCTTTCCAATGCCTGAAAGGTGTCTGTAAGAAAGCTGAGGAAGAATTGCTCGTAAGGGCATGGAGCAGTAGAACAAGGTGTAATGGTTTTAAACTTGAAAAGGGGAGATTTAGGTTGGATATTAGGAAAAAGTTCTTCAATCTGAGCGTGGTAGATCACTGGAACAGGTTGCCCAGAGAGGTGGTGAAGGCACCATCCCTGGAGATATTAAAAGTCAGGCTTAATGGGGCTCTGAGTGACTTGATCTAGTGAAGATGTCCCTGCTTACTGCAGGGGGGTTGGTCTAGATGACCTCTGAATTTCCATTCCAACCTTACACATGCTATGATTCTACCTACACAACTCCCCATGGGTTGTCTCTGAGGAGATGGGGCCTCAAAAAAAAGAGGTGTGGAGACAGCAGAACTACTTCCTCCAGTGACCACCTCACTCCTTTACATATCCCATGTTCAAAACTCTCTGCAGGACAGCAGGACTGCATATTTATTGAGTGAATTGCATAAGGAAGGACAAGGGGTGAGCAAGTCATTGCCAGCAAACCACTTAATGACCTAGGTCCCTTTCTTCTGTACAAGTTACACAGACTGATTTTCATCTATTATTTGTTACTCAGTGAGCGGCTTGTGACAAAATATTTTTCACCTCAGGGACTACTGGAAAATGATTTGATGCAACTACTGTTTCAAACATTCATTCTAAATAATATGCTGATGGTTCCTTTTCTGAACACAGCATAGTTTTTGCTGCTCAGTGGAAGAATGCACAGCCTTTGCCTGAATTTTCTAGATGGCTGCACAAAGAATTCAGATAATGATGCTCAATGCAAGTACAAATCTTTGAGGTTTGTAACACTTTCCCTTTTCACAAAGTGCTAGAGTGGAAACAATTGCATGCAAAATGTCTTTGCCAAATTTAAAGTCTGAAGTAAGTGTGTGGGATCCCTGCAGTAACTTCCTCTTTCTGCAGCGTTTGGCATAGCTCCGTTGTTACACTAAGGGATCAGGGAGCTGCTTGAGCTGTGAGGAAAAAACTTCAGATCTCTAGACTTTACAAGTCCAGGAATTGCCCAAGTTTTTCTTGAAAATTTGGGCACAGACTGTGTGCACCCATCTTAAGAGACCTCATTCTATCCAAAGTGAATTGTTTCTCTGCTTCAAGAATGTCAATACCTGAGCAGTTTGAGGAGAGAGAGACATTTAAGGATGTATATTATAGGCTTTCTACTGGCTGGGACATGAGTATCCAAGTGCAGCACATCACTGCAATACAGGGACTGACTGCAGTCCTATTGGTGTTGCACGTGCAACCAATGACAAGTGCTGTCTGGCACTGAAGAGATAGTAAAATAGGGTAATTTGATGCTAAAGTGAGATTATAAATAATTACTACATTCTCCTTCATTCCACGTATCATTGCCACTCTTTGATAAAACTTCACCAAGCACTGTAATGGAGCACTGAAACATTTAGTGCATACAGGGGTGGTTGATAACACTGCACGAACAGATCGAGTGGCATGCAGAGTGCTAAGAAGAATTTAAACATTGTAAGGCAATGCACTTCTGGTGCTTTTTCTACGTTTGTTGGTGTTCTTTGGCTCTTTGTGCTTGTTCTCCTGTAGGATTTCAAAATCACGTGGCCATTTCTGTATTTTTGTATCCACATAAATACATAAATCTGAATATCTGTCACTTACACTCCCTGGAGCTTATAATGATATTCTTTTCAAATATCAACAAACAGCCTAATATCTCCACCTGACTGTTCTCTGATGGGTAGCGAAACAAATCTGTGTCATACATTTGAAAACGAAACACCTTTGGGATTTCTCATATCCTGGGTCATGACAGTCTCCCTCAGGAGGAATCGTCTGTGAATATTCACATAGCTTCATTGATCTCCTTACTTTCTCTCATCATAAGACCTATAAAACTCAACACATCTAGCCCCCCTATGTCTTCTATTACTTTGTTTCTACCTGCAGACCAGCGCAGTTTTATTTCTACTTTCTCCAATTATCTGTTCACTAAGTATTTGCCACCTTCTGCTTCATCTGCAAACTCTCAGGGTAAGCAAAGGGAGTGTGTGTCTGTCTGTGTGTTTGCCCCCAGCATGTGTGGCAGAGCACAGTGAAATGCCCTGAGTGGGATGCCTTCATGATACAGCAATGTAAAAAACACATAGTGTTTGATTGTACTCAGTTTTCTACATCTGCAAAAGTGGATGGACTTAAGAATGTAACTAGATGGTTCTCAATGTTGTTTTTAGTTATACTCTACCAGATGCTGCTTAGTCCTTACTGACAATACCTTCTGGAGCTGTTATCTCAGGGCTCCCAGGGTGAAGTCGGTTGCTCAGTTCTTCACAGGGAGTTGGTAACAATCCTTTCTCTTTGTATCTTCATCTCAAGACCAGTACTTTACAGCTGGGAGCACCGATGAGCCTCCAAATTCCTGAATTACACAGGCTCTTGAATTACACAGAGTTTGGTTTCTCATGTTGCTTCTAGGACTCAACCTTTCTGTAGGTGTTAAACCGCCTAGCTACTCTACAAACTTCCAGAGCATCATGGCTTTGGCCTCTACACCCCTGTTCAAGGGACATTGAATTAGTTCTGTCACACTCATCAGGTTCTAAAGTGAACCCACGCAAGCGTTTCTGGTTATTGACATTATAGTTTTATAATCTATCACACACTGTCAGTGGGAATTGGAGCAAGTCTTCCTGCAGTTGCTAGCAGTGGTAACTAACACCCTGCTCTTCCCTGTAACTGGAGGCATTTTTTCTGCAGTTGAGACAAAAAAACCTCATGGTTTGATTGTTAGCTTGCTTTCCTAGAAGAAGGAGTTAAGGCAGTCACGCTGTCAGTGTGTATGTGTCTACTTGTCCCATCTTTTGAAACTTAATTGATCTTCAGGACCAGCTTCATGCAAATCTGAGACAGGCATAGAAGTCTCAGGTACATCAATCGTTGGAATTTTCACGAAAATAGACAGCGCTAATAGCAAGACTCTGTCAGTCACACTTCATAGAGAAAATTACAGCACAAGCTTAATTTTTCATACAGTTCAGATGCAAAGACCTTGGACAGTGGAAAAGACTCTGTACATGTCTGTGTCATTAAACAGTAGAAATTCTAACCACAATGCACAAAAACTGAGGAAATTAAGCTTATTTCACTAGTTAAAGGAAAACTTGTAAAGTGCAGATTCTGTCTGTATTTCTGTTATGCATATGTATATGAAACCACCAGAATTCATTAAATAACATGAAATATTTGTTTTAAAGTGGCTGTGATATGAATTTTGCAGCTGGAATTACTGCTTATTTATCTATCATGGACTCTTTGATGCTACTTGAGATGCCTATGGAGACATTTCCTACAGAACTGGTTTGTAAAAAAAGCAATGATGTGATCCAAACTGTTAATGATGAAATAAGGCCTTGAATACCTGAGGTGAACCAGCAGTGAATCCCAAGGTGAGAAATAACTCATCTATTGCGTCACTGGTACTTGGGAAATCCAACCTGCTGCTGCACAGCATCATGAAATTGGGCAAGACAACCAATGTAGTGAAGAAACACCATGTGACCCCTAGATCTTTTCTCAGAAACAACCACTCTGTATGTAATTTCTCAGTCCCGTTCATGAAAGACTTAAAAATGATCTTCAAAATTATGCCTAGAAACACAATCATAACTGTATTGGATGTCAAAAATGATTGTATCAGTAGAGACACAGGGATCTGACACACTGTAATTTTCTTCAAATCTCATTTCAGCTAGTCACGAGCTTTTGTGCTATAATTACCTGTCTTTCTAATCTCTACAAACCACAGGGGCTACAAATGTTATTAGTTCTATTCTGATTAAGTATCCTGCTCTGCTCAGATACCAACTGCCTTTTTCTTTGAAATTGTCTAATCAGCTAACATAATTAACTTAAACTCAGAGCAGTTTCCAAACTCTGCTTAGCTTGAAGCTCTCTAATTCCACTTTAGAACCAAAGACCCAGACCCAGTGAATCCAAAATCCTACGCGCTTTTCCAACTGGCAGTAAGATTGTCTAAGAAATTATTTTTCTCCCCTCTCTGCAAATTCTGTCTCACTTTTATCCTTAAACTATAACTGTATAACAAGTATAGCTTCATTTCAACTAGTCATTGGCTGATTCTCAGCTCCTTATAGGAGCAAAAATGCATTAAGCTTCCTCTTCAAAACTGTAGCATTGCAAAAACAAAAGGAACAGTACGCTGTGTTAGCAAAGAAACAAGAAATACACCTGTGGCTAAGGATATGCATTTTATCTAGAATCTTCTACCTTTTTGTACTCACACGTAGTGGAGGGCAACTCAGCAAGAAGGCTAACAGGGCAAACAGGGTGATAACAGACTTCAGTACATTCTTCTCAGTTGCACAAGATGGTGAAGGGGCAGTGGCTTCAAGCTGAAAGAGGGCAGGGTTAGGTTAGACTTTAGGAAGAAATTCTTTACTGTGAGGATGGTGAGGCCCTGGCACGGGTTGCCCAGAGAGGTTATGGATGTCCCATCCCTGGAAGTGTTCAAGATTAGGTTGGATGGGGCTTTGGACAACCTGATCTAGTGGAGGGTGTCCCTGCCCATGGCAGGGGAGGATGGAACCAGGTGATCTTTGACATACTTTCCAGCCCAAAGCATTATATGATTCTATGTTGACACATGGGTTTCTGTGTGACAATTCCCAGATGTGTGGGAAATAAATAAAAAACAAAAGATAAATATAAAAAATGTTGGCTGAAGATCACAATTTTAAGAAGCACAAAACATGATCACTTACAAGGACTTCTTTTCAGGACCATCTATGAGAAGCTCTGAAAGTCAGGTAACTGCAAACTTTAGACATGGAGCTGTCTAAGGGAATTAAGTAATTCTAAGATGTCAGCGGTGATGGGCTCGAGAGGCAAGAATGAGTCAGCATCAGAGTAAGGATTGCCTGAACAGTTACCAGCACCCAGTGAAAATGCCACGAAGCTCTGATTTCTTTCTCTCGTTAATTTGAAAGCCGGTCAGACAGGAGAGCTTCCTCCATTTGATCTACTGCTTGATAGCTGTGGGGGAAAATAAAGATATTGTTGTTGTCAAAAAGTCTGAGATTCTGCACAAAAATGGCAGTGTTTCTACCAACTCTATCCCGTTTCTCAGCTATTCATTTTTCTGTAAGAGTACATTTTTATTATCTAAATTCGTGTTGGACCTGCAATCTGAATCCATATATCTTGCCATTGCTGTCAAAGACTGCCATGGGAAGATTTGTCTGTGGTAAGGAAAACCATAATTTGCCTTACTGCTAAAGCAAATTTATAAAGGAGGTTTATTTCTTTTTCTGAATCCAAATCACTAAATAATAATATTTTTCTTTTCGCTTAGGAAATCTTATCAATATGTTTGAACTTAAGGATAATCACTGCATCTGCACAGAAAGGTATGTATAGGATCAAAGGATTTATAGAATCATAATTTCATTTATAAATACTGATCTTTCCTCTAGAATGACTCTTCCCAATTAAAAAACAACAAAAAAGAGGAATGTGTTTATTATATGAATTGATATTAATGCAAAATCCTCATGTAAAAAAAAATCATAAAAATATTCCACATTCAGCAGAATATCTGCTTTAAGTGACAGCAGCTTGAAAGGGTTTCCTCTGTAACATGTAAATAGGAAGAACCCAAATCTGTCTCCTTCCTGTCTCCAAATTTGTGATCAAGGAAAAGAACATGGAAGTGAAACAAACCTTTCCCAGACTGTTCCAAGCCTATTCCTGTAATGCCTTTATGGTTCTTATTAAAGCTGATGAAGGGATTTATTTGCATTTGAATCCAAGCAATCCTCAGTTCAGGAGGTTGTAGAGAGGGAGGTGTTGGTCTCTTCACCCAAGCGACAGGTGATAGGTTGAGGGGGAACGGGCTCAAGCTTTGTCAGGGCAGTTTCAGATTTAACATTAGGAAAAAGTTCTTTATGAAAAGGGTCATCGGGCACTGGAACAGGCTGCCCAGGGAGGTGGTTGAATCACCATCCCTGGATGTATTTAAAAGACAGGTAGATGAGGTACTTAGGGATGTGGTTTAATAGAGGACAGGTACAACTGGACTAGAAGATCTCAAAGGTCTTTTAAAACCTTGTGATTCTGTGATCTCATTTCATCTTAATTATATGGACTGAAATCTGCAGCTAAATTGGAATTTACAGGTGTTAAGTAAACTGAAATGTACCCGTAATTGAATGTGATGAACCTGTATGTTATATCCTTTATTTGAAAAGATCTGAGAGTCTATCTTGTCAGTTAGAAAGTTAGGGAAAAAACATCCATACTTAATTGATATAATCAAGCAAAAGCAAGCTGTCAGTAAGACTAAAATAGGATGAATTTTCAAACATTCTTCTAAAATCCATGGTCTGGAGTCACCTTGAGCACTCTTAATCTGAAAAAATGTCCACACACATGTGTGCAATATTTATTTTTATACAGAGTATGCATTAATAGCATTCTAACATATAGTAAAATTCCCCTTTCTGAAGGTAAAGCCAAAATCAGTAAGAGACTGGCAGGCTTTCCCTGCCCCTGTGCACACTCCCAAGCCATCTCTCTTGTTGCTGTGGTACATTCAGGTTTGCAGCTCCCAACAGCTGTAAGAAAAGCCCCTCTGGGATGGTGCAGACCCCAATCTGCAAATCCCATTCAGTGTTTCAAATATAGTAACATATTACTGTGATCATGTGCATTTTATATTGGGAACACATTCACCAAGGACATGACCTCATTTTTGTTAGGAGCATAAGGGGAGCTTCAAAACCTTCTTCCTCTGCTGATACTCTTGCTTCTGTAACTTCATAGCTAAGGTCATGAGAAGTTGGAAGGGATCATAGATCTGAGCTACCTAAATGGCATGGTGCTAAAAATATTTATTCAGAATGGCTAATTAAGGTGAATGACTACCAGTCCTCATTAGCACTGAAGTGGTGTTAATTTGATTAGACTTCTGGCCTAGATAAACTTGCAAGGCATTATGTTTCTAATGCAATTTCTCTAACGAGAAAGCATTTTAGATGAGATGTTACCCGTCAATGTCTTTCTTTGTATAAATATTAAGTAGACATTTGCCTTTTAATGTTGATGCAATTTTTAGGGAGCAGGGAAAGAGCAAAGATGTGACATCTGTATTGCCTTGGGATATGGGAAGAAAGTGAGAAAATAAACTTGTAATTCTTGTTCCAGTCTCATCATTTAAATACCATGTAATGCTCTCACAGTGGAATGTCGTATTTGAAATGTGCTCATTAAACCTGTCTTTCCTTTAACATACCATTATATACTTGCTCTTTAACTCAAATCTCACTTCAATCAATATTTTAATGCTTAAATATAGTTAACTTGGCAACATAAGTTTTAGACTTTTAAAAATACCTTCTGCTAAGTTCCTTCTACCAGAAGGCCTGGGAGAAATAGGAGGAACGTGCTGTTTACTTATTAATTAGAGCTCACAATGATTTGTGCTGGAAGAATGCTCAAGAAAAAAATTACCCATTTAGTTGGACTATGAATATTTTACCACAAGAAGTCTTGCTTGGTGACTCCTGAGCTACAAGATTTCACCATCATCAGAAATCAAAAAGCCTTCCCTTTCTTTGAGCAACACTTTGATAGATGGAAAAAGGGAATTTATGGAAAATGCAAATGGAAGGTGTAGCTACTAAAAAGTGCCAAGGGGTTAGTTGTTCTCATGAATTTCATAGGTGATCCCATGGGCTTCTGGTTAAAAAAAAATTATATAGTTTATGAGCTCTGTTGGCAGGTGCCCTTCAGCCCTTTCCCAAAGCTAGGGCTCATGCAGAATTATTTTCTGGTCTTGATCTTGGAGTGGAAATTCTACAGAAGAAGAGTGTATGTTTCCCTCTTGGAATGACAAAAGTGGTGATAAAGGGAGCCATTGCTTGACCCAATGCTTTCTCATTAAAAAAATTTCCAACAAAACCCTCAAACTCATCTTCTTAAAATGTTATTTTTAATCTCATCCAAAATTTTCCACTTTTTAACTAAATACTTCAAATACTTTTCACAGGTTTCAGTCAATTTCATAATGTAAGTTATTTTTCTTCTTTACTAATAAAAATAGTTGTTCAGTAATTAAGAACCTTAACAGGATGAAGTCAGAACAAGTAGAGTGTTTACTACACTGTTGAACCAACATTTCAGTAAACCTAGTGCCCAGTACAGATGTCTCTGGGAAAGAATGGATATCTACAATTGGAGTTTTAGCATTCCCACTTTCATAACACAGGTTGGGAATATTTTAAAATTGTTATAAGTTATTTAATTCTGAAATGCAGACAGCTCCATGGCAAACAGTCTGTGAGCCAAGGTAAGTTGAAAGAGAATAGCATTGGGAGGAAGAAGAGAGTAGCTGGAATTGTCATACATGACTATAACTGTGTTTCATTCTGTATGTTAATATTATCTTGATAAAGAAATAACTTTATTCCCCCTTTCACAAAAAGACAGTTCAAGGGAATGGATTAATGATTGCATCCTTGTGTTCAATAATATTAAATGCACTGAATGCTTCTTTCACCATCAAAGCTTTATATGTCATTAAAATTTCTAAATAGATTTCTATGAAAACTTCAGCGGGATTTATAAGGCCAAGTTTTAAAAAAATCATGGTCAATAGTATCATAAAAGATGATAGTTCTTCCAAAATTAAAAAGTTGGCATCACAATAAATAAGGAAGTGCATTATAAACTGGTAAAAACTTCACATGCATCAGTGCCCCCAATCACTTTATTGCCTTCTTAAAGGACAGACAAGCAAGGTCTTTCATTTCATTTGGTGAAAGCATTTGAATGCTTAACTCCATTCACCAAATTTCTGTAGCCCCCTGAAGATTTATGTCCTTTGACGTTTTGTGTGTTACAAGACTGATCTAATAAAGACTGCATGTATTCTGAGTAATAGAAAACAGAGATGTTCTGATTTAAATAGCCAGAGACTACCCTGTACTTAGTAAAATATCATATTCCAAGACATGTCTTAAAGTGTTTTCTCACATCTAGTATAAAATGTTGCCAACTGATAGACCTTCTCTCCTTGTCTATGGACAAAATGAAGTATCATCTTCATGCAAGCTGATAACTATCAATCCTGTTGAACCAAATTCATCTAAATTAAAATCTTAGCAAATGTTTTGGAGGATAGGATTCAGCAAAAATTTATAGACATAAATTAGATATATATCAAATTAAACTGGATGTTATCTAAGGAAAAGCAAACAAGAAAAGTTACTTTCACGACTTCATGGAAGTGAAACAAGGTCTAATGACTTTGGGTATTAGTATGGAAATGCAAAGTGTATTTCTTATGTAAAACAGGATCACTCCAACCCCTGCTCTAAATTATATCCAGATTCTAAATGGATAAGCCAGAAAACAGAATTCAGCACTTTATAGTGTATAAAGTAGGTACTAAGTAGTCAGGCTGTGTATTCCTACTAGCTGTATCCTTACCTTTCTCTGTACTTCAGGGTGCACGTAACTTTTCACCTAATCTTACCTTTAGCCTATTTCCATCAGTAATCTTTCTCCCCTGAATTTCTTTGTTCCTTTCTGTATCATGAGACACACTGGCATTGAAAACAAAAGTATAAAAATTGTGCTAATTTGCAAATATAATGCTAGACTGTTTTGAAATTTCTAAGTGAGGCCAGGAGTGATCTACCCAGGAAATCATAAAAAATTAAACAGGGAGTAATAAGAACTCTCCATTGTTCTATGCAGCTTTTCTGGGCCCCTTTTTCATAAAACCTGATAAAACACACCTTTGTTAGCATCTCATATTTAAATATTATATGATATATCGTATTTAAACATTATATTATATATTCTTTCTGTGTGTAGATGAATTTGACACAGTGCAAGGGTGTTATGGATAAGGCTGTAATTCATTCTTGGTTCTGTTTTTCTATCAGATAACCTGATGTACTTTACAGAGGGAAGGGTACACTTTGAGAAAGAAAGGAGCTCATTAGAGAAGTTAACTTCTCCTTTACCAAAGCTTACACCTCACCTTGACCTCCTCTTCCAGTCTTTTCATGGTGCCTTGCTATGTGACATCTTGTTCAAACCCATTCCTGTGTTTTCAATTAGAGATTTCCATCTTCCTGTGCAAGGCCCAATTACATTGCTCTCCTCTCCTGAGGAGGGAGGAAATGTGAGCTTGTGGTGCTGTTGTTCCAGAACAGGTATAGTTTGCTTTTCTGAATGCCATCACCTGCATCTCTCTCTGAAGGCAGTCAGAGATAAGAAGGGTATTGGGGCTTTATTGTCCCCATAGTACTAAACTGATCCTTGAGAACTTCTAGGGGTGCTGAAGCCTCTTTGTCAGAGAAGCAGCATTGAAAAACTCTACTAACATTCCTTTGCAATCTTTTAAATACCTTTCCTTCCCTCTCTTTAAGGGCTGATTAATGTCATGATCTGAAACAAGGTGCAGAGAAACCAAAGCAGTTGAATATTAAGCGTTCAGTCAACACATAGAGTTTCTATCTCCAGAGTTAGCTGCAGATCTTGTTCAAGTTTCTTTACATCCATGGGGCAGGAATGCCCTAATTATCTCAGTGATAAAGAGCAAGATGTAGAATTTGATATACAAGTCCCTGCAGGACAGAGCAGCTAGTTGAAAGCAGATTTATTAAACCTGTGGTGATGCCTACTGCTGCTGCATAATCCTGATCAAGAAGGGGATTCTTAGAGGCTCAGGCACAGGCTGTTGCTCTTGTCCAGCCAATATATAACAGGTGCTGTTGAAAAGTACTCTAATATTTAGAGTGGAGAAGAGAGTATAAAAGACAAAGTAGTGACTTGGATTTCAGTTCCACAGTTTAGAACCCTCAAGAAAAGATCTTCCTGACTAGGAGAAGAACTTATCATGACACTGACAGAGATAAAGTTGTTCTTAGCCTAGAGATAGGCTGTGGTGCAGAGTCTGTCACAGCAGCCACGCAGGGACTGTATTAAACTGTTTATCAGCCTGAAATATTTGTGGTTGTTTCTCACTACATCACTGGGTTTGGCTGCCCTATGGCTCACGATCCTCCACTTTTCTCCATACCCACCATTTCCAGCATACTCATACAGATTTCCACAATCTCAGCTTTTACAAATGGGCCTTGTAAGGATCTCCTGGTTTAACAGGAAACCTAATATATGGAAGTGAAAAATGTGGTATCAGAGGAAGGAAATGGATCAATGGATGTGGACTTAGAAGTTCACTGTGGGATTTTGCAAGTATCAGGTTCAAGAGTTTATAAGGTACTGAAGTATTGGCACGGGCATTAGCAATTAGTAACAGTGTTAGAAAATCATTGATTAGCTGTTGCAGTATGCTCAGCTGTGAGGGAGTCTGCAAGAAGAATAAGGCCACTAGGAGAGGAAAGCACAGACTCAGATGAGCAGTTGTTGCAGAAGAGGCAGGAAGCAACACAGTTGCTCCTGGGTCTCCATTCCTCAGTTAACATTTCTGTGAATGAAGTAGGCTTCCAGATGAAAAAGTTTTCAGGGAAGGATCCCCTGTGAAAGCAAACAAATAAATGCTTTCAGCACAAAAAGAAGAGCCCAACAACAACTAACTCAGGTTGTCATTTCCTTTATTACAGCTTGGAAGCCAGTTAGTCCCCCTGTGGGATTGAGGCTAGTGCACTGACAAAAATACACTGTTTTCCTGCCAAATGGACACATTTGAAAAAGCTGCTATTTCATCACGATGAGACATTTAATTTGCCATGCCATCTAATAGATAAAATGAAAAAGCAGAGGCTCTAAAACACACCGTGGATGTTCCAAGCTTCCAAGCTCCTCTCCCTCAGATAACACATTTCCTACATTAACGAGATGGAGGCACTCATGTGTGGTGCAATAAAGACAAAATCAAGTGCTCTCTTGCAGTGTTCTGTCAAATCCTCCAGGAGAAACTGTGGCTGCAGCTTTTATGCCCTGATTCAGAATTGTATTGGAGGAAGAAAAGCAGAATTCAATATGGGCAGACTCCTCTGGAGGCTGAAGAAATTTCTAAGCATTGTAATACTACCAGCGCGTAATTAAGCAGGGGGTAACATAATTAAGCAGAGAGTGAGAAGACCAGGGACCTACTAAAGTGTTTTTCCACTGAGCAGGATGGAATGCTGATTTGACTTTAAATGTATTTGTTAAATTTGTCCATAGTTTTACTGGTGAGATTTTTCATCCTATTTTTCACTCCAACATTAAGCTTTTGTTGCTAGTTAGATGAAAACATGTAATTATTCAGGAGTTTCACAATGGTGTGCATGCTTTGTATTAAAAATATGAATCAGGCCACATGAGCTTCTAACCTCTTGTTATGAAATCTTGTTGAATCTTCTTTTCCTCGTTATCTCTCAGAAATGAAACCCAGGACCCAAAATTCACAGTCCAGAATATATCCCATGTAGGACTTGGGCAGACACTACTCTTGCTGTGCTATGCAAACAAATCTTTTACAGCGAACATGTCACAGTCCTTATACTAAGTTCAGCATGTCCTCCCAGATGCTTCTCAGCTTTAATTTTAATAGCTCCTTAGAACAGATGTTCTTTTCTCTTCCTTTTTTTTTCTTTTTCCCATAATGATTTTTTTTTCTGAAAAGTAAGACAGTGCAGTAGACTGAGCAATTGTTTCACAAAAAGGTACTATGGGTAGGACACTTAAGGCTAGAGGTCTACAGGTTTGATATGCAAATTGGAGTAAGTCAACATGGTCTTTTCTTACAGCAAATTCAAGAAATAGAAGAAGTACTTTTAGGAATAATTAATCTTACTTGTTTTACTTTAGAATGGCATGGATATTCCTCTAAAACTGTATCAATACAGAAGGAAACCAAGGTGACTGCCTCTGTCAGAAACGTTGGTGTCTACATCTGGTGAGATGAAACATGCACAATGCCCAGAAAATATGTCCATTTTGTCTTCTCTTCTTTGCCGTTTTTTACAGGGTGGAAAAGTGTGCAATTGTTCCCAGAAATGCAGCTGGATTTCTGCAGAAATGTAAATTAAAACTTTTTACAATTCCTCTTTTTCCAACTGTAAGCCTACTACAAAACTTCATGTTATGTGGCATCCTAAAGCAGAACCATAGCTTGAAAGGCCAACAATTTAATTAATTAAATATGGAGAGAAATCATTGATGAGAAGAAAGAAACCATCGGGTGTTTTAGACAAGAGAAAATAGATCCTTGTTCTCAGTAGATGTTTGATGAGGAAGTGTAAGTGAATGAGGCAGAGACAGAGAAGGGCTGTTCCAAATGACTACAACCTCAGAGGAGAAAATACTTGCATTAATAGTCCATAGAATCACAGAAATAAGGGCCATGACTACAGACATTGGAAAACATTTTTAAAAACAGTACATATATTAAGAAATTAGGAATTATTTGTTGGGGCACAGTTACTCCTGTAAAAAGCTGCATGTCTTTTATCTTTGCAATTATTTTTGGCTCCTAACGCTCACAACCTGGTTCTCTTTCCATTAATGTTCTTCCAGTTAGGGTTCTCTGATGTGCACTAAAGCACCTATCAATTATTCATATCACAACGGTAACACTATTTCTTTTAACAACGAGATTAAACTGTTTATTGAAGCTGCTGACCTAGGCTAGTCATTAAATGGGCCATTTGGTTCGTTAGCCTCTATTTTTTTCTTTTCTAAGCAATCAGTTAGAAGGGCTCAGATAGGAACTATCCAAGCTCCTTACAGGATACCACCTAACAGGTGAGACAACACTAAAATGTATGAAGAAAAGCTTCAAAGTTCCCAAAGGTAAAAAGTTAAAAAATATTTAAAAGGCCAATTTTTCTCAATTTATTGGTAGAAACAAGGAGTTCTGCAATTTATTTATTTAATTTTGTAATAAAGTGTACAATTGAAAAGGGAATCAGCCTTGATGAATCCAGTTTTAGCTTAGAAACAATGATCTTGCACCACAAGCAATTAATTCTGCCAAGATTTATTTAAATTGCAAATGCAGGAAGGAGATAATTTCAGTTTTGCCCTGTTCATCAGGAGCTCCACCCTATTCCAAACCTATTAGCATCTGATCCGGTCACAAAATATGCAGAACAATGTCATCAGAGCAAACTTTAATTAGGGGATCATACCCAGAGGGCATGGCACTGTTTCTAATTGAGAGGGTTTTTTGTCCCTTTCAAATTAATATTTCAAAAGGCTCCACATGGAGTAAAGACACAGTCCTTTCCATCAGTTTTAAAGTTCTTTAAATTTGAGACATGGCAGAAGAAAGAGACATGATACCTGTGTGAAATTATAAGCTGTCAGGCTGATGCTTGGAAGAGATTTCTGCCTTGTGAGTTATATTAAATTCAAGAAGTGAGGGTGGTAGAGAGGGAGGGAAGGAAGGAAAACTGTAATAACATTAAAGGGTTTTTTTTAAAAAAAGAAAGTTTAAAAGTTCTTCTGCCACCTGGTGCTAGCTTTGTTCAGACTGCCATGACAGAGGTCTGAAATCCCCAGCGTAGGCAGGGTGAAGCTCAGATGCTGCCAGGAAAACACTGGCAGCAGCTACTTCCACGCTCAAAGCATTTTGACACCACAAACTTAGTTAGTTACAATCAACATTTGAATAGAGATTGAGCAGAGCAGCTGCTAAGTGATCTCCTTTATTTCCCTTGATGGAAAGGGTTAAAAGAATCAGTGGTTGTAGATTCATGTAGAATATTATGAATTGCAGGAAGTAATTACCATATGTCCCGGTAGCTGCTCACACATTCAGAACCGAATATTGACAGAAGTAGCATCCCCCACCCATTCCAGCTCCCAAGCTTTCCTTTCGAGATTAGCCAGGAGGGACAGATGCTCACCATCTCTTAAGTGACCAAAGCTTTAGGAAGCAGATGGGCTTTTTGTTTCCATCCTGCCCCCGCACACTGCAGGGCACCAAACCTCCTGCAACTGCCAGAGACATATCTTGGGACCAGCACAATACGGCAGGGCAGAGGGGCTAAATAGGGAAAAAACAGGGAGAGGAGCAGGGCAGGAAAGTGCATCCCAGCCAGGTTCGTATCTGGGAAGCCATATGCCCTTGGATCTGGATGAGGAAAATCGAGGAGAGAAGAATTGCTGAATTTAACCTTGGAAGAGGAATGCTACATCAGGAGTTGTGGTCAGCTGCAGAAGGAAAAGTGGCTTTTTCTTTCCCCTCCTCCTGTAATTGCTAGAGAAAGAAAAGATCAAAAGAGCAACATATCACTGTCAAAACCAAGACTGCTGAGGAAGAGACAGTATCATGGTCTAGCTGCCCCTAAAAATAACTATTATTTATTGTTTTAAATAGTATTGGGGTTTCTTTGTATGTTTGTTTATCTTCTTGGTTGTGACTTAACGGGAGTTCTGTGGAACTTTCAAATATTTCCCCATGTCAGAAGACTGCTTTCTCTTGAAATGAAGGTTCAGTCACTTACACAGCAAGACATTAGAGATCAGGACCTTCAGGAAAACAAAAGGAAAACAGCCAGTACCGGGTAGTTTGTCATAAAATCGCAAAAGCTGGTAGGACTGAGAATGTGATGCCATGAAAAGCCAAAATCACAACTCAATAGTCTTGGTGACAATGAAGCAGGTATTCTTTACTGCAGCGCTGGGCAGGACAATGGTTCAGTTCTCCTAATGTGGGTGGCTTAAAGGGTCAGTGGCAGAGCTTTTATACAAGACGTGTATATTCATAATATATACATATTCATAGCTTTTCCAAGGAATGGATAATTTTTCCATTATGAGAGCTCATTACCACCCACCCACCTACCCCATCCAGATAATCTCTTGGTGTGCTTCAAAGACATTTGATGGCCGTTTTCTTCTTTTTCTCCTCTTCATTACAGATCCTTTTGGTGAGCTTTAGGTTTGTCTTGCTAACAAAGCCACAGAGCTGGTTCTGAAGACTTGAGGGCCCTCCTGTTCTTTCTCCCCTTCCTCTTTATCACTCCCTTCTCCTGAGGTATCACAATGCACACAATGTGCTAACACTGTGGTCCTTTAGGCAGAACTTTACACATCTTTTGCATAGTCTGTGGCTGACCAACTAATATTTATCACGTTCCCCACTTCAAATGCTTGCACGTAGTAAGAGTGCAACTCTCAGAACAGCAAGGAGGTGTTCAAAACTGGCCTCTGCACCTTCAGGTTCACACATGATGCAACACTGTGCAGACTGCCCAGATCAGATCCGTGCACTGGCTGGATCTCTGCTCTCTTTGCAGAATTAATCCACTGGCAGCATGGCCTGGCTCTACACAGCCCATGAGCACTCTGCTGCCCACCCTTCTGGTCCCGTGTTGTGGCGAAATCACCCGGCTGAATGTCATCTACCCATGTCTGAAGCTGCCCTCTTTGCAAGCTGGGAAGATCTCCTCCTAAAGCGGGTCAGATGAGCTGCATGATGAACGCAGCCACCTTGTGTCCATAAAAGGGATCCAAGGAGAGTTGCTCAGATACAGGCAGCTATGTGGTAGTCCTCCATCTCCAGAGGAGAGAAATCCATCCTTTGGAGAGGAATGAGTCCATGGAGAGCAGAGGAGGCTATCAACATCCAAAAGGCTGTGAAGAGTCTTGGGAACTGCAACAGTAACAGCCTCTGCTGAGGAACACTTCGCGGCACATGTGAGCTGCTCTAAGTCTATGAGACCCAAAAACTTAACCAAGAGCTGTATCAACCTCTGTAACCTTCAAGGTCGTTTAGCATAACGCTTCTCAACTTGCATTGGACACAGGAAAAGGAATAATTAATGTTTTCAGAAAAATTAATTTTCCTGGGAGCACTGAGCATTCAGGCTCTAGCATTAATCTTTCTAATTATTATTGTTGCATTATTATTTGCTTCTTTGTTTATTGGCTACAGTTATGCCTGACCTTCTTGACTATAAAAAAATGCAGGCAAAAATTTTATGTAGGCCACAAAGAGCTCAAATTAGAAAATACAGGAGAAAATAATGCAATGTATAGCTCACAGGAATTGATGATCTGATCTACTTAGCTACTCTTCAAGGTTCTTATGTATTAAAAAAAAAAAAAAAGCTAATAAGAATGTGTTACAAATAACAAGAAGGCAACTAGTGATATTGGAACATTTTTCCAAGACCTCCCTAAATGCCCTCTAAAGTCAGCAAAGCAAAATGGGAGTGTGGGGGCTCAAGTTGTCTTTGATACCAGGAGTGTTGAACACACAGGGAATGCAATGTCAACTGTTTGTCGTAAAAGATGGGATGTGGATTTACTGCTCAGGCTACACTTTGTACAACTGCAGGGTGCTTACTACAGCAGTAAGTGTTCATGTAAACACTAAATGCTTGTAGGACTTTATTTTGCTAGAGAAATGGAGCAAACCTTGGAGGATACATAAAGGCCTGGACAATATTGCCAAAGGGCAAGTGTTATTGATCTTCATAAGAAAACAGTTTAGGGGAGAAAAGTGAACTTCAGCAGTGTAGACTTGGAATTTTATTATGGACAAATCCTCTCCCTCTACCTTTTGAAATTCTGATTCAGATACAATACTGACTTTTCCATCAAATTGTGAGTTCTGGAAAATATGAGGTACCAAATCACTTCATTTGGATCTGTTTGGGTTTGGTGTTTTGGTTTTTTTTTTTCCCAAAACATGTTGATCTTTTGAAATGGAATTATTTCTCTTTAGTTTATTGAACTAAATCCAAGCACCTGTCCATTAGTCTAGACATCTCTTCTACATGCTTATTAGGAGCAGTGGTCAGGGTGCCATCCGCTTTCTCCTTTTGGCAATGCTCCTTGCTTGGACTCTGTCTTTCAAAAATAGAGTTATTAGGTGATAACCAGCAGACCTTTGGCTGAGACTGGGAAAACTGGTTTTACTGTAGGTTTGCAATCTAACAGAAAGCTCTGTACATGAGAGGACAACAAGGGTACCAAGAACTAAAGTACAGCTCGAGAGGAAATTATGGCAGATTATGTGGATATACCAAGTCTGAACTAGATAAATGATAAAATGAATTTCTTTAAAAAACATTATTGCAGATATTATTATTAGTGAGAATAAGAGAGGAGAAAATGGTAGGGGGAAATTATTTTTTATTCAATTAACTGATGTAAAAGGGAGAAACTTTCACATGCTTAAGCCTTTTTTCAGGTCTGGAAAACAGGAAGAAGCTTCCAAGCTAGGTTAAGAAAAAGTCAGACTACACAAAATCTATGCATCTATTTTATGTACGTAGATCACTTAAAGGATGGAGGGAAAATTTAGCTTTCTTTTCACAAATGATATGCCAATGTCCCAGTCATCTCCCGAGTAGCTGCTTAAATATGGAATCCGTCTTCTTCAGGAAAAAACAAGATACTGTTCAATCAGATGAAAGGCTGTAAATCCCTTCCCTGACCCAGCTGGGTTTCTTGCAGAGGGAAGGTGTCCAACTGTTTCCCTGACCTCCCTGGATCATTGTGCCCACATGTTATCTCCACTCTTCATCAGGGTACAGACTTCCCTGGTCTGAAGCTTTGATCCGTGTTCCTGTCATATTTAGCCAATCCCACCTTTGTCTGCAGTAGGTACCACTAACCAAAACTGCGAAAGGAACAGCAAATTATTCTATTTTAAGAAATAGTACACTATTGATATATTTGGGATACATTTATAATTGTTGAGATCTTGTGTGAGTTAACATCCTTGTTTATAGAAGATTCCCTCATGTTCTTGTTCTTACTTCTAAGCAAGACAAATACACCATCCAGCAGAGAAACAAGAACCCAGTCCTTTAACTAGAACCTCACATATGACTTCTTCATGTGGAAAATTCATATATCCTTGTATGTGTTTAAAGGCATTGAGATTTCACTATGGGCTCTTCCTAGACAACTGCAGAATTCAGGTAACAGGTTTGTAGGGGTCCAAAAAAAAATCCAGAAAAATACCAGAGGAAAAAGAATTTGGGAAGCCAGAGACAAATAAAAGAAAGCAGTGGGAAGGTGGTACTTTGCTGTTTCTGTGCAAGATATGTCAGGAGTGAAGGAATGAGCTTGGGAAGGACGCGTGAGTGGATTTACTAATTCGGAGCAGAGCTGCTCAGGAATACTCAGTTGTTCTGGCTTCATTTGTCATCTGATAACAATCAAAGCCTTTGTAGGTGGCATGGTTTAACCCCAGCCCACTCACTCTCCCTGTGGTAGGATGGAGGATAGAAACAGAAGAATTAAACTAAGAAAACTCGTGGGCTGAAATAAAGATAGTTTAATAGGTAAAGAAAAGCCACGCACACAAAGCAGAGCAAGGGATTCATTCCCCACTTCCCATGAGCAGGCAGGTGCTCAGCCAACCCCAGGAAAGCAGGGCTCCATCATGCATAACATGACTTGGGAAGACAGTCTCCCCCTTTCTTCTTATCCCACCTTTATATGCTGAGCATGACATCATAAGGTATGCAATATCCCTCTGGTCAGTTGAGGTCAGCTGTCCCACCTGTGTCACCTCACAACTTCTTGTTCCCCCCTCATCAAATTCGCTGGGGAGAGGGGAGGAGGAGGGGCGCGGGGTGTGAGGAGGAGAGGTCTTGGCTCTGTGCAAGCACTGCTCAACCTTAAGGAAACCATCCCTGTGTCTCAACACTACTTTCAGCACAAATCCAAAACACAGTGCCATACCAACTACTATGAAGAATATAAACTCTGTCCCACCCAAAGCACAGTAGGTACTGTCCAGTTCAGACAATGTTGCTCCAGGAATCTGGCAAAGATTTAATGAAAGCTTGTTTGGCTTCACAAGATGTAATTTCTCCAGGACTGTCACAGATGGAACGTTCAGGGTTAACTTACTCATAGATTGACTCAGATCTTGGAAATGAGACTGTCCTAAAAAACAGATCTTCTTGGACAAAATGTCTGATGCAAAGTCATGGAATCTGGCTTGTAAGATTCTGGAGGTTTTGTTCTAAATCAAAACCCAGTACATTTTAAAACATTAAATTTAAAATAAAATTTGTCCACTAAAGTCTGATGCAGAGATCACTTTTATGGAAAGTAATGAAGGAGGGTCAGGGACAGTTAACTTTTTGGATTCTTTGTATGAAATGCAAGCATTCTAAAGGATAATATTGTATCCTCTCTTTGAAGGTTACTAGTAGTTTCCATTTTCAGATGCATCAATTCGGACTTTCACTCCGTTCAGGGCTCTTGAGTCCTGCAAAGATCTGAAAAATGGCCAGTGCTTCAGTCAAGAATTAACACTGTGGTTCAAGTATAAACAAGTATGAATGTGATGTGTAATACGAGGATCACACTCAGATGCTTTAGACAAAGAATCATAGAATCATAGAATGGCATGGGTTGGAAGGGACCCCAAGGATCATAGAGCTCCAGCCCCCCTGCCACAGGCAGGGCCACCAACCTCAGGTCTGGATCTACACAAGGTTGCCCAGGGCTCCACCCAACCTGGCCTTGAACACTTCCAGGGACAGGGCATCCACTACTTCTCTGGGCAGCCTGTTCCAGCAAAGGTGCCTGTGTTTCCATATTCCCATGGTGTTGGGGAGGCATTTCGTACATCTGCCTTTCCACCCTCCCCAAAATCAAGGTGTCATTTCCCCATGGACCTGATATCCCCAAATTTCCCCTTTATTAGCATACCACAGTTCTCTTTCCTCTCCTCCTGCCCATTTTAGGAAAACTGTTGTGCTAGGAAATAAAGTGGGACAAGGATTGTTCTGCAACCTCAGGGGAAACCAGCACAGAGTGGCTCGTATCTTTGTAGCTAGTCTTGCTTAGCACTCAAAACAGGGCTGCATCTGGAGTCCATTGGGAAAATCTGTTGGGGACGGGTGCTATGAACGTTAATTACTAAATCAAATAGGGACAGGACAGAGATCTGAGTGAGCCCTGGCACACAGCTGCCATTAAAATAGTCTCTCTTGGTGTTGTCACCAGTCAACTAGCATTGCCTCAGTGATTCCTGGACACAGAAATGTTCCCAATAGTACCTTTTTCTTGTTTGGAAGCAAAACCATTTAACAGCAAGATTGTGTCAAAAATATGTCAGCTGGCTTTGAGGCCAGTGACCAGGACTTGGTGCTGCTTATTATTTGAAGTATAGCCACTGCAGACCCCTCTCCTCCAGCCTCTATCTCTGCCATCTGCTGTATGTGTTTTCCTCAGAGTCCTCACACATCACCCATCCTGCTCTTCCCTCGGGGCTTGGGGAATTGCCTTCACAACCCTGTCCCTCTCCTCCACCATCCAGAGTGCTGGTGTAAGTACTTTCCATTTCATTACATGCCAAAGATGGTGCCCACAATTTCTCCTTCCCTTATATATTTTTTCTCCCCCTTTCTTCACAGCATTCTCTCTTTTTTTTCTCTCTCTCTTTGAGATCCATCATTTAGGGTGTCAACACTTTAAACTGTTGGGAAACACTGACACTGAGACAATTTTTACACTGGAAAGTGTCAATACGTGCTGTCAACTGTTTCTATGATACAGAGACAGTGACAAGAGCTGGCTGCTGACAGGATTTCAGCACGTCTGTCTAACACCCACTTCTTCCTCCTTACTTCCCACACCTTGCCAAAATCAGCAGGCTTCTGCTTCTATTAGGTGCCCTCAGATATGTATCTTATAAATCCTTTTCCATGTCTTCCAGCCCCATGAAGACATTTCTGGCATTCCTAGGGCATCTCAAATGCACTATGTGCCTACAACTCAATTTGATCTCTAAAATCTTCATCAACTACAGATGGAGTTAAGACAGCTGATGTACCTGTAGCCACTTACCTATCATCTGACCTTTGCTTTAGACTGAGCTGAATCACTCTATAGAGTCCTTCCAGTTTATGAAAAAAATAGAGGGGCTTTGATTCAGATGTTGGCAGAGGTGTCTGCTGCTATTTGAATCCTATCTAGCAGCCTTTCCAAGAAGGTTCAACTCTTTCCTAGGGCCTTTTGTAAGGTGCAGCCCTCTGCAGATGCCTTGGACAACTGAGGGCATGACAAGTGGCACAAAGCACCTATGCTCATGCAGCTAAATCCCGTTACTGGTGCACTTAGAAACAACCTCATGTCGACACCTAAATTCAGATATTTTGTCTCAATGAGAGTTATGCCTTTGAGGTCTACACTAAAACTACAAATCAAGCATTTCAAATACTTCACAGAGATTTTTAAGGATTGTGTCTTATCCTTCTGTTGATGTTCACAGTGTCAACAGCCCAGCTCAGTTAAAACTTGTGGTTTCCAAAATAACCGCCTGTTTATATTACTAGCAAAGGAAAATTACTCAGCTACACTATGTAAATTGTTAGTTAAATTTTAAGCTGCTTCTTAACTCCATTAAGTATCAAAGAACTACTTAGCTGACCTGGATGTCAAAATGGATACTTGAAATTCTATTAGGTAATTTTCGTCCACTTCAATACTCAGAATCATTTGTTTAAGATCAAATCAACAGTAATTTGTTTTGTTGAGTAAGGAAGCAAACATATCAGCTGTTTAGGGTCAGATATTCCATATCCCATTTCCCCACAGCCATTACTAATCACAAGGGGAAAAAAAAAGACTTTACAAGTAGGGCAGTGCAACTCTGGCAAACTTTGCCTAAAGAGTTTGAGTGGTCTTAATTCTTGGAGGTTTTTGAGAATTGCTTAGATGAAGCCAATGTGTGATCTGACCCAATGTTAGCAATGCTCCTTCCCTAAGTAAGAAGTTGATCAAGAAACTTTCAGGAGTCATTTCCAACCAAAATATCTTTAATTCTATGATCCATAAACCCCTAAACTTTTGCATACAATCGTTTTGAGGAATAGAGGACAAATTGCCCTTGGATTTGAGCATAGCTTCCACTGAAGTACATGAGAATTATGCACTTATAGCTGAAGATGATTTTGGCCCCAATATGAAGATTCAAATGATATATTTGAGGCTTATGTCAGATTTTCAGAATGATTTTGCTAGTGATATTTTTGCTGAGAAAGGTCAACTGACAGGCATCTTGTTATTAATGATAATTTCCAATAGAAGAAATCCTTTACTCTTAACTGAAAACGACGTTACAGCGAGACTTGGAACCTGTGGCTAGCCAACACAATACATCTTAATAGAGCTCTAGACCTTCCTGTGGGAAACGGTATCAAATCTTTAAAGCCAATTTATTGAAGGAAATTGCAGACAGCTTGAAAACATCCATGATCCTGTGTCCTGACACTGGCTTTTAAGATTGTGCTATGACTTTGTGTCACTGTCCTTTCTTATTTTGGTCTTTCACTTTATCTGACTTTGGCTTTTATGTCATGTCTTCTGTATCACTTTGTCTCCTCTATCCCACCATCATCTCCTCCCTTTTTCTATTTCAGGTATGACAGGACCTATTTATTTTCTTCCAGTGTGTGACCTGCACACACAATTAATGAACCACTGTTGTAGAGATGGTTTTGTTGGGTTGGAGTTTTGGGTGTTTTTTTCATATAAAACCTTATTTTTCCTGTAAATTACCTCTACAATTTTACAGATTGGTTCTTACGCATTAAATCTTTAAAGTATTATGATCCTTGTGGATTTGGAGCCCATGGTACACTGTAGAGCCCATTTCTTATTTTCTTAGTCTCAGGACTCAAAATCTCTTGTGTCAATGCTTTCATAATGCTTTCAGTTAAGCTGACAAATGAATCAAAATCTTTCCATTCTTTTTGCGAAAAGAATGTCTGTTTTCTGTGTTTGTCTGTGTACAAAGCTGCTACATCATAGTTTAGTTCTGCTGATAACAAGGATGCAACTTTCTAGTCAGGCTATGTCAGCTGTTAATTCACAAGACTAAGGACCATGGTGAGTTTTTAAACTTCAGTGTTTACCACCTGAAGAAACAAATACATCAGAATGATGGAAAAGCAGGTTTTCCAAATTGTCAGGAGGAAGGGTGAAAATAGCAGACAACAAACAAAAAAAGAGACAGACCAGGCCAAACAATATTTTGTTTCAACTATTTACAGTAAAAGGATACTGGTTTTACTGTCCTGACCTATTATCAAATTTCATTTGAAAATATTGAAAAGTTTTTCTCAAAAGAAACAATAAACCAGAGACAGAGTCCGAGGTGGAAGTATAGCGCTTTCTCCCTTGAATCAGTTCCTTGTGAGAAGAAAGTCCCCAAAAGTAGCTGAGAGCCAGATGCAGTTTCACTCTCTTTCACCTCTTCCACACCTCGGCTCAGAGCAGCTTGCTTAGGAAACTCCCTTCCAGTGTCAGGGGCATCATTCTGTTCCCCTGAGACAAGGGGATCTCCATCTGTTATGGGTCTTCCCACTTTCTGAAGGAGACCTCTAGCTATTACACAGAAAATAAATTTCTTTGTCAATTGTTAATGGTACTTAAATTTATCTTTTGACTGTTCCCACTTTGCTTAAGTTAAAATGCTCAGTCAGGAATAAAAATTTCCTTTTGCTTTAATTTTTTGGATTTTGCCACATATCATTGCTGTAGCTTTGCGTGGCGGGCTTCTGGTGGAGGAGGGGGCTGCAAGAAGCAGCCAAAAGCTCTCTGCAGGCCCCACAGAGCAAACACCAGCTGGCTCAAGGCCGGAGTCATTGCTGACCAAGGCCAAGCCCATCAGCAATGGTCACAGCACCTCTGGGAATCACATTTAGGAGGAAAAACTTTTTGCCCCAGAGAAGGGAGTGAGAAGATGTAAGAATCTGTGCAGCACCAAGGCCAGGGAAGGGCGGGAGGAGGCGCCCCAGGTGCCAGAGAGAAAGATACCCCTGTAGCCCCTGGAGAAACCCACGGTGGAGCGGGTGTCCCCCCCGCAACCCATGGAAAAGGCCGAGACCCCACCTGCAGCCTGTGGAGAGGCCCCACACTGGAGCAGGTGGAGACATGCAGAGGATGCTGTGACCCTTGTTGGAGCTATTGGTTTAAGTATGCTTGGTATAAGTCTGAAAAATATTTCTCTGATTGTGTTTAAATAGCAAAGTTGCAGTGAGAAAAAATAGGATTTTTATTTAAAATGGAAAATATTGTTCAGGGTTTTTAAAACTGGAGACATTTTCAAAACTGAATTGTTGAGCTGTTTCACTTTTCCTTTGTCTCCCTTTTTTTCCTAGAATGTAGAAGAAAACAATGGTCCCCAGGTTTGATGGGTACAAGGAAAATTTTGAGACCTGATAGAGATGGTTACATTTCTTTTCAATACAATTTTTCCAAGTCATTTTAAGAGAATACAATGAAAAATACAAAGACAAGAAATAAAAAAATAGAAGCTCCTCTAGATGTATTGCTCCTTAGTGGCTGATTAAAAAACTGGAAGGGTGGGAGATTTTTAAAAGTGCTATTTATTTATATGAGTGCATACACATGTAAATATTTCTAATTAACAGCAAATACATTATTTGACATGTATTTAATAGAGTAAGCAATTAAATCTTTTTTCTAACAACTTGGAAAATTCACCTCAAGCCCTCAAAAGTGCTAAAGAGTGATTACTAAGAAGTAAAAGAAGGGCAGTCACAACATTTATGCTCCATTTTACTTTGATCCATCTCAAAGCATAAATGAGGCATAAAAAATCTGTCCACTAAGGACAAAGCTTCTTTGACCTCATTATTTGGCCAGGAAAGAACATTGAAGCTAAAATACTCTGGTTATTAGGAAACATTTGCATTCTTCAAGAGCTCTGGGTGTTAGAAAAAGCACCTTTGAGGAATATCTTTGGTTGACCCTCAGATCTTACAACAGTGAACTCATACCCCTAATATCCAGAGTAGTGGCAGGCAATTACCTTAGCTTGCAGAATTTCAGCAAATACTAGTTATATATTGTCTTCTTCCTCACCTGCATCCACTGTTTTTTATTAGTCTACAGGAAATAGCTTGGAAGTATGAAAAAGCTTTTTGAAAAATCATTTTACCTGCATATCAGAGTGGCAGTTTCCACATCACAGTGGTGCTACCACCATGGAAACTACACTTAATCAAACAAGTTGTGATCTTCAGCTGGCTAAACGGAGGGAGGAAGTCTTGTAATAGGCTGAACCTGGCTGTCTGTGTGTCATGTAAGCAGCTGGAGCACCTTGGAGAATCAGAAAACATTCAAAGAAAGATTTCAGGAACAGGTGTAAAATTACATCTCAAGGAGGAATCCACACAAGTAGATCTGACATCGGCAACTCCCTGAAAAAAACTTTATATAATACCGATGCCATATCACGACAGTGAAGATCACACACCTCTCTAGGTATTTTGAGACCATTTTGGAGCAAGAGGTTTGTATGTCTAAAAAGCCTTTACAAGAGTCAACATGCTAAATAAAATCAGTAGCAGCACACAACCAAAAAGGGAAACAAAGGAAAACACTGCAATTCTGAATTATGATAACATGCTTGCTCAATCAGATCCTATTGCCTCTGTTGGCTAAGGATGTATATTACTTGCTGAAAGCAGGAACAAGGTGTCTGAGTCACAGGAAGGAAAAAAATAGATAGGCATAAATGGTCTTTAGGAAAAGGGTGATCACATCTTCCTGAGAAGAGAATTTTATTGTAGTATTCCAGATCACAGTCCAGTTTCAGTGTTGCTGGGTTTTTTAAATTTAGCAAAAGTTGTCTGGGCAATAAATCAAATCTCTCCTCCTGACCATACCACAGGGTTCAGTCCTACTTCTTGGCTGAGGAGGACTGGTAATGGGGTATCCTCCTGGCTACCAGGACTTGCACATCCTTGAGTAAATAGAGCACCCTAGAGTTTCGCTGTCAGTGCCCCATCCAGGCCTTGCAGCATCGGCAGCTTTCCATCGCTTCCCAACAGTAATTAGTTTGTTAACTGTGATTGACTTTTATTATTTCATAAAAATATATATGTTCATTCTCACTGAATAGTGAATGAGGAGAGTGAGAAGTGCTGCAGTCAGTGCTACTTGGCAGGTAAGGCTGAATGTCCATAATGACTTCCTCCCGCCTTCTGATAAATCAGCAAAAACAACTACACTGACTTGGACTCAGACCTGTGGGGACCATTCTAGTCAGTTCAGCACCACCTGCCCTGCCAAGAGAGGAAGGCAGAGCTCAGCCTGTCTGGCTCCCCACGCAGCTGAGGGGACATGGCAGGAGGAGGCCCTTGTACCCTGTCACAATAAAGCAGTGATCAGCCGTCATGTCTGGAGGACTCTAGCAGCAGAAGGTCCCATAGAACAGGAGCCTGACACCCCCATCAGCCTCAGAACCCCTGGCATGGAAAAGGTTGCTGGGCTCTTGCACGAGACTTTAGGGAAGAGCTGAGGCTGACAGGATGCATCTCTCCTACTCTTGGAGGAGAGCAGCAGCCCATGCCACTCCCTCACTATGCTGAAGTACATTCTGTATCCCTCACCATACCCAAATTGATGACTAACTTCAGGCAAAACAGATGTGTTTTCAGTGCTTGGCCCTAGTGGAAGAGATCTGGTAGCACCCAGGGTAGGAGGAAAGACCACAAACTTCCAGCCCTGTGGTTACCTTCCCTCACTTAAAAGGTAATACAGTGAATTGTGAGAAATTAAAAAATTACAATTCTCACTGTTATTGATACGGACCAGGGGAGATGAGGAAATGTAAACAGCTAGGGAAAAAGCACAGGGGAGAAAACAGAGACTGAAAGTGTAAAAAGGAAAATAGGCCAAGAATAAATTTGCATCTTAAATTCTGCTGAACTTAGTCTATTAATAAGTAGACAAATCTGTCAAATCTGCTCATCTGAATGGAAAGTTTTCTATCAGGCTACACTTCCCCAGCAGAAATGAATGCAGGCTGCACTACGGTAAAGGCTGTGAAAGCCCCATATGAAGAGTGTGGGCAGGTCTGCCAGCAGCAGCTATTGATTCCCTGTCCAGAGAGGGACATGGATGACAGCAGTGCAGGCTGTCCTGGCTTGACACTTGAAAAAGTGCAGCTTTTTAGCCAAATTGGATGTATGCAAATTGGGAGACGACATCCTGGGAAAATTCTTGCCTGTGCCTGACTTGACCAGGTGGGAACAACCACTGAAGTAACTGCAACAGAAATTAAATTTTGGAACTACAAGTTAATCTTGAAGTTTTGATGTTTTTAAAGGGAACTTTTGGGTGCTTTTTCCCCAAAGTGCCACTTGCTGGAGGCATGCCATTAGATGTTGTTTCATTCAAGATAGACATTTCTAATCTTACAAGTGAGCAATAAAGGATGAACAACCTGGGTCCAGCAAAGACATTAAAAACAAACAACACCCATATATAAGGCCAAAAACTATAATATTGTCTCTTAAATCTTATGACTGCTGGGGCTTGAACCGTGACTTGCAAGTTGACAAGGCTGATATCACTCTGCTTTTGCTTGTCCAGGCCTTTACTATCAAAGTTTTCTTTCCTGGATTGTTGTCCTTAAACTGGAACACTGAGCTATCCCTCCATGGAAACTTCTCCCAGCAATGCTACCCCAGCTGAAGTTACCTAAATGTCTCCTCCAGAATGAATCATCTGAGGTGACTCTGCAACAGACTGGCAATTCTCTTGTATTCTGCATTTTGGACTTTCACTCCTTCTTTCCCAAGATTAGAAAGGTTCTGTCTTTTTATATGTCTTCTTACATAAAGGCAGTCACTGAGTGGTTGTTCTCACCAGACATGAGTGGGTGAGATTCTGACACTTAGTGACTTAAACTGAGGCATCCACTGTCATTTGAGAAGTTACAGTCTATCCTATTTGATAGATATCTGATGGGACGGAAGGACTTTTCATCTGTAGGCTTTTCATCTTTCCTGATAGTCATGTACACATCTCTGGGATCCTCCAGCATACCTCAAATAGTACTAGGTCACTATTTCTAGCCAACTGCTTCAAAACCCTCCAACTCAACTGAGTTCAAGATCAGGACACCTAAATTTAAGTGACTAAACTAAGTGCCTTTATGGACACTAAGAGCATAAACTTTTATTAACATAAGAGATCTTGTCAATACTGTCCGTGGAGCCTAGAGAAAAGTTGGCTGGGCAGCTAGGAGGGGCTCAGTTTTGGAATTTTCCCACCACTAAGTATTTCTAGAGGAATGTTCTCCTTCCTCCATTTATAGTCAATGAAGAAAATTTGGCCACTGTAGAATTCATCTAACCTATCTTGGATTACTATTTTTGGATGAGATTGTTTGCAACCTAGAAATGTCTTTTGTTATCACGGTCTATAAGAAAAGAGTTGTTGAGAGTCTATAAGAATACCTCAAAGCATGTAAGTACAGAATGGACATCTGGGGTTAGGTAAATTGAATCCAACACTTTTAGTCATGTTGATTTGTATCTCATTTTCAAGCCATCCTATATGAATCAAAGTTATCCTCTAAAGACACAAACCCACAAGATTTTCCAGGGAGTTAGGAGCTCCTTCTTTGCTCTAAGATAGGCTGGTATAAAACAACTTCAAATCAGAAACTGAGCAAACATTTTTACAGCAGTATTAATTTAGAACTAATCTCTACCACTGTCAATGGAGGAGGATGCAGCACTGTGCTAACACACTCCTAAAACTTCCTGTTTGAGCTGGCTTGCACCCAGGTCCTTTCCCCACAGGGGAAGTTCACTTCAGATTGAAACAAAGATTATCTAGATGTACAGAAAAATGAGTATGTTCAAAATCCAGTCTTAGTTTGGATGCAAAAGTACTGGGTGAAGTTCTTCTCAAGGTTATAGTTTTAGAACCTAAGGTCCTCTCTTGATTTTTCTAACTTATAATTCTTTAGGGGTAATATCAACACAAATAAGGATGTTGCAACATATAGAGTTTTATTTTATATTTTTTTTCTTGAGAACAGAAATCAAAATGTTAATGTGGTATTTTATGGCCTTTGTAGATTTAGACCTCAGCCTTTTTAGATATAATGCAGATTTTCTTCATCAGGCTCTTGCTTGCATTTATTCCACCTAAATCTGTAAGTCAAGGTCAAATATTTGCAGCTTTATTCTGTGGAGAAATAAGCAAGCCTTACAATAAAAGTACAGTTTTCTATAGCAACAGAAATATTGAAAGAAAGTATTATTCATTATTCTGCTAAATAATTAAACTTTATGTAAGGTAAAAGAAAACCACACACAATACTGATCTATTTTTGCAAAACAAGTAACAGTGAAACAAAAATGACAGAATATTACCAGCTGATGTTATACCCATTAAGCACAAGAGTATATATATATATTTGGAATGCTGCAAAATGCATAATTAAAATATAAACAATTTCTGGAGAGGTGTCTTCCATGGTGATACTTTAAAAGAGAAAAGCATTTTGGCATCAAGAAAAATATCCAACTATGACATATGTCAGAAGAAATATATGTGCTTCGATGAGCTACTAATGGGAGTTCCAATCACTGTAGTCTCAGGAGAAACAATCTCATTTAAAAGTTGGCAGTCGATTTCAAATTGTGCTTTCTCCTTTCTAGTCTCCCCTAATTTAATACATAGCAATAAAAATATTTGGAAATAATTAGATGCCAAATAACTATTAATAATTTACCACATACAAAGATCCAGTCGTTGAAATCAAATATTTCAGTGCATTTAATGAAACCAGTAACGAGTCTTCATATTTAAGTTCTATAGTCTCCAAAGAAATTGAGAAATGCACTGTCCATATACTTTGATATATAAAGTATTTAGTTGCAGACAGACATCATGAAAACATTGCCTTTGTGTTTTAAAGGTGATTATGCAATCATTGTTTTCAGTGAGTGCTTCTATGCTTTATATTAACCGCCCAGGACCAATTAATTAGTAGTAACAATATCCAGCAAAGTTGCAGCTATAGTGACATTTTATATGGACTGTCCTGTGTTTACAACATTTGCCCAACATTTTAATAATTATGCAAATAAATAGCAAAATGATACATAAAATCCACATGCATTAAGAGATTATGAAGAGGAAATGTAATCTGAAAATAATTGTGCATATTTCCTGTATTTGTGACTCCTCTAGTGCCTCCCTGTAGACACATAGTCGGCATGCTGAACTACCCACAGGTGGAGCTTGAAGGTAATCTGCAAATCTCTGTGTATATTTATGAGCAAATTACATTCTTTTGCAGGCCTTTTTTCATAGAATCATAGAACAGTCTGGGTTGGAAGGAGCTCCAAGGATCATAGAGCTCCAACCCCCCTGCCATAAGCAGGGCCACTGACCTCCAGGCCTGGATCTAGACAAGGTTGCCCAAGGTCCCATCCAACCTGGCCTTGAACACCTCCAGGGATGGGACATCCCCCACCGATCTGGGCAGCCCATTCAAGCACCTCATCACTCTCTCTGTAAAAAACTTTCCCCTAATATCTAATCTCAACCTTCCCTCCTTTAGCTTTAATCCATTCCCCCTTGTCCTGCCATTATCTGCCCTTTTAAAAAGTTGAATCCCCTCCTGCTTATAAGCTCCCTTCAGGTACTGGCAGGCTGCAATGAGGTCCCCCCGCAGCCTTCTCTTCTCCAGGCTGAACAAGCCCAGCTCCCTCCTCTTCGTAGGGGAGGTGCTCCAGCCCTCTCATCATCTTCATGGCCTCCTCTGAACCCTCTCCAACAGTTCCACATCTTTCTTGTATTGGGGGCACCAGATCTGGACACAGGACTCCAGCTGGAGCCTCACGAGGGCAGAGTAGAGAGGGACAATCACCTCCCTGTCCCTGTTGGCCACCCGTCTTCTGATGGAGCCTTTTGTGGACACTTCATTTTGAGGAGATTTAAATTTCTTTTCAGAAGGCTCAGTTTATTCTTGTTAAGGTAAGAGTGCTGGCACTCCATCCTAAAGGATGTGCTAATACCTGGCCAGCCTCTGCGTGCCCTGATGTAACCGTACAGACAGTGCACTGTTCCCCGCTGTCCTGGGACACATTTCCTGTCTGCACTAGAATAGGAATGGCAGCCTGGTGTTCTCATTTCTTGTCTCTCTTAGGGACCAGACAAAAATCCTTGTATATTTATTGTTCAAACACTGTCAGTCAATAATTACATTAGAGATTATTACTTGTGGATTCTTTCAGGTGATATTTTTATTGACACAGATCATCACTCATTCTCTTCAATGAGGATTCAGAACCAATAATGCGGAGCACTGAACATTAATGAGTTCAGAACAAGAAACCCCCACAACCAAAAAGTGTTAATACAAACAAGAAATGCAGCACTGCCCACAACAAGGGGAGCAAGACACACTGTTGGGAGAAGTGCATGATTTTGAGAGCTGGAGTACCGAAAAAGGAATAAAATTCAATAGCACAAAGTACAGGTTTGTGCCCTGAGGGACCAATAACAAGAATTTCTACCTTTAGGTAGAAATCTATCAGTCACAAATAATGAGAAGTAAAAGGATCTGGGTGTCCTATGCAGTCACTTGGTGACTGCAAGCCACTAATGTGATAGAGCTGCAAAAAAGGCTAATGCAAAGCCTGTCTGTTTTCAGGAGATGTAGAGAGATCCTGCTATCATCTACAGCCCACAAGAGACCTCAGTTAGAGCATCATTGTCATCCACAATTAAGAAAGACTAATTCTAACTGAAAGAAGAAAGAAGAAAGACCAATACAGCAAAGTTATTAATGGAGAACTGGTGTTTAAATGGACAAAGCAGGAGTTTGTTTTATGAAAATAAATTCTAGATGTAACATGGCCTAAATATATGGGCATCTACACTCCAGAAAAATATAAGCAATAAAGAGGCTAAAGGTGGGTAAAGGGTAAAGGGTTATTTACAGACTTTCAGGGCTTAAAATCACAAGGTAAGTATATAGGCAACAGATTTTGGAAAAAGTGAACTAAGAGGTAGGACAATAGAATTTGACTTCTTAAAATGGAGTTTAATCAGTTTATGAAAGGAACTATTCAACTAACGAACATATCAAATCAGATTTAGTGACTCAGGAACACCTTCTCAGTCTGCTCTCATGAGGAACTAGCTATTACAAAACAAAGGCTACTTAAAATGACTCTTACTGGTTGCTATTAAGTATTTCATCTCACTTTTGCTTGTTTAATGATTGTTGGAAGGTGTTTGGACCTTGTGCTGTTTTGGGCTGGGACCCCAACTGACCAGAGGGATATTCCATACCCTATGATGTCATGGCCAGCATATAAAGATGGGGTAAGAAGAAGGAAAGGAGAACTTTCAGAGTGATGGCGTTTGTCTTCCCAAGTAACTGTTATATGTGATTGAGTCCTGCTTTCTTGGGGATGGCTGAACACCTGCCCTGCCCATGGGAACTGGGGAATGAATTCCTTGTTTTGCTTTGCTTGCATGCCTTACATATTAAACTGTCTTTATCTCAACCCACGAGTTTCCTCACTTTTTCTGTTCTGATTCTCTCCCCCATCCTGACAGTGGGGAGCAGTGAACAGCTGTGTGGTGCTTAGTTACCATCTGGGGTTGAACCATAACAGGCCCAAAAACAATTAAGTGTTTAGGATCTTGATCCTATTAATCTTCTAATTTCCAACAAGATTCAGTAGTTCTTTTATTTGAGGGTGAAGATTTAAGTAGCTTGAATATCTTATGGCAACTGTGTCATAAAAAATTCAGGGAAAGGGCAAGATAAGAATATGGAAATGATCACATGGAGACCAGAGCACTGTTGTCCATTAGAACAGTCTTTAACAACTTTAGAGAGTTCTAAGTCAGAAAGGACCACTAGTTTGACAGACACTGTATGAAAAAAAGGCTCTATTACCCACAATATTAACCCCAACAAGTATTGCCCTTGACTATAAAATCATCACATGAATTGTAGGACAGCGTACAGTCTTGACTTGAAGGCATCAAGAAATGGTGAATTCATCAACTCTGCTGGTAGTTTCTTCCAGTGATTAATCATGCCTAGCGTAAAAAGTGTGTAGTGCATTTCTAATTGGAATTTGTCTGATTAAAAAGCTGTTTTACATCTGGTTATCTATTCTGCAATGAAGTTGATGTTTAAGCTCTGTCTATATGGCATTCTGGTACCATCCCAGCTTGTTATCAGAGTGAGATTAAAGTATATGTCAATCCTTTTCCATCACCTGTGCTCTGACTTCTTTGTAAAAAAATTCTAGCTTCCAAACCGCATGGAAACCACATGTCCCTGGGTCTGGACTACCAGAAAATCTGAACTCCATGGTATCTTATTCTCCCAGCATGTAAATTAGATGCAATTACAGCCTTTTTTTTCATCAGAGAAATAAATTTCACTATAAAATATTAATTTTCAGCCTGGAAAAAAACTATGCTGTGTGTTGTCTGGGAGTTTAGTGTTGCTTTAAAGCTCATTTTATATTAGTATTTAGTATTATATTCCAGTATGAGTCTCACCAATGCGACGACTCTGGTGAAAACCACCTTGCTTCATTAACACATTCCAAAGATACCATTTCTTCTCTGTAACTACAATGGAAGGCCAGATTCAATCAACTTCTCTTATGACCTGACATGCTTTTCAGTCTTTCTTTTTTTTTCCTTAGGATGCAATTCCTTCTCTCTTGGCAGGATAGCCATTCAATATCCTAATAATAAATCCTAGTTAATATTGTGCTCCTCAAGAAATCTACTGTGAAACAGTATCCATATTTTTAACATTTTTGATGTTGAAAATGTGTTTCCAGTAGAAATTTGGATAATTATTTTTTGGCTTTATTTTGGTGCTGAAAAATAAACACAGAGAGAAGGGAAAAACTACTTGTTCACAAAACAAAACTGTATCATATTTTTAGCCAACTTTAATGTCTTTAATGTCTGGGTATGTTTTCAGGAGAAAACTACTGAAGGCTCAGTTGCTTGGACATAAATACCCAATGCTTTTGAGATGCCCCAGTGTACATGGAGTTTTGTAATACCCATGACATTTGTAGTATCTGTATTATCTGTGAGATGGACAGGAATGTCTCTGATAAGCCAGAGTAAATCAGACAGCATTATGCTTGGGAACAGAGTCAATGCCTGAATGGCAGGCTTGAGTAATGGATGTGTAGAGTCAGGTCGCAAATCGACAGCTGAAATGCAGGTATTGTTATGTACATAATGTGATGGCTATGGTTTAGTAGTAGTGGGTGCACTGTATGTACCTCAGATATTAGGATGGGCAAACACTTCGTAGGATGCTATTGCAATCTTTTTCTGTTAACAGATATTTAAAAGGAAATCCTAAAAGAACCCTTTAGTAGTGTTATATGCCAGCCACTGATAGTAACAGTCTAATTTATATTTTCTCTTTACTTGATTGTCCTAAAGCAGGGGACCTCTTTTCTGAGGTACTATGCATCTTTTGCGCATCGTGCCTCAGAAAGGATACAGTAAAGCCAGAAAAATACAGAGAAGGCAGAAATGGATGATTCCTAGCGTGGACTGACTTTCCTGCTAACAGCAACTAAGATATGTAGGACTAAGTCAGCTTTGTCTTTTCAGTCTGGAAAAGATTACTCCTGAAGGAAATGAAAATTAATGAATGACAAAAATAGAGTGTGAATAAGGTATTGTTGCTTACTTTCTCCTCCAGGATAAGAAGAACTGGGGCTCACCTGATAAAGCTGTAGCACGGCAGGTTCAAATCAAAGATGAAAGCAATTTTTTTGAGCAAGCACAATTAGCTATGGAGAGTTTGATCAATGGATGTTGTGAATACTGCAACTTTTACACATACTCAAATGAAAACTGGGTAAAACTACACTGGAGTTACAAAATACATAGAGACTACATAATTTTCAGGAAATATTTAAGCCTGGGAATATATTCAAGAAGCATATTCTATTCCTATAATCTTGCCTAGGCATTTTTGTGTGTGCATTCTTTTATATAATGTTCTATGTAAAAGTGCCTTTGTCTCGGATCAAAAGGCTAGTGCACCATGAGGCATCAACAGAGCCTGAAAAATTAAAATGTGATGCAGTTCAATAGAGCACTTAAAGGCATGCTTAATTTGATTTCATTGAACCTTCAGTTTATGCTTAACTGCATTGTAGAATAAAGGAAACAACTGTCTGGTTACCTCTTCTAGGGAAAGAGAATCTGTGTTTATACAACACAGCAAACTATAGACCTCTATACCTCAAGGGCCCATGTTGAGAAAGTATATCTCAAGTGCAGCCAATTGCTTATGGTGAGGATGCTAAATGAGAGCATTCGTGTGACAGAATAAAAGAGGACAACGCTTAAATGGAGTCATTTTCACAGAACCACAGATTCATAGAATGGTTTGGATTTGAAGTGACCTCTGAATATCATCTAGGCCAGCTCCCCTGCTAAAGCAGGATCACCCAAAGCAGGTTGCACAGGATTGTGTCCACACAGGTTTTGAGTAACTCTGGAGAAGGAGACTCTAAAACCTCTCTGGGCAACTTGTCCCAGTGTTCGATCACCCTCAGCGTGCAGAAGTTTTTCCTCATGTTTAGATGGAAATTCTTGTGTTCCAGTTTGTGCCCATTGTCCCTTGTTCTGTGCTGGGAAGCACTGAGAAGAGCCCAGCCCCTTCCTTTTGACATACAACCTTTTAACATTTATAAGCACTGGTAAGATCCCCTCTCTTGTCCAAGCTAAACAGGCCCAGCTCTGTCAACCTTTCTTCAAAAGAGAGACGTTCCAGTCCACTCATCAATCTTGTAGCCCTCCACAGGACTCTCTCCAGTAGTTCCCTCTCCTTCATGGACTTGGTAGCTCAGAACTGGACACACTGCTCCAGATTTGGCCTCACCAGGGCAGAATAGAGGGGAAGGAGAACCTCCCTTGACCTGCTGCCCACAGTCTTCTTAATGTACCCTTTGACCACAACAGCACACTGCTGTCTCAATGAGAGTTTGCTTTCTACCAGGACTCTTAAGGTCCTTCTCCACAGTGCTGTTTCCCAGTAGGTCAACCCCTAACCTGTACTGGAGTTTGGGTTTATCCATCTATAGGTGCAGGATCCTACATCTGCTCATATTGAATTTCATATGGTTCCTCTTCACCCAATTCTCTAGTCTGTCCAGATCTCACTGAATGGCAGCACAGCCTTCTGGTGTGTCAGCCACTCCTCCCAGTTTTATATCATCATTTTGGTTTAGTAACATCAGCTCTAATTAATAACATATGCCTGTATAGTCCAGGTCATAACCGTGTTCAGGCTATGTTACAAAACATCAGTCATATGTTGGACTAAAGAAATGTCTCTTTTAAGATATACTGAGGATATACGTCATCTAACAACACCCCCCGGGAGCTCCTGGTTCATTTATTTCTTCTGCACTGAGCATCAGTGTGGCATTACTCTTACCAGGGAAACAAACCTCTCAGTTCTTACACTTGCATCCTTGCCCATGGAAGCACATCTGTTGTCCAGTCTGAATTGGCGTTTTGCCACGAGATTTACAGGGAAGTAAGAAAGTTGAGATATGTATCAGCTGGAATAGCTTGTTAGTTATCACAGGGGTATAAAAATGTCCAGGACTGGAAGAGCCTCAGGAGATGTAGGTTCTTTCTACAAATTTTTCTTGCTTTGGCTTTCCATGTGCTTTATGTCTGGTTTACAGGTCTTTCTGGATGTTCTGATAAAATTCATTGTACTTCACATAAGTTATCAGAGCAGAGGTTCTTATTACTATTCGGAGACTTTGACAGAGTGGGCAGGTAGGACTGTGACTCTCATGACTGGTACTTAGAGGTTATATGGATACCACCGGTTAACTTGGGGAAGACTGTACTATATGCTGAACTGAACTGATCTGTTAGGGTTGTATCAGTCTGAAATTAGCACACCTGAAATGTAAGTGTCTGCATTAATTAGACATAGGTGCCTGGCCACCTTAAAATATCAAAGTCATTTTCAAAGCAGATGTGAACAGGACTTCTGTAAAACTGGTGCTCTAATGAAGCAGCCTGTAAATATGAGTAGGGTAATTGAGGGTGTCTTAGAAGGCATGACATGTTTGCTTCTGTAGCTGAATTTTGCCCAAGGAAAGCCAAATGGCCACCTAGGCTCCATAGGCTGTATTAACTAGAGGTCTAGTGTCACTTTAGACACTATAGTTACTACATTAGGTCTCCAGCTGCCACTTCAGAAGGACACAGGTCTTCTGCATGTCCTGTGTTAGACATTGATAACCCTTGGTCCTCTTGAATACTGCTAAATACCTACATGTGAGCAATTGAACTGGGAATTGGGATCCCCACTGACTACAAGAGAAGCCTGTAGCCTGTCTCATGTATTGATACCTACATATAAGCATCTACGTTCATGTGTTTTGTGGCTCACCTTGACTGCCTGAACACATACATCCAGTGTCTCTGAGACAAGAGGACTATTTCACTTGGCCTGTAGCTGATGCAGCTCCTACTGGCACTGTTGGGACATCTCAGATAAACAGAGGTGGCCATGGAGTTCTTTTTCATAGAATCATAGAACCATAGAATCTTTAAGGTTGGAAGAGTCTTCTGTGATCATAAATTCCAACTGTCAGTTCAACACCACCATGTCACATAAACCATGCCCTGGAGCGCCATGTCTACAAGTTTTTGAACACCTCCAGGAATGGTGAGTCCACTGCCTCTCTGGGCAGCCTGTTCCAATACCTGACCACTCTTTCAGTGAAGAAATTTTTCCTACTACCCAATATAAACCTCCCCTGATGCAACTTAAGAACATTTCCTGTTGTCCTATTGAGAAGAGACCAACACCCACCTCACTACAACCTCCTTTCAGGTAGTTGTAGAGAGCAACGAGGTCTCCCCTCAGCCTCCTTTTCTCCAGGCTGAATCACCCCAGTTCCTTCAGCCATCAGACTTGTGTTCCAAACTCTTTATCAGCTTCGTCGCCCTTCTTGGTACACACTCCTGCACCTCAATATCCTTCTTGTAGTGAGGGGCCCAAAACTGAACACAGTACTTGAGATGTGGCCTCACCAGTGTACAGGGGCACTATCACTTCCCAGATTCCACATTGGTCTCTTTGTCTGCTTCCTCTTAATCAAGATAGTTATCTGTCTTGCCTTTGATGACCTTTTAACTGATAGCTTGCATGCAAGCTTTTAATGCTTTTGTAGATCCTTCCAAGATACCCTGACTTCCTCCACTCTCTAGGTATGAAAACCTTCTCTCCAAAGTTCACTACACTTGTGTTTCTGCTTTTGCTTGTTTTTTAAAAATAATTATTCTGTCACTTCATGGTTGTGGTCACTCAAATAATCTCTCATCTTTCTTATTAGTCCGAATCAAATCTAAAACAGCAACTCTCCTTCTTAAAGTTCCTTTTCCTTTATGTATCCCATAAAGTTTGAGAACAACCAATGCCTCGTCACACTGTAGGCCCCACACTATTTTAACAGATACATTCCAGTTAATTGGCACACTCCCTTAAAAAAGAAGAAAAAAATAAAAACAGATCTAGAAATAGGCTTGTTCCTTTTGTTTTCACCCAGAAGTACCCAGTAACTCTGACTCTTATCCATTCTGGAACTTCAGGGCAAACATTTTTTCCACTCAAGAAAAATTCTTTTTTTGCCTTGCCTGCTTGTTACATTTCAAATCTTGTTATGAAAAAAGGGACAATATCTTTCATTTTTTGGTGAAGAATTTATTGTTAGGCTAATTTAAACCCTTAACAAGCCAGTAAAGGAGTTATCATTAGTCCAGTTATTATGATATTAACAGTTATAATCAAAATGCTCTAATTATTATAGAAAATTGCCATTAGCAGTCAAAACTGTTATATATAAACCTCCTATTTAAATATCAATCCTTTTTTTTTCTGAATCAATGCTCATGCTTCCAGTGTCCTCAGGTTCTGAAGATGACAGTACCTGTTTGTCCCAAGGATCACAACTGGTTGTTAGTGTCCCAGATTTGTTGCTAACTGCAATAGAATCATAGAATGCATTAGGTTTGAAGAGACCTTTAGAGGTCATCTAGTCCAACTCCCCCTGCAATAAGCAAGGACATCTTCACTAGATCAGGTTGCTCAGAGCGCCATCAAGCCTGACCTTGAATACCTCCAGGGATGGGACCTCCACTACGTCTCTGGGCAACCTGTGCCAGTGATCTACCACACTCATATTGAAGAACTTTTTCCTAATATCCAAACTAAATCTCTCCTTTTCTAGTTTAAAACCATTACCTCTCATCCTACTGCTACATGCCCTTGTGAATAGTTCTTCCTCAGCTTTCTTATAGGCACCTTTCGGTTACAGGAAGGCCTGGAAGGCCTGAAAGGCCTACACACATACGCCCACCTGTAGCCATCTCTCACCATTTGGGACATCCTATGGTACATGAGACATCTGCTCAGGGATGTATCGTATCCATGGTGCTTACAGGAAAACCATATCCTTTTGGAGCATCAGCTAGAAGTGGCAGCAATGCCTTGTGTAATGTCAGGAAATAACACTACACGCCCGTATTTTCTCAGCCAAGTCAAGCTACTACATTTAGGAAAATAACTGATTTGTCTAAACAAAGAACTACCTGAGATTTCCTGGAGTACTCAGGACATCCATATAGAGACAGTATGCCATTCTACCAGATAAAAAAATTCCAGGAAATCTCAAATGATGTGAGATGCATCTGTTTAGGCAACCCAGTTAAGCCCTAGGTCTCTGAATTTGATTTCCAACCTAAATGTAATTTTTATCTACATTAGTACTCTGATAATGTTCACAAATGTATCAGCATGCTTTAAGCTAATATTTAGACACCAGTTAATTAAAAACAGCTTTTTAATCAAGAACTTTCCTCATTTCCTCTTTATGAATGTTAATATGATTTTGTAAATCATTCATTTTTATCAGTGTCATGCCAATGCTGAGGCTTTTAAAAAGGCCTCTTGCCAAAATAATTTAGGAATATGGAGTAGTGTACCCCGTGATAAGATTCACATAGAAAGTTATTCCATTATGAATTATTTTCTGCAACAATTTTAAGCCTGCAGGCTGCATTTACAGATAAAACAGAATCTTGGAATTGAGTAGCATCTAATCTGAAGTATCCTTTTATTCTGTCTTAATAGCATTGTTTTAAAAGATTTTTCATTTTATGGGATCTTTGTGAGAAAATACTTATAAATGCTTAAGTTTTGTTTTTTTTTTTTACCCTTGAATTACACTACAGCAAAAGCCATTTAATTCAAGTGAGATTTCCTCGTAGAAAGCTGTCTGGAAAAATTTGTGGATCTGAGCAACAGTTTGAACAAAATAACAGTTTTGATAAAGTTCTCATTTATTCCACTTTTTACTAATTTGAATTTCCATCTTTTCTTCTTTAGAAAGTTTACTCAATTTTTCCCCAGAAGGAAATACAATGACAGGTGGTCTCCATCAAGGTTTTGTTAGCTCTCTGTACAAAGCCCAAATTTTACATTATGCTGTACTCATGGTTATTGAACTTCTGACAGTTATGATTGTAGAACATAACTGGATGATCTAAGTAAGTCTGAACAGGTTGTACAACACTTGCTGGGTAATATGTTATTTAAATTATATGCTTTCTGAGCAGTCTAAAAACCTGTCCATGGACTAGACTGTGTGTCAGAGGAATTAAACACCATGTGTTGCTCAGTTCTGTGCTAAAGCATCCTAGTTAGCTGATGTGACCTTATTGCTTTGCAAGTGAATTTGCTTAGAACTAGTTTGAATATATTAACGTAGCACCACATAGTGATAGGATGAGAGGAAATGGCTTTAAATTGCACTAGGGGAGATTTAGGTTAGGTATCATGAAGAATTTCTTTACTGAAAGGGTTGTCAGGCATTGTAATAGGCTGCCCAGGGAGGTGGTGGAATCACCATCCCTGGAGGGATTTAAAAGGCATGTAGACGTTGTACTGGAGGAGATGGTCTAGAGGTGGACTAGGCAGGGTTGGGCTTGGAGTCAATAACTCTCTTAAACATTCTTCCATTGTGAAGAAACATCTAGAACCACATTAGAGACTATGATCAAATCACTGCTTAGGTCCTTTAAGATCAGCTAACAGAAAATCTTCCGTTTCTTCCAGAGAAACCATGTTACCACATATGTAGCATTCAGTACCTATATGGGTGGGCTTTTTTCTTCTATGGTGTATTTGATTCAAAGTGCCCTTATTGTTAATTTAAGAGAGAGCTGCTTCGATTTAAGTATTTAGTCATAATGCAGGCAAAGTGACACATGCAAGTCACCCATGAGCCAGCAGTGTGCCCAGGCAGCCAGGAGGGCCAACCGTATCCTGAGGTGCATCAAGCACAGCATGGCCAGATGGTCTAGGGAGGGGATTGTCCTGCTCTAAACTGCACTGGTGTGGCCTCACCTCAAGTACTTGGTGTAGTTTTGGGTGCTACAGTACAAGAGGGACCTAAAAATATTGGAGAGTGTCCAGAGGAAAACAACAAGGATGGAGGGGAAGTCTTATGAGGAGAGACTGAAGTCCCTTGGTTTGTTCAGCCTGGAGAAGAGGAGGCTGAGTAAAGACCTCATTGCAGTCTATGGCTTCCTGATGAGGAGAGTGAAGGGGCAGGTGCACCTCTCCTCTCTTTGGCGACCAGGGATAGAACCCAAGGGAATGGCATGAAGCTGCAACAGGGGAGGTTTATGTTGGATGTCAGGAAGAGGTTCTGTACTGAGAGGGGGGGTTGGGCCCTGGAACAGGCTCCCCAGGGGAGTGTTCACAGCACCAAGCTTGGCTGAGTTCAAGAAACGTCCGGACAATGCACTCAGTCCCATGCTCTGACTTGGCTGGGCCTGTGTGGAGCCAGGAGTTGGACTTTATGATCCTTATGAGTCCTTTCCAGCTCAGGAGATTTCGTGATTCTCTGATTCTAAATGCAAGCTGTGATACAAATGTCCATTTTGATCGCTGCTGTAGCTATCTATATGCCATCTTGTACTTCAAAATAGGAGCTAAGAAAGAGTAAGCATGCATACTAAGCTACCACACCTATGTTCTGTAAAGATTTCTGTAAGGCCAGTGACTGTGGAATAGTTGCTGAACTACAGGTTCCTCCACCTCGTACCCTGTTCGTCTGCCTATGTCACAGACCAATACTGTACGTCACTACTAAAGGCTTTAACTGAACCCTTTGCAATGAAAATGCTTACCTTCCCCAGGAGCTATTCCATATGTAATACACAATCTGTGGTAAAAGGGAAATAAAGCATAAATTACTGGGCATCATCCTCATCCTGCAGCATGCTGCTCCCTGCAGCAAACCTGCGTGACGGTACTTTTTGTCTTCTTGCAGCCTGCTGATAATGCAGCAGCAACAACTAAAAGTCAATTAGCACTTCCACTGAGAGCAGAAAATTCCATAAAGGTGGGTCCTCACTGCCTTTGTGAAAGATTATATACATATCACTGTTTATATCCAGTTTCTACCAGCATATCGGATCAAAAGGACTTTGCAGTAGCAAAATAACACAGCTTTTTTTTTTCTTCCTTCTGAAAAGAAGCAACGCCAGGAAGTGATAGGGGGAATAAGGTAAATTATGACAAGACCACAAAGTCTTTACGCAGACCTTTCAGAATATGCTGAACTTCTGATTAAGAGAAACACTTTAAGCTTTACTTAATTCCTGCTTAGAGATAAAGGGTCTTTATCAAGAGCCACAAGTATACCCAGAAGGCTAATACATGCCTAAAGACTCTGCTGAATACACTGCCATTAAAACTTCAGTGTGTAGAGAAACTTGATAGTTTTATAAAAGGTAGACTTGGAGGGAGTGTTCAGTCTGCTGCCTTTTAGATATTTCTTCCATTTGAACTCCTGTTTCTTTTGTACAGCAGTCAGCAAAAGAGTAATGTTAATTCTTCCCTCCAAAAAACTGTCCTGTAGTACAGAATACTTCCCTGTCTTTAGGTAAGACACTCACACAGGCATCATAGACACCATCCTTGAGATCTTTCACACTCATCTTTCTCCTTCCTTGGTTTATCCAAGCAGCCAGGAAATACCAAGGTGGTGTCAGTGGGCAGCATGGGCTAATAAACATATAGAAACTGTCATCAGTTTAGAAGTGAGGTGTAAAGCAGTCTCAAGGATGCAAGAAATTGTAGGTGATGTGAAAAACTGGCATGGTCAGGGATAAAATAATTCATTAGCAACACTACAAGGTAAAAGGAGGAAGGCCATATATTTGAAAAGTGTAGACACCAAATATTCCAGGTTGAACTGAGGTACAACTATGCATAAAAGTGTAAAATTTGAGAAAGGATGAGTTAAAGCATGAATACAGGTGTTAAGTTTGGTAGCATCTTCAGGCTTAGTCTCCCAGGAGAGAAGTGTTGCATGTTTTTCTGTATGGGACATTTATATCAAACCTAGATGGCAGTGACAGCAGAATTTTATTTTTTTTTCTGTGCTGTCTTGGGGAGACTGGAAAAGTCTCCTGACAGATACAACTCCATTTTTTTAAACCTTTTTGCCTCCTTGTCATTTCAGTTTCTCCCCTCCTTGTAGCCATTCACCTCCTGTCTTCTCTTCCCCGTCATATACTAGATTCGCATCTATCCTCCTTATTTTAAGAAATAAAATAAATATATGCCTTGTATGTAGAGTAGTTCTCTCCAACATCTCCTTTGGCAGGTTTTTTCTTTTCTTCTGACCTGTGCACCTCAGAAGTAAAGCAGAAGTTTCAGAAAAGCCCCACGTGATCCTAACCCTGCTTTTAAAAGACTCTCTGCAAGTTTTGCCAGGGAGATTAAAGGGAACAAAATTAAACTGTATCAGCTTTTCCAAAATCCCATCCACAGAAGCACCAACCTCTTACGACCACAGAGCAGTTAGCCTTCCAGCCAACTGTGGTAGAGGCAGTTTCCTTATACATCAGAAGGGCAGAGAGGTTTTTTGATTACTAAAGGGGCATATTAACAGGCACACATGGTGGCTGCCACAGTGCCTGTATGACAAGGACTGCAAAGTCAAGTCCCACAGCAAACTGAGTGGAGAAACATGAAATCTCCTTCATGTTACAGAAATACAAGGCCAAATCCTCAGTAACTGTAAATCAACACTGACACTAAACACGTTTATAATCTACTCAAAAGATCTTCCTCCACCTCTGCAATAAATTTTCCATGTTTTCTCCTTAGGATTCTTCAGCTTGGACCTAATTCACTGTAAATGCTCATGACAATATTACCCCTCTTCCTTTCTCAAAACAGGAGTAAATGGTCTTATGAAATCTAAGCAATCACTACTTTCTTCTTCAAACATATTTTGAAGGCTTGATATTGCTACAAAGATCAGAAAACCTAGTGCATCACTCAGGTTACAGAGATGTCAGCTGGAATAATTTGTCTTATCATATAATCATATAATCATATAATCATAGAATCATAGAATCACAGAATCATAGAATCATAGAATCATAGAATGGTCTGGGTTGGAAGGGACCAGGATCATAGAGTTCCAATCCCCTGGAACCCGGGTTCACCCAGGCCCACTTTTCCAGCCTGTCAAGATCCCTCTGGGTGGCTTCCTTTCCTTCTATTGTGTCACCAGCACCACTCAGCATGGTGTCATCAGCAAGCTTGCTGTGGGTGCACTCAATTCCATCACCAATGTCATTGATAAAGATGTGAAAGGGCACCAGTCCCAAGATAGATCCCTGGGTGACACCACTTGTTACTGGCCTACCCCTGGACATAGAGCCTAATCTTTCTCTTGGCATCTATGAATGTAAAAGCAATGCTTCTAATCTCCAAGCAAAATCTTCCAAACCAACAACCAAGCTGTGTCCTTTCCTCAATACTTTGATTCATTTGAATGCCTAATTTCCATCTTACTCAAAAGCAAGGGGGCAATGTCGGTATGTCTCAACAGTGTCTAGAAGAAAAAGATGCTTCCTTTATAGAAATATTTTCAGTTGTCAACATCTAAGGAGCTGCTTTGGCAGGGGGGCTGGACCTGATGATCTCTTGAGGTCCCTTCCAACCCCTACAACTCTGTGATTCTGTGGTCTGCTTGCAAACCAGTGACATAGAAAATTATTCAGTCAAAGGTGAACCAGAGAAGTAATTCTGCTCTGCCATAGGCCCATCTGCTGTGACTCCACTTGATGTCCACAGCCTCTACCAGGCATATACAGAAACGCTTTAAGAAAACAAACGAAAGAAAGAGGGGAAAAACCTTCCCTGCTTATTTTATGTTCTCATAATTACTTTTGCGGGACCCTAACCCACTGGGGACTATCAGCATATTGAAATGGAAATCTGCAGACCAAGGGAAACTCAGTCCAAATATCTCAACAAAAAGAATTATTTGAGATTCTGCTGGCATCTGCAAACTATAGAATAAGAGCTGGATATCTGGCACTTTACTGCTGACTGTAATTTGCTGCATTTGACTAGTCTGCTGTTTGTTTCACCACAACCCATGGGATGCCTCTGGCTAAAACATTGCTTGTAACCTGGATTTCTATTTTATTAACCTTCTCCTTTATCTAATGACAGTCTGTCATGTTCTGGGATGCCAGAACAATGTATGCCTGATAAGATGTCTCCTGGGAAAGCAGGCACTTATAAGGGATGAAAGCATACAAAAATGGCTAGCTTCAGCAAAAAAATGCTGCTCTGTGAACCTGTCTTAATTAATATGTGCTCTACCCTCGGTGCATTTGTACTGCCACAAATGTCATTATTTTCAGTTTATTAAGGATACTTGCAAGGAGAGAAGAGTTTTTCTGAAAACCTGACCTCCTCTGTATCTTCCAGATTGGTGGTAAGAAAAATGAAGTGTTCATGGGAGAGGAGGAAAACTAGGCCAAGAGAAACTGTTATAAAACTACTGCTCTGAGTTACATGTTTTCATTTGAACATATTACACGGTAATATTCTAGTACCAGAACCCTGCTATGAGCAATCTGTCTTCATTGTACATATTTAATATGCATGGGGAGAGCAGTAGCTTTAATATCAATTCTCCCTTCACCATGATTTTTATTCCCTTCGATTTCCTTATTTCATTCTCAATCTTTGAAGCCTTTTACAGGTCTTTGTAACACCAGAGAATAATTATTCATGTGGCATGTTCATTTTCTGTCCTCTCAGCCACTACTGGGCTTCTTGTTCCTGACAAACAGTATTTCCTGAACAATAAATAAGTTTTCTGAGGACAGCAGTTTGAAAACAGGTGTGAAATGCAGGGAAAATGTCATCTACTTCCATTTGCATATGCTCCATTTCAGTCACTAGGCCAAATTTTGATTCCCAATAAGCACATAAATCTGTGACTCATACTTTTTTTTGGAGTCTGAGTGCTTGAGAGTTTAACACAGACCACTCACTTTCCTGGGATAATGCTCATAGGAAATCAAAGGACAGTTTATTTAGTGAACACACGACCATCATCATTAAAATAGGCAGTTTCCTATTCACAGAATCACAGGATCACAGAATGTTAGGAGTTGGAAGTGATCTTGAAAGATCATCCAATCCAACCCCCCAGCCAGGAGGATTACCTAGAATAGGTCACAAAGGAACTCATCCAGGCGGGTTTGAAGGAGACTCCACAGCCTCTCTGGGCAGCCTGTCCCAGTGGTCTGTCACCCTCACAGGAAAAAAGTTTTTCCTTATGTTCACATGGAACCTCCTGTGCTCCTATGCTATTGATTAAAGTATGAAAATGTCTAATGTCCTCCTTGCCTCCTTGTCATTCCATAGATTCCCAGAAGTTCACAGCAGTAAGCCCATGCTTTCTAAGCTATGTTATGTCATAATTCACATGAACCTCCTTATCTTTTGCTTTTTCAATATGTCTTTCGACTAGGAATCTCAGATGAAAGTTAAATTTGTCCTTGTAATCATAGAATCATGAATGGCATGAGTTGGAAGGGACCCCAAGGATCATAGAGTTCTAACCCCCCTGCCAAGGCAGGGCCACCAACCTCCAGGCCTGGATCTACACAAGGTTGTCCAGGGCCCCATCCAACCTGGCCTTCAACACTTCCAGGGATGGGGCATCCACTACTTCTCTGGGCAGCTTGTTCCAGCACCTCACCACTCTCTCTGTAAAGAACTTCCCTCTAATATCTAATTTAAACATTCCTTTCTTTAGCTTTAATCCATTCCTCCTTGTCTTGCCATTGTCTACCCTTTTAAAAAGTTGATTCCCCTCCTGTTTGTATGTTCCCTTCAGGTACTGGAAGGCTGCAATGAGGTTCCCCCACAGCCTTCTCTTCTCCAGGCTGAACAAGCCCAGCTCCCTTAGCCTCTCTTTGTAGGGGAGGTGCTCCTGATCATCTTCATATATAATAGTATATACAAGCACAGCTTCTGGCTCCAAAGCTTTAACTTAAGATACTGAATATCTGTAGTAACCCAGATCATGTATTATACTCCCAGTGATGGAAAAAGTCGTGTTTTTAATATAAACCCACAACCATTGGACCCGGGCAGATAATGACATAAAATGAATGCTGTGTAGGACTGGTGAGTGCTATGCAAAAGATATCCTTTAGCAGATACAACCCATAACATGCTCCTTGTCATCCATCATGCCATGTTAAGCAGAATGATCGTGTGATTTGTGAAACGGCATCAAAAAGGTAGGCATACTGTTTCTGATTAGAAGTTTCCATAATAGTCCATGAGAAATAAGCTGACAAGAGTGTCTGAGCACTAGTGGTATCTGTCAGGATGCAAATATCAAGAGCACGCATACCAGTTAAAAGAACACTTTTTTTTCCCCCTCCAACTTCTACACCTTTTTGCTTTCTCTAAGATGAGCTGATTTGTTGTTTGCCTGAGTTTGAGGTGTTTGTGTTATTTTAATGAAACAAAATATTAATCCAATAACAGACTGTGAAATGAAAGCACAATCTAATTTCACATCAGCTTCTTTTCATTTTTCCAATTACTACTGTATTCTGTGTTCAGTATGACCAGGACATCCTTATTGCAAGGCGTTTATTTATATATGTCCTCAATGTTCTGTAGGCTATGTATGTATAGATTTGATTTCTCTGATTAAGAATACCCAGGTAACAGCACAATGCCATATCAGTCAGAAATCTTCCAGGTAGAGGGACCTAGTGGTATTAGCTAAAGCCCAAGAGGACTGCTCCCTTGGAGGCACATTGATTAGATTTTACAGCTCATTACTTAAAATCAAGAGAAATATAATGTTCAAGTAATCTGTTTGCAGCTTAATATCTCAACATAATTAATTATTCTTCCCCAAGAAGGGTAGGCGCTCCTTGCCACATGTTCTTTTCATTGCTATTAAACTATTTATTGAGGTAGCTTGCATGGGAAGCTCAGCTAATTGTAAACAGCTGAATACTAATGTGACTTTGATAGAAGTAAGGCTTAGTGACAGAGTGCTGGCATTTTTTAACTGGGACTAAACTCTATCATCCTTTTTTTTTAATTTAGAGGATAAATTAAATGTCAATCTGAATGTCTGCATCTGTTACAACAGCCTATATTCAATAAAGGTAGCTAAGAAAAGCAGTCAAAAAAGAACATTATGCTTCTCCAGGCTTGTATTTGGAATTACTGTCTCAGTAATTATTTTGAAATGTTTGGTATGGTTAAGACACAGAACTTAGTCTCATACCATCTGCTGAGACATCCCTGCCTACCTATGGCCTCATGATACAGGACCTTCCTATATTTTCTGGAGAGATGGAAATTATCTTAAGTCTGAGGAAGAAACAATTTCCATTGCCTGAGAAAACGTCCAGGTGAAGGAAGGAGATCTCATCTTGGAAGACCTGTCACCAGCGTGTCTGGATGTCTACCTGCCACTGAGCAGAGTCCAACAGTAAACTATTTAACTAAGTTGTTCTATTTCAATTTTCAAATCCTACTAAGTGTGAAATAGGCTTGCAACGGAAGAGGTGTCAGACTGCTAATGTTCATACTTAGATGTACGCAAGAATGCAAATACATCTCTGATAGACAGGTTCCGATATGTTGTCTCCGGCAGCTTGGGCACTAGTTCTCCATAAAAAACAAAATTTACCTTTCAGCATTCTTAGATGCCAGTGCAAACAGACTGAAAAACACAATGATAGTCTCCAGACCTTGCACAGAACTTTTTGCAATAGTATCCTCATAGCTAGATAAAAGAGGAAAATACTCTCTGGGCGGGAAACTAACTGTTGCTACTGGATAATTCTGCTATATTTTTATATTTCAACTTTGAAAATATCTTAATATTGCTCATACACAGAAGCCACACTTCTATAACCATATAACCAATATGTAAATATCAGGATACTTTCCAATTTTTTTTCCTTCTTCTTTTTTTTTTTTTTAAAGGAAACTGTACTGTATTTCCAGAAAAGAAATCATAAAAACACATCCATGAACTTGGAATGAACAGTGGTGAAACCACATACTTTAATCAAACCTGAAGCAATGCTAATTCAGATAAGGAATGAACAAGAAGTTCAGTCACACAAGAAGTTCAGTCAGTCTAGAATGGACAAGATTACAGAAACCCAAGAGCATGCACTTGCATTAAAAAAAAAGCCAGCTTTAGTATAAATCTGTACATTTGTTAATAAGGACTCAAGATAGCTGAACACGAGCAGACACCTGACACTGCTGAATAGGGACAGACCCAAACACATTCTTATAATTAAGCATGTGCTTACAGCACTTCATTCTGCTGAGACCTCCTCACAGCTTTCATTATAAACTTGTGTTTCAGAGATGAGGCTAAAACTGCTGAGGGTTAAGAGAAAAGCTTTGTGTTTGCAAAGGCAAGGTGGGAACAAAAATATGAATGTGCACTGGATTTTATTTCTGGCTGCTTTGCCCCTAGGTTTGGTCATCTGTTTGGAGAATAATTAGGTATTGTGTCTCCTGCACCACCCTAGACTCAGCCCAATGATTTCTTACTTATTTCTGTTCCAAGATTTAAGAGCAAAAGTGACAACCAAATACCTTTTCTTCACAACTTATGAAATAAGAAAAAGAAGTACTTCTTCTATGACTGTAAGAATATAAAATACATTTTTTTCTTTGATATTCATTTCTATAACTAGGATCTCAAGAATCAGAACTTTCTGGCAGGGACTTTGTTTTTAACAAATGTGAGAACAGAAGATCCTTTCTGGCCATAAGGATGTTTGGCAATGTTGTTTGAAGAAAAGAAGTTGCGACAAAGGTGGGACCGGTGCTCTTTAACATCTTTATCAATGACATCGATGATGGAATTGAGTGCACCCTCAGCAAGTTTGCGGATGACACCAAGCTGAGTGGTGTGGTTGACACCCTAGAAGGAAAGGAAGCCATCCAGAGGGATCTTGACAGGCTGGAAAGATGGGCCCGGGGGAACCTAATGAGGTTCAACACTGACAAGTGTCAGGTGTTGCACTTGGGTCGGAAGAATCTCAGACATAGATACAGACTGGGAGAAGAGCTTCTTGAGAGTAGCCCTGCTGAGAAGGACTTGGGGATTGTGGTGGA
>VZTU01000805.1:52055-85803 GCA_013400835.1 Zapornia atra
TCCAGGCCTGGAGGTTGGTGGCCCTGCCTGTGGCAGGGGGGTTGGAGCTCTATGATCCTTGGGGTCCCTTCCACCCCAGACCATTCTATGATTCTATGATCCTATCAAGTATTGATAATAAATATTTGATCATCAAGTATTTATCAAATGATCATATCACTATTACTCATAGATCAAAAAGAGAGGGAAATCCATGGGATCATTTGCATTACTCATCTGGGTACTTGCCTCTACCTTATCAGTAGTAAGGTTCTGGTAAGTTCTCATTCCTGCATCCCATGCCCTCGGTATCTTGTAATCATATGTGCTGTTCATGTTTCATCCAAGACAGTGTTGACCATCAAATGCAGACCTTGTGAACCACAGCCACATCAGGATGATAGACCCTTGCCTATGTGGAAAAGTGTGAGGAGCCCTTATCCTTAGCATCTTTTTCTCAAGGGTCAAGCAACCTTGCTGTCCCTGGACTCCAGCAAAACCAAGGAAAACCTGCTTCTTCCAATGTAAAAAAATTATTGAAAACCAACTGCACAAAAAATACTTTACAGATCTTAGAGAACTAATTTCTGGGAAGAAATTTAATTCATTTTGTAAAATGACATCTTTTTCCGTAAATAAATATATTTTTAAAAAAATTAAATAGATCTTTGTCTAAATAATAACAGTAGAGTTCTTGTTTCAAGAAAATTGCACTAGTAACTTGTGCTCACCGGGTTAATGGCTTCAGGCTGAAAGAAGGTAGGTTTAGATTACACATTAGAAAGAATGGACCACTCGGTGGATAAAGAACTGGCTGGATGGTCGCACTCAAAGATTTGTGGTCAACAGCTCAATGACCACATGGAGGTCTGTGACGAGTGGTGTTCCTCAGAGATCAGTGCTGGGACCAGCACTGTTAAGCATCTTTGTCGGTCACATGGACAGTGGGATCAAGTGCACCCTCAGCAAGTCTGCCGACAACACCAAGCTGTGTGGTGAGGTCAACACGTTGGAGGGAAGGGGTGCCATCCAGAGGGACTGTGACAGGCTGAAGAGATGGGCCAATGCGAACCGCATGAAGTTCAACAAAACCAAGTGTGGAAGCCCCATCTTTGGAAATTTTCAAGGCCAGGTTGGGCAGGGTTTTGGGCACCATGGTCTAGTGAGGGTGTCCCTGCCCATGGTAGTGTGATCTTTGAGGCCCTTTCCAATCCAAACCAGCCTATGATTCTATTATTCTGTGATTCTATACAAATATAGAAGAATTTAAACTCACATAAATAGATTCTTTGTCTGCCTAGTCTATATATATTAAATTGTACACCTTAAATGATGTATTCATGTGTGTGTCAGTGGGCAGATAAAATAAATGCATTTTAATTAAAAGAACACCCAATCTTTAATTATTAGAAGTACTCAAGGGGAAGTGATGTTTCTGAGATAAACTGCAGACTGACACAGGGCTTGTTGTGGCCATATTGTTGCTCTACTACTGTGAACTTCGGGATTTGTCCATGTGAAAAAGAGATTTATCTGAGGTGGCCTGGTCTTTCTTTTTCAAAGGTATTATTCATCTAAATCCTCGTATATAGATTTTGAAGTATTCCAGTCACTGAGTAGCTTTAAACAAGTAATATTCCTTGCACACAGATGAACTGAAAGGCAATGCCACTTTTCTTGCAGGTGGTAAATTTGACAGTGACTGTGCCTGAAGATTCAAAGGGTAGTTCAGCAACTGGATGATTATGAAAAATAATAGAACTGGCTTCCAGAGCGCTCTCAGCTATGATTTGAGTTCAGCCAAGTAACCAGAAGGAGTTAGATGACAGTTTAATTTCAGGAGAACAGACGTTCACAGCACAAAACCATTACCAAAACTTACAGGAATGAATTTCTTCTGAAAAGGGTGAAGGACTTAATGGATTTGGAACCTGTACTAACTCTAGGTCAAGCCAAAAGTGCCCTGAGGAGAAGCTTGAGCTGTCATGGGGGATAGGAGACTTCGATCTCCAGGGCTGTATCAATCTTCAATCAGCACTAAATTAACAAGAACAATTTAGAAGCAAAGTGAAGGCTTTGGGGCTCTTATCGCAGCCAGTCCTCTGCGACCTTCACAAATAAATCTAGGCTGGGGGAAATAAAAAGAAAAGAAAAAGTTGTGTAACAAATGCACAATGAAAATTGATGCAACAGCTAAACTTTAGAGGAGATCACAGATCTCTAGATCCTGATGAAAGGGATATACTCAGTGGAGCGGATGGGCAGATGATGACTTCAGCACCTCTTGACAGTAAATGCTAACAAAAAAAATAATAAAATGTCCCTGCCAAGTTTCTTCAGAGTATTTTTGCTTGCCTGTTCTCAACCAGCACTCGACTTTCCCTACATTTAGTGTAGTCACTACAGCAGCTGCATAACTTCAGCCAGCACAATCCCTGTAGCAGAGAAGGGGTGAGCAGGAAAGACTCTGGAACCTGCACCTTCTGAAGGAAGGATCTTTTTCATTATTTTGGAAGAGGTTGTAGCTGCTGCTCAGAAGTGCAGGTCTCTGGCACAAGCACATGGTGCTTTGCCTGGTTTCCATTCCTGCTGTAGAAATTCAGTTCATGAATAGGACGGAAATTGTTCCTACATTTGTCTGTGACACAGACAAATAATGACCATGGAAAAAAACCCTTTTGTCTGAATGCTTCCATTCAAGCTCTTTTGCATAAATAACAAACTTGGAAGAAGTTTGCAAATTACATTTGTTTGTTTTGTTCTGTTTTGGTCTCTTTTTTGTCCACCATCTATGGACAGAGCTATACTGGGACACGAGAGTGTCCATACTGCATATTCTAAGGCTATAGTAAAAGCTGTTGGTTACCACAGTCTTGTCCTATCTTGAAGCAAAATCGAGTTCTGTTAGAGCCATCAGCCATCCTTGGCAGCTGCAATTGCCTCACATTTTATTTCCTTTGTAGTCATCTTCCCATGTTGCAGTTCCCAGTCTCAAATGCTTTGGTCTGTTGTGGCTAGCAGGCAGCCACATGAGAAAACAGGAATTCTGAGCAGTTTGTCCACCTCTGCTGTGGCTAAGGTGGTCTCAGAGAGATTTCCCTGCAGATTTTCAATAGAAGTTACCAGAAATAGCTATCTCCCCCCTCAGATGCACCTGATCACATAGGAATCCTGAGTGAGGACAGGAGCAGGATGAATCCCCTTTGACAATTTAGGTCTTCATGTTCATGCTTTGATTTCTGAAGCACTGGGAAGTATAGGTCTTCCTCTGAGGAGAGATGATCCCATTGGATTTAGGCACACCCACAGTGCCCTACGCAGCATAGCTGTGATACAGTGTTGGGTCCCGGCAATACTCCCTCATGACCCTGCCTCTTCCAACGTGGACTGAAGGAAGGAAAGCTCTATTTGCTCTTGCCTGAAGGATGGTTACCTTTAAAATAGATTCCACTGGCTGCCTAGTCTCTGTCTGGAGAGGGAGCCAGTGTGTTTGAGCAGAGAAGTGGTCTGGTGTGCTTTTCCTGCTCCACAGGGGTTTGTGCTCCTGCACAAACATTACAGCCACAGACAGAACAAAAAAGAAAAACAAAAAAGGGATTATAAAAGATAATAGAGACTTTGGCATCTGCTATCTAGTATCAGGGCTGGAGAGACCTTAATCAACCCCTGAGCCTGCTGTGATAAACACTGCTACTCTGTAGCTTCACATGATGTATGTCTCTGTGCTCAGTCATCATACACAAAATGTTTGAAAACATAAGGTACCAATGAAAAAACAGACCTGCACTGAACATGAGCATCTACCTGGTGAAAACTATACCTGAAGTAAAACTGACTTTCCTTGCCTGCAAATTGTTTTTAAAAGGTGCTGTTAAATGTTTCAGTGATGTTAATAAATGATGCTTAAGGCACTTTGGAGAGAATAACAATCTGTGCAGTTATACTAATAATGCATACTTTTAATCTCTTCTACAACAGTACATGAGAAAACAAAGACAAGATTCCCATTTGCTCAGGGCTTCAGCCAGCTTTCTAATATGAAAATTTATAAAATGTCGAACACAGAAGAGTCTAATTATTGTTATCATCAAATAATTACACATCTTGAGTTGGTATCCCAAATAAATTATGAGATTTTTAGCAATATCAATCAAAGTAAAAGTGTTGGTTTTCTTAATTTTAAGATCTTTAGCATTTATAGGTCAGATTTTTTTTTGTTTTGTTTTCTATATAAGCATGAAAACAAACCCATTTTTGTCATCACTGGATTCTGGGAACTGGAGCCATAACAAAACCAGACAACTGTTTGAAGCTCCCATGGGCAATATCATGCTCTATTTCTGTGTAGACTGAATCAAGAGTCAGAACTATCTGAATGAATGAAAGCACTGGTGTATTAACCTGGTTTCAGAAGGACCAGTTTGTACAACTGTAGATTTATATAAGGCCATTTGAAACAAGTCACGTAAATCAATGTAATGTATGAATAAGAATACATACAAGATGGTAAGTCAAGCAGAAATAGCAAATTAAGATAGGAAAGTGAATACCCATTTCTTTTTATTTTATATTGTAGGTAAGACAACACTAATCTAGTATGGCCAATGCCACACTTGTTGGCCAGTAAGGACCTTTCTAAATCACAGAACCTTTCTGAATCACTCCACGGGCCAGTATAACCTACTGTACTGTGCCATTCATTGTAGTTGTGTCTCTATGAAAGACTTTCCACTGTACGTGTATGTCACACCCTTCCTGTGTCAGTCTCCAAAAGTTTCATCATGATAGCTAGTGACCTGGTTGCAATCAGTCACAAAGACTGGGTTGTTTTGCAACAGTGGGTCCTTTTCCTGTCTAGGAAGCTTGTTGTAAGCACCTGCATCCCAAAGAACTTCAGGTTTCCAGGTATCATAGAATCATAGAATGCTTTGGGTTGGAAGGGACCTCGAAGATCATCTAGTTCCAACTCCCTGCCATGGGCAGGGACACCATCACAAGACCGGGTTGCCCAAACCCGGCCACATCTTACCTGGCCTTAAATGCCTCCAGGGATGGGGCTTCCACAGCCTCTGGGGGCACCCTGTGCCAGGGCCTCACCACCCTCATAGTAAAGAATTTCTTCCTAACATCTACCCTAACCCTGCCCTCTTTCAGCTTGATGCCATTGCCCCTTATCCTGTCACTGCACTCCCTGGTGAACAGCCCCTCTCCCACTTTCCTGTAGGTCCCCTTTAAGTATTGGTAGGCCACAATTAGGTCTCCCCAGAGCCTTCTCTACTCCAAGCTGAACAAGCCCAACTCTCACAGCCTGTCGTCAGAGGAGAGGTGCTCCAGCCCCTACATGGGCTATTTAGTGTGAAGGTTAAAACTGGATCTTTACCTTAGCACTACAGTCATTTTGTGCTATTGGGCAGTGTCGATCAGCCATAAAATTATCACCCTCTGAATACATACAAACTATTTACAGCTGTTTGACTGCACATGTCAAGATCTGTGTGACAGGCAGACAAAACAGTGAATTTTATCAAGCTTCTTTAAATGGTAATTGTTAACTGCAGGATTCCTCTCAATGTGCAGGTTGGAGACGGAGCAGATCAATCCACTGCCAATCATCTCAGCTGAATCAGGGTGGGTTGTCAAACCAGAGCAGAGTAGAAACTTCTCTTCCAGAACCAAAAGAATTTCGACACCATAAGAAAGTTTCCAGTCATGAATCAAGCCAATATCTTGAACATGACTTTGAACTCAGGACCTTGAGAATGTTGAAATAGATCCAAAAAGAACATTTCACCCAGTTTTTCTTTTCAGATTTAAGTGGCAGTAACACAAAGAAGAAAAATTAGTACTTTTCCCAAGGAGGAACTTCACCCTTGAGAAAATACTGAAGACTTATAAAATTAACTTTTTTTCTGGTTTTGTGTCTTGATTTTGTTTTTCTTTGTGTGTTTTGTTGTTGGGGTTTGGTTAGGGTTTTTTTCCAAAGTGAAATTACAGACAGGTTTGGGTTGGGAGGGGCCTCAAAGCCCATCTGGTTCCACCCTCTGTCATGGGCAGGGACACCCTTCACTAGCCCAGGGTCCCTAAAGCCCCATCCAATCTGGCCTTGAACCCTGCTAGGGATCCAGGGGCAGCCCCAGCTTCTCTGGGCACCCTGTGCCATGGCCTCACCACCCTCACAGGGAAGATTTCTTCCTAATATCTCATCTTAATCTTGCCTCCTTCATCTTAAGGCTGTTACTCCTTTTCCTGTCACTACACTCCCTGATAAACAGTCCTTCTCCTGTAGCCCCTTTAGGTACTGGAAGGCTGCTGTAAAATAAAATTTGTAAAAACAAAGAACTAGAACAGGTTGATTCTTGATGAACTGACATTTTTTAAAAAAGAAAACATTTTCTCCAAAATTCCCTATCCATCTTTAGTCTAACTCTAACATCAAAGAAGAAAGTGAGAGGTTCTCTGTTTTCGTAGAAACAGTTCTTTCACCCATCTGAATCATATCTAACAATAAATCACAGCTATTGCTAGATAATGCATACTGTGACCCAAAGATCAATGCCACAGCTTTCTATTGATGCAATAGAATTTCTGCAGATTTATTTGGAAGTATTCACTGTCCTCTTGCTCTCAGAAGGGCATTCTGTTCCTTGTATTTTGCAGTATCTCCATGCTGCTATGCCCTGACCACACAACATGTTCATCTTATCCCACTCAGCTGCATTATGTCGGGACACTATTAAATATTTACCTTCTGCAGCATAATGCAGCACTTAAATGCTAAACTTGCCATTTCTGCCAGACAAACATAAACTATAGCAGGGCTTATAAAGTTATAAGTTCCAGATGGTGATGAATAAGTAATGTTGCACCCTGGGCCTAATTGCTCTAAGTTTCTAGATACCTGCAAACCATCAATTATACATTACAAGTGCTGCTCCTTAATTGTTTCTTGCTGGCATTTCAAAAGAAAATGTAGCACAACAATGGCACTCTACTTGCAGGGAATTTCTCTTTGAAAATTCTTCCTTTACCATTACTAGATTTTTAAACTGTTCTTTGGCTCTGAATGAAGTTTACAAAGCTGGAATTGAAAAAGTTCCCTGAAGAGAAAAGAATGAGAGCCCTCACTGCCTGTTTTATGATAAAAATGGGAATTTACTTGCTGCATGACAGTCATTGTGCCTAATGTATAATCCAATAAGAGGCTGGGCACTGTGTTTCCCTTATTAGTGATTTTAAGAGGCTGATCCAATTAGCTCAAAATTTTACCCTAATTCAGTCTCCACTAACAGCAGAAAAAAATGACTACTGATTATTTCATAGTTTGCTGTACCTTTCCAGCACGTTGCCAGCCTGGTTGTAAGCTCAGCAGGAGTTAGCTGCCCTTGCCTTTCACAAATCAGCAGACCTGTCTTGCCTGGTGAGCTCAGTTGCATTTCTGCACCTCTTGACCCAGCTCTCTCCTACTGCAAATGCACTTCTCCTAAGAGCTGGAGGTGCTTGCAGGAGACCTCCAGTGAGGAGCACATAATCTGCAGATCCAACAGACCCGCAACATCCTACCTACCCCACCAGGCCTTGCTGCATGTAGGGTTGTCTTCCTGTTGTGTTGGCCTAGGACATCAACACTCTCCTGAAAGGTCACAGATGGCAGATTACACCCAAGCACCCAAGGCTATGCCTATGCCAGGTTCAAAGCTACATCTATTTTAGTAAGTCGGACAATACCAAGGACATTGGTTGGGGTCCCACAATTTCAGTCTATAATTAAATTGTTCAGATGGTCCCGGCCTGGCTTGGCCTCCCCTCAGTAAGCACTGTACCAAACAAATGCTGGGCATGGCTGGGAGTCAGTATGAGCAAGGAATGCTCACAGCAAGAAATTTGCATGCAGCCATCCTGACTTGGAGCCTGAGATGTTTAATAGCTCAGAGAAGGGCTGTTTCATGCCAGCTGGCCTTGGGGCCAGGGAATCACCCTGGCACTGCTCGGTCTGCAAACAGAGATGAGGTTCATGAATACACACATGCATCACAGTCCGTAGTGAGGCAGGCATCTGAGCACTGCCCTGCTGCAGAGTTCACCCAACACCCGCACCGATCGACTTGGGGAAAGACAAATTTGGATTTGTGCAGGTCTCATACCACCTCCTGAGCAGACACAGACTTTCTGTGAAATCTGAGTCAGTGAAGTAACCTTGATTCAGGTATTAACATATTATGCAGTCAAAGTTTAACGTTAACTGCAGCAACTATTGGAAAATAAAACCCCAAAACTGTAGTCTGATGAACATAACAGCTCCTGCCTGCTGAGGAAATAAATTCCACAGAATTATTGAAACAGAGCATAGAACCGGAACAAAACCTTTCTCCTTCTCCTACCTTTGTCTTGCAAGATTTCATGAGGAAAAATAAACACAATTTTGAAAATCACTCTGCCAGAATAAAATGCTTTAGTGATTAAGATAATACAGGTGAAAGATACCTGCAGCCTAGACCTGGTGACTGATTGTATGAGTAAATTCAGAGAAAAACTGATTTCTTCTCAGGGGATTCATTGACAAATTGGACCAAGGAAAATACATCCACAGCATTGTCCATGTCTTGGTCCTCATCAACATACTTCTCACTGTCACAACTCTTGGACTCCATATACTAACTAGCAAGCAAGTATTTATTCCATCAATGTTTTCTGTTGTCTGTGTGCTAGGGAACATCTGCAGTATAAAAGTTTGGGTTTCTGGCTGAAAGCAGGCAAATAATTCCCATCAGACTATTAGATTTCCTCAATGTCCATTTATTTTAAATCTGAATTCCAATAATAGGACTGGCTTCCTGCTTGCAGATAGTTTGGTAGTGCTCCAAAACTGCACAGGAGCAGAATAGAAACATTTCCAGGTATTTATGCAATTAGCTGTAGCTCCTTTAGTGTCTTCCCAGTTAATTTTGGCAGGAAGAACTGTACATTCTTTAGGAAGAAACCATAATTATTACTTAAGTGTTCCCCTACAAATATACAGCATCTGTCCTGTATATGTAGGCAGATGCTAAATATTTTTCTGCAATGCTGAGTTTTTTATTGGAGTTTTGCGCTTTACTGTGAGCTCCTCTCCACACCTTACCTCCCCTCTTCTGTCCTACTGCAGAAAGTATTCAGTTCTGTGCTGATTACCTTATACTCATGTGAGCTACAAAACTGTTTTTCCAAAGATCCTGCATATAGGGCAGTTAAAACTAGGCACTGAGATTAGTTTAATGTAAATTTAGTCAAGTATATACATAGCTACCTCTAGGCTTTTCACTTCACTAAGAGTTTCCCAAGTAGACAATCTTAAAGCATGATTCCTTTGACCTATTCTCTCTACTTCAGGATGTCTGCTTCCTGAAAATATATAGACATTGAAGTGGGAGTAATTAGTTGAATCTAGGTCCATGTGCAGCTTATTTGTCTTTCTAGTTGACAAGAAAAATTTGTATGGGTACTCTCCATTTGGCCCCATAGACATTTGTCAGCTAGCACTGCTGTTTTACCCTCTATGTTGTATGCAGCCAATTCAAGACTTCACCTATTCCTTATTTTATTTATTTATTACCATCTACTGTTTGGGTTGCTTCTGCATAGGCTGTTCTTTCCTCTGTGAGTACAAGTGGGTTCTTTGACATTTTTAAGCCCTTTCACAAGTGTATGGATTGAAAAATTACTTGACCCTCTAGTTCTAACCTACTGCCCCATTGCTAATGGTCAACATAGGCCATTCTGGTGAAATTTCTCCCTTGGCAATGCAGAAGATACATTGGGCTTCCTCCACTTCTGCTGGAACATGGATCCCAGCCAGTTACTTTGCCCACTGTCCAACCGTTGTGAATCCAGCCTCATATATATTTTATTTCAGTCTCCCTTGTCAGGTCACAACCTTGTGAGTTGAGTGCTGCGGAGCCCAGGTGCACTGTTTATCAAACAAAAATATTAAAAATAAAATAAAACAAAAAAAATTGCAGTGAATATCATAAACTTTTTTTTTGAAAGATGGCCCATACATATGCAGATATACCTACATTTTTTTAGTAGAAAGTGGGATACAGAAGAAGAGAATTCTTGGGGCTGAAGGAAAATTTCTTCTGCTGTTTTAAGTCACTGGAGATAGAAATCAATAGACCCCAGCTGTGCTCAGACACACTATTTTCTATAATCATAGATTTTAGAGTTGAAAGAGGTATATTAGGTTTATCTAATCCATCTCCATGTCATATAACTGCATTGTTGTTTACTGTACATTCTCCACTGCATTTCCTTATTTAGCTTATATATCCTGTACAGCTTAAAATAGCAGGTTAGAGACAAGAAGTGAATAGTTAACTTAGACTTATTTTGTCTTAGGGCTAAAATACAGTGCTGGCACTTTTTTTTCTGTATAACCCTGACCTCTGCGTATTCTTGTCAGCTCCTTTGTGACACTGCATTTACTTTACAGCAGTGAAAATATAAAAAGTTAAAGCTTATTCTGTGTGAGACTTAAGTAGTTTGTCCCAGGCTTTTCCATCCAGTTTAAAGAACACATATTTCTGTCTGATTGTATATTGCTATGTTGCTATGAGAATAAAACAGCAGCGCAAAAGGAGAATCCTTGGAAGAAGAAACAAGGTTCAGGAAAATGTCTGGTTCCCAGCCAGACAATATTGTAAAAAATTAATCATATTCTGCACACAACATACAGGATCTGGGAGGTGGGAGAATTTAGGAACATAGCTTGAAATGATAAAAGGGAGATGCAGAAAAACTTAGGAAACTGATCCATGTAATAATGAGTGGAGCAGTTTCAGAGACCCCAGAGAATTGTACATTAAACAATATACCATTTGTCAGGTAAAATACCTTGGGCTTGATACTGATCTCACCAGCTCAGATGTTACAGTGCTGCTTTTTCCCTGACTCAGAGGAAGATGACCCTGATTTATACCATCACAGCTGAGAGCAAAGTTTGTCCCTTGCACTGGAACAGAAGCAGGTTATTAATGAATTCTGTTACAAGTTTAACCTTGTAGCCTCCAAAGATACTGCAATTTCTATGGTTTAGAGGGCCATGAGAGGCAGCAGGATCAGGAAAAAAAATCATCAACAATAAAAATTAAAAAGTAATTAATTTATTCTAACTTCTAGCTGTCTCCTGGGTTTTCCCATTACCTGGTATTCTTTCAATGTCAAAGATGCTTTCACTTCTGACATTGCTGGCATGCTCCTGTTTTCTTCAAGAATATTTCTTTGCATCACATATTCACATTTTACAGGTGCTTGATTTTCAGCTCAGGCATTCTGAGAGTTGTTGTTTCCAAGTTGGTTGTTGCATCCTCTTTTCCCACCAGGGAATCTCTGATACCTCTTTTCAAGAAAGAAAGAGAAAGGGAAAACTCAGTAGGCTGTAGCATAGGATCACAGCAATTGCTCTGACTACTGCTCTCACCTTAAGAATCACAGACTGGTTTGGGTTGGAAGGGACCTCAAAGCCCATCTAGTTCCAACACCCTGCCTTGGGCAGTGACACCCTCCACAAGATAGGTTGCCCAGAGCCTCATAACTTCAAAAAAGGAGATGAAGAGAGCCACTGAGACCCTCTAAAATCTATTAATCTTATCCATGGTGAGCATCTCCATTGCATTTCATTAGGGACATACTTCATATGATCACAATCTTTCCAAGGACAACCTGATCCGCAACACCTTGCTCTCTGATTTCTCAGACCCAATGCTAATGTTACCCATGAATCCTTAGGACTCTAAATTTCCAATGGGGTATATTTTTTTCCTCCTTTCTGAGAAAACAGAACACTTGCAAGGATGATGCACATTGATATGCAGAGGCTCAAAAAAAAGTGTTTGGAAATGGCAAGAGTCTGCTTTGGGATTGCTTCTTGGTTGGAAACTGTGCCATTGTTTTTGGTCATTTCCTCTTGTTGGTGCACAGGGTTCCTAAAAGTAATAATATATTTATGGAGGGCACTGTTCAACAAATTGTTCCATTCACATAAACAGGTCAAAAGTACAGAATCAAAAACCTCTAGCTGGGACCAAACCGAAGACTGGCCATTCAGGCAGGTAACCCCTGATGAGCTCTGAAACAGCAATTCCCACCAAGAAAAGAGAATTCAGAATGAAAAAGAGAATACAGAATCAAAAGTGCCAGTTCAATGCAAATATTAGATCAGTGCTTTATAGGGCAAGCAAGATGTTAGGAACTGCCTTGAAAGGAACAGAAAAAAATAGCAAGCATTATTACACAACTCTGTAAACCAACAGTGCATCCACAGACTGCATATTGTATGCTGCCCTGATTCCCCCATCTCCAAAAGAATAGAGGAGCTACAGAAGGGTAGCAAAATAAGTACCAGATTCCACAGAAACAGAAAAAACAATACACGAGGTTCTTCCTGGAACATAAAGGAATGAGAGGAATATAAAAAAATATGCAGTATCATAGAGATAAGCATCTTTTAAGGTATTCTAACCTGCTGAAATTTGTGAGCTGAAGAATGTGTTTTCAGATTCCTTGATCTCTTTTTTTTCTACTAGCGATGATTATTAGAACAATGCATAGTTCTATCATCTACAGGAATTAAGAATCTGTCCTTGAATCTTTCTAAGAATGTCTCAACAGTGATGAAGAAAAATGTCCAGTTTTGAGTCAAAGGTCCTTCTTAGTCAATCTGCTGTACCTGCCCACGTCAATGCAATTACCATGGTATGTGGACCAATAGAGCAATGAAGGATTCAGAGACATGTACATATGTTATTTAGTAAATAAGAGAGAGATAGTGAATCATAGAATCACAGTCTGTTTTGGGTTGGAAGGGACCTCAAAGGCCACATAGTTCCAACCCCCTGCCATGGGCCGGGACACCCTTCACTAGCCCAGGGTGCCCAAAACCCCATCCAGCCTGGCCTTGAACCCTGCCAGGGATCCAGGCACAGCCACAGATTTTCTTGGCAACTTGTGTTAGGACCTGATCAACTTCAGAGAGAAGAATTTCTTCCTCATATCTAATCTAAATCTCCCCTCTTTCAGCTTGAAACCATTTCCTCTTGCCCTATCACTCCCTGCCCTTGTAACCAGTCCCTCTCCCACTTTCCTGTAGCCCCTTCAGGTACTGGAAGGTGCTGTAAGGTCTTGCCAGAGCCTTCTCTTCTCGAGGCTGAACAAGCCCAACTCTCTCAGCCTGTCTCCATAGCAGTGGTGCTCCAGCTCTCGGATCATCTTTGTGGCCGCCTCTGAATTTGGTCCAACAGGTCCATGTCTGTCTTGTCCTGGGGATCCAGAGCTGGATGCAGCATCACAGGTGAGGTCTGACAGGAGTGAAGCAGAGGAGCAGAATCCCCTCCCTTGACCTGCTTGTCATGCTGCTTTTGATGCAGTTGGCTTTCTGGGCTGCAAGTGCACCTTGATGGGTCATGTTGAGCTTCTCATCCACCAAGGCCCCAAGTCCTTCTCCTCAGGGCTGCTCTCAGTCACAGATGTGGTGCCAGAATTAAGCAGCTATAGAGTACAGACAGGTACAACTTTGTCTGACAGACATTTTCTTTCATATATATTTAAAATATCTCCCGTTTCACTTTTCAGCAGACTTTCAGAATGGGAGGCCTTTCAAGCCACGGGTCTCGCTGCATTGACCACAGTGCCCTGCATTAGAAGGTTGCTTTACTGAGCGCTTCATATTTCTATGCAAGCAAGGAAACCAAGTGAGATGGACTGGATCTTAGGATTTCCATTTTCCTCTCTTGAAACAGTAATAGTTTTCCCCACTGGTAGCTGACACCTTTGTTTGTATTTTGATATAAGGAAAGGAATACTTACAGAGCAAAATGGAGTCTTTACCTGCTATTTATTAATGCAGATAATTACAACATCCTCCAAATAATTTTTGCCCTATTTTGATTTTCTGAATGGAAAAATAGCAACAAGACAAATGACTGGAATTTGGGTTAATCCTAGTTACAACAACTAACACAACCACTTCAAAGGTAAACTAAGAATAGAGGAACTGATTCCAAATAAACCCTGAATTTCCTCCTTAAATGAAATTCTTTCCAGGCCTGGTGTGTGTTTTCCTACTCTGATGCAACTGCTCTTTCTTATTAAAATTTAAAAGGCTAAAATGTTATGTTTGAAATTTCAATCTACAGACACACAACAAAGTATGACCTGAGTAGGAAAGCAGAAGAACCTGCTATTTAGAGTGCCACTGAAGCCAGGTTTTTAAAGGTACTTTTTTTCTCTCTGAATTTCCAGGTTCTTAAACACCTTTAACTATCTGGCCCTGAGGCTCTTTAAATGCAAATGATAGGCAGATTAATTCAGGAGCTCACTTGGAAGATTTAAAGGAGGAAGAGAGGACCTGCCTGCTGGAACACTGAACCTGAGGTACAGCTGTTCAAGAAATACAGCAAAGGACAGGTTTGAACGCAAGAGAACAGAATGTACGAGTTAAATAGGTTCTTTCTGAGCTTTTACTCCTTTCCAATTTGGCATCTGGCCCTACTTAAAAATTTCCCTCTACTAACAGCGGAACAAATTTAAACCCACTCCAGAAGTACATTTAATTCAGAGCTTGTCTTTTCCCTCCACTTTTTCTGATAGCTGCCCAGTTGTCAGGCAAAATAGTACTACCCCACTCAGCAGAATAAGAAAGATACCAGGCTAAAAGCATTGCCCTCCACCTTCCAGAAACCATTCAGAGCTTTCTTCCATTAACAAGATACTCATTTCAGCTGAAGAACATATCCACAGGGGAGCAACTGGTCCAGCTCATTTTCACGCTGATATATTTGCCTCTCTGGAAACTGCAGAGCAACAGCATCCCTGCTGCAGCGCACAGCTTAGAAGCCACTAAAAGGCAGTCCTGAAAACAGTCATAAAAGGTTTTCTTTCCCCAAATCTCTACTCAAAAAGTCTGTACATGCTGCAGAGCTACAAGATGACAGAGTACCCTGTAGTCTGAGGCAGATTAATGTGGGTTATAGAGAAACTGTATTACTTCTGCTGATTGACTGAGTGCAAAGTTTACTGAAATCTAAATCGCTGATTTAATCCAGGAAATTTGGACCTGGTGTCCAGCTAAATAAACAGCAGAGATTTTCAGCAAAATGAGTCTGGGATCAGAAAACATTGTGTGCACTTTAAAAAAAGGAAGGAAGAACCATAGTCCCCAATTTCATATAAGTGTGTGTGTTCATGGATTCAGCTGATCTCTTTAAAGATCAGGAGTTATAAAATCATCTGTTGCTAACTATATTACTTAATAATAACCCTCAAACAGTGCCAAACTTATTGTCACTACCTTGAATTACTAAGCAAGGGTCCACCATTACATAGGTCTTGTTTTAAGACTCCTTAGACTGCAAAAGGTTGAAAACCACTATCATGGTGGTATCTTTTTTTTCTGTGAGAAATGATCAGAAATAAGTTCAAACTGATGAGGCATTGTTTGTGTGGATGTTTCATGTCTCTGTTCAGAAGGCAATTTATATTGCATTTGACACAAAATCAGTTTTCAATAGACAAGAGCATCTACCAGATTCTGTATGCTGTGACACTGAAAAAGTTAACTGCTTGTAGCAGGCTTCTGACTTGATCATGATACTCTAAAGCAAGGAAACATTAATGACAACTGTCACTGAAGACAGAGAAGAAGGAGGTAAACAAAACGATGCTGAAATAGGTACAACAAAAATCAATCAGTTGGTAATTGTGGAATTCAAACATCCTGTAGTGAAAAGCAGTTCCCTTCCCTTCCCTTCCCTTCCCTTCCCTTCCCAACTCCCTCAAACACTTGGCAGGACAGATGGAATCAGTCATTCCTAAAACAGGAGGCATTCTATAATAGCCACAACTACAGACACAAACAGCTTTCCCCTCAGCTTGAATTCCAGCTTTGCTTTTCTGTTTGCCAGAGAACACATCTTATCTGCAATTCCATAAGCCAAAGAGATCTCATGTTCATTTGCCATCCAGCAAAGAAATGCCAGGGCAAACTGTCTTTGGAAAGAACCGTTTTCACTGAAAGAAAAAAATGAATTTAACATGATTTTAGTTAACTAATAAAGGTAAATGATATTCTAATAAACCCATTTTTTGAGCTGTTCCTCTTTCTCTGTCATGGAAATGTATAAAATATGAGCAGCATATTAATGAATTATGACATATGATTGCTGAAATATGATCATTATATTATTAGCAAACCCCGTGCAAGCTATATCTAATTAGCTTTAAGTATCTGAAATAATTGGAGGAAGGATTTCAGCCATATATATTCTATGTGACATACAGGTATCTAAGTGGATTTAATATTTTTCAATGGAGACTGTGAAGTTAAGATACCTGCACCATTTTCATTAACAACATCCACATAAAAAACAACCCAAAAACTTTCCAGCTGACTGCTGGTTGCTGCTTGGTTTTTTGTTTTTTTTTCCCCCAAATCTGTCACTCAGGGTGTGCAAGCTGTTTCAATCTGTCTATTAATCTGGGATGGTTGAATTGTCTCAATTTTTATCCAAGGCCCAGAAAAATTCAGTCTTAGTACACGAAAGTAGTCCATGGTCCCTAGCAACTTGGAATGTTTCCACGTGAGTAATGTCCATGTCCACTCATGAAATGTGGCTGCCCTCATTTGACGTGGTCCATTCCATGAAAACATGAACTATTTCAACTCAAGACAGTTTGACAGGCAGGAAATAAGTTATCACAGCTTCATCCTTTTCCAGGGAAGGAGGATGAAGCATAATATGGCACTTTTCACTAGAATCTGTCCTATTTGTGAACACTTTTCTCTGCTGTTCCATATAAACAATTATTAGAAATGCAGATTTGTTTCTTCCAAATGTAATTGTGTTCTGCAAGCCACATGAGTGCTGTTGACCATGACTAATGTTGGCTGGTAATGCTCACAGGGGCAGCTGCTTTTGGAGGTAGCTAGAGCTGCTTGTGGCATTACCCTTGGAAAAAAAAAAGGGAGAAAAGCTGAAAAATTATTAATGAGATGTACCTTGCAGTCTGAAAAACACTGATTTGCTACTACTACCTAGAGTAAAAACAAACACACAATGAGAAAAATACCTCTTACATGGGAGAGTGTTTATAAGAAGGTACATATACCTCTGGAGAAGTATTGTGCAAGCTTTTTAACCAAGGACTTCAAGGTCACTGTTACCCAGTAATTCCAATTAATTCAGTTTGCCTTTATTTTACTTTCTTTACTTTTTACTTTACTTTCTTCCTGTGGGTATCTAAGCAGAGGTGAAATCTCAACTGATTAAGGGTGAGGCACCAATCTCCTCTCTTTGGTGACCAGGGATAGAACCCAAGGGAATGGTATGAAGCTGTGACAGGGGAGGTTTAGGTTGGATGTCAGGAAGAGGTTGTGTACTGAGAGGGGGCTTGGGCACTGGAACAGGCTCCCCAGGGAAGTGGTCACAGCACCGAGCTTGGCTGAGTTCAAGAAGCGTCTGGACAATGTCCTCAGTCCCATGCTCTGACTTGGCTGGGCTTGTGTGGACCCCAGAGTTGGACCTGGTGATCCTTATGGATCCATCTCACTATATTCTGTGATTATATGATGAAATGTAGGTCTCTGCTTTGGGTAAGCTGGATCACATTTCAGGTTCCATTGATTGTGTGGCAGAGCAAAATTTCTAGTAAATTAATGTATATAATTTATATTTACATCTATAACTTTTAAAAAGAGAAATATATGACACTGCTACAATTTTCTCTATGTATAAATAGATATGCTGTAATTAAGACTAAATTCAGGACATCCAAGTGAACTAAATGATCCAAAAACTGCACATAAAATAACACTGCTACTCGAAAGAATTATTTTATTTATTTACTATTATATAGCAATTCGCTTGCTATACAGAAACATTTTAATTTCATACATACTCTTTACAAGTGGGGTTTAGTCCATTCTAGCAAGAGATTATTGACCGTATCAGGACCTGGCACTGAAACCATCTTTCTGGGCAGTCACTGTTGTTTGACAACTATTAACCCACATGCATGCAAACATGGATATGCTGGATACATTTATAGTAGTTAAAGGCCAGTCAAAATTGGTTTTTTTAGTCCCCAATATCTTAGAGATTTGGGAATTTTTGACATTTTTCAAGAAAAAACAGAGAAATTAACAGTCCAGTGGTAAAAATCCAAAGAGTGAAAACTAATCTACAGCCCAAGCATGATCTAGGATCACTGGGCTCTAGAAAGCATTTACAGGCCTGCCACTATCAAAACAGATCCATTTCTTGTGAACATTTTTTCACTAAATTTGATAATTTCTGCAAAAAGCGCATCATTTTCTCTGAAAAGTTCCATGCTAGCAGTTGCATTTATCCATTCATTCATGCAACATTATCCAAAATACAAATGTCCTGGAATTCAGGACATCATTATTACCTGCAAGCAAGGTAATAATGATCTCCATTTTACAGCTGGAGGCATAGAAAAAGTAGTGGCTTTTCCAAGGTCCAAGGGGAGGTCATGTAGGAACCACCTACCATGAAGTATTTATTCTGTAAAACTTGCTTGTTCTAGCATTATTCTCTAATCACTCTTCTCACCCCTTTTTTTCTTCAGTCTCACCGTTGGGTCTTGTTACTGTCAAGTATTTTAATCTTTCTATGACTATATATTTTAAATATTTGTACAAAGATTTATCCAAGGGAGAGCTGAAAGTTGACTGTGTTCTTTGGACAGGAAGATAAATAGCATTAAGAAAAATCCCGATAAGAAATCAGTTTTACTGGTTCCCAAACTTGCCAACTCTCAACTTCACTTCTTTCTGGGGAAGTGGTTTAATGACTCGAACAATACACAGAAAAAAGACAATATTGATGGCCCTAATGGAGGTTGATAATCACTCCAGCTTTCCAAACTTATTCAGGGGACTTGAAAAGCACTAAGGTTCCCATCTGCCAGCCTTGCATTGCAGCAGAGGTTTAGGAATAAAATGATCAACTGTCTCCTCAAAACAGACCACTTGTGAATAAATATTTTTGAAAACTTTATAAAAAAATAAGATTAAATTAAGGAGAAACTAATTTTAAAACTTAACTACAGAGAAAGACGGTTGAAAAAATGAGGTAGAGACAATTTCTGTCTAGAAGTGAAATGAATTTCAAGAGCCTAAGTGACATGTAGTAGAACTGGATCCCACCCTTCACATACACACATGGGAAGAGATTTAAGACACCTTAAACTTCTTTTAATTTATTATTTCCTTGCTCTTTACTGCATCTCATTGCAAAAATTTGTTTAGGGTGGGTTTTCTTGAATGTCTGCATATAGAAAGATATATTTCTGGATTTTTGCTCTATAATTTCTTCATTTATAGTTGAAAATGTTGCCAGAAATAAGGAAGAAACTATGAACTACTGTGAAATAGTTCCATACAATGATTTAGTAACAGCAGTTAATGGACTTTGTGATGGTTATAGAAAAAAGTAGAACAAAACTAGGAAGAGAATAAAACTTTCCAAACTGTAATTTGAGTATAAAAAATGAATTAACTTCTAGTTGTACAGCTCTTGTACACTAAACTGTTCCCAAGGACTGGTTCATATGCCCACTATTGCAATGTCTTCTTACTCAGAATTCATGAAATGGAGTGGGTGTTTTGCACTTGCATCTGTGGAGATCAAATGTAATCCTTATAAAAATCACCATGAAAATGTATAAACAGTCCTATTATTTATATTAATTGCCTGGACTTTTATCACCGGGACTGCAGCACTCATGATTGCACAAATCAGAATCCAAGTGAAAAAAGACAGTCTTTTAAAAGTACACAGTTCATTATGGTTCTTTTAATCCAGAGAGTTTTATGAGCTTTAGAAGGTACTACATAAGACAAAATCCATCCAAATAAAATGCGTTCAGAACTCAATAAAAGGGGGGAATCACAGTGAATAAAGCTTTGCCATGCTTTCCACTGCTCAAGAATACATTGGCAAAGTCCTTTTTACTAAAGAACACCCTGATGAGTCTTTCTTCTAGGTAAAAGGCTAAAACATAAAAATAAATCTAAAACATTTATATGGCATTACTAGGGCAGATCTTTATAAAGAACAAGATAACCAACATGCAATATTTACATATTTATTTTAAATGCAGTAAAGGCTTTCCTCTAAACCTAAACCAGTGACAACAGTCTTTCATACTGTGAAGATCAAATTTAAGTGGAGTTATTTGTTGAGCCTCCCAAATTATGAATGTTTAATAAATTCCTGAGCCTTTCAAATTATGAATGTTTAAAGAGAAATAAAATACTCAGATACAATAGATGGGATTAATCTAACTTCTTACATTTAATATTGTAGATGCCTCCTTTTGAGCTAGTCCCTTAGTCATCTTTCTTTGTAGCTGGTGGAGAGAAATAAGAACTAGGAATCTCCTCAGCCCACTGTAGAGGTTAAAATATATATATATATATATGTTTATTTATTTATCACATCTGATATTTCTGTTCAAATTCAGTGGCTGTTAAAGTTAACAAACCTGGATTTTGCCTGTAAGGTGCTGGAGCTCCATCTGTTTATGTCAAACTACAGTAATTCACAACAGCAGAAGGTCTGACTCAGGGATTTCTAAAAGCCGGTGAATTCACAAATTTCAGGTCAGCAGAGTTTGGGAGGGGCAAAGATTTTTATCAACTACAGCACTTTAGTTTACCCTACAACCATTTATCACCACCACACTTACAGCAGGAAGTGCTTAAAAGCTCAACAGTAAACTATTGACTGCCTCTTTATAACAGACCAGTGGTGGTAGCAAGGTGTCAAGCACCAAGGTAATATGAACAAAGCTGCACTTACGGCTCCCATAAAGCACTTATAATTAATGTACAGTAATAGTATACTCCATAAGAGATCCCATTCATGCATTAAGGCATTTTAATGAGCAAAATGCATGAACTTTCCAATTTGCTGCCAAATTAAACCTCACTTTATTTTGGTGCCCATGACTTGTCCCTGAATAGACCCTTTTCTTACCCAGGTTCTTATGCAAAGTCGGCCCTTGTAACCAATTTGCATATGCCACAACAGCTACTTTAAAAAGTCACATTGCTCTGGCACTCAGACTTAATGAAGGACAGATGAGGAAAAACTGAGGACCTGGTTGACCATTTCACAAGAAAAACAAACAAAACTAAGCTCTTGATGGAAACTGAGAAAAGTTTTAGACTCAACCACCATCCCAGTAGTTTTAAAATTAAATTATTTAGTATATTGGTGTTATGCTTTACAACTATAACTATATATATATATGGTTTGCTGCTTTTGTTTTTGGCCCTGCTGGGGTCCCTTCCAACCCAGACCATTCAATGATTCTATGATTTGCTTTAAACGTGGTTAACTCTGCCTTGGACTCACTGTGTACAGGGCAACAAGTTAATACAGGAGCTCATCTGCTTAACGACAAGGCACAGGAAAACCATGTCTTCCCATTCCTTGTCAAGGTTCTGTAGGTAATTTTGCCATGTCAATCTTCATGTCTGTATATAATCTGTGAGAGTTTAGCTGAGGGTCTTGTTTTGGCAAGAATATGGTATGACCCTGTGGTAGTTTGACCCTGGCTAGAGGCCAGATGCCCACCAAAGCCACTCTGTCGGTCCCCTTTTTAACTGGACAGGGGAGAAATATATGAGACACTCAGGAGTGGAGATAAGGAAAGGGAGAGATCATTCCACAATCAGTGTCATGGGCAGAACAGACTCAGCACAGAATAAAAGAAAATTCTCTAATTGATGACACTGCCCTGCACCCCCTGTGACACCAGAGTCGGGTAGTGAGAAGTGCAGCCAGATCTTAAAGCAACTTCCCCCACCCCTCGTTCCAACATGGGTCATGGCATCTTCTGTATGTCTCCCCCTGCTCCCAGCATGTGGCCTCTCCACAGGCTGCAGGTAGGGCCTTTTCCATGGGCTATGGGGGGACACCCACTCCACCACGGGTTTCTCCAATGGACTGCAAGGGCATCTTTCTCTCCAGCACCTGGGGTGCCTCCTTCCCTGGCCTTGGTGTCTGCACAGTTTCTTACATCTTCTCACTCCCTTCTCTGGGAGCAAAAAGCAGCTGCTTGTGGTTTTTTTCTCCTAAATGTGATTCCCAGAGGCGCTGTGACCATTGCTGATGGGCTCGGCCTTGGTCAGCAACAACTCCGGCCTTGAGCTGGCTGGTGTTTGCTCTGTGGGGTTTGCAGAGAGATTCTTGCAACAGCCACCCCTGCAGCCCCCTCCTCCACCAGAACCCACCCACGCAAAACCAAAACAGATCCAAAGGAAAAAAAAAAACCAGGAGTTTTACAGGTGTGTTCATTTGCCATCAGTACTTCTCAGGGTGGACAGAGCCTTACTCCAATTTCTGGAAGATGAGCAATGATAATCTGCTTTCCGTAACTACCACAGGACACTAGTCATGTGCAAGACCACAGACATCTTCATGGATGACTTGCCCAAAGATCCATATTCTGCTCTGACTGTTGGCAGTGTCATGACAAATATTTCAAAGCACTGGTTCAAGAAAATACTCCAGAAATATCAAAAATGCCACTTTGTACTCAAATTCACAGCCGTTGCTTAAAGGAAAAAACCAAACAAAAACCAAACACACCCTGCCCCCAAAAAAACAAACAAACAAATCCACAAAAAATACAAACAAACAAAAAAACCTGGACCCTTGAAGTAGTAGCAGTTGTCCCCTTTTTTAAGTGCTTACCTCAGCTCTAGCTTTCAACTCTCCTGGACTGTTTTTTTATTCCTTTTATGGATAAAGTAGGTGTTTGTACTCAAGAGGACAGTACAGGATAACCACAAGATTGTCCACTGCTGCAAGTGTGCAACCATATGGTGTGTTGGCAGCATAAATAAACCTTCCTTGATTTTCCATCAGCTGACATCCACCCTTATCACTTGTTTTAAACTCTTTCCCAAGTGTATCCAGACATTTATGTCTTTGTTCCCCTTCCTGTTATGTTTCGCTCGTTTTCTGACTGTCCTTCTGTGACTGGAAGCTTTGGGCTGCATCGTGCTCTGAAGAAGCTTCATCTGCTTCTGCAGTACCAACTCCCAGGGCTGGTGCAGCACTGGTCTCAGAAACTAACTCTAATGCCGTGATTAAGTGTAGTCAATAGAAGGGAGTCATACTTTCAGCATATTCACTTTGTGAGGAATCACACTCATCTGGGTCAAAACGACTTGACAGATATTTCTAGATGCCATCTGTTTCCGTGTAATGCATACACTGGGGCTCAGTGCAGCATTAACCCTTCTCCTCATGTTTCATTGATTATCCTAGATTGCTCTTTGACAGGGCATTTTGCAAAGACCAAACCCTGTAAAAGCCTTGGCAGTAGGAATACTCAAAGACACCATAATTTTTACTGTCGCAGGGGAGAGAGCCTGTCAGTACATTCTTAGCATTGGCATCATTAGTAACATTACACTGAATCACAGAATATATCAAGTTGGAAGGGACCCATAAGGATCACCAGGTCCAACTCCCTGCTCCTTGCAACTCTACCTAAAACTAAACCATCATCCAGATGCTCCTTGAACTCTTAAAATTAAGAACATCCTTACATTCACTGTGTTTCAGGAAGACAGACACTATCAAAATGCAATCAAAACTGGCAACAGCTTATTTACTGTATCATTTACTCAGCCTCATCTCCTCCTCAAGGTGTAATCCCCAATGCTTCTGCCTTCATTGCCTGTTAGGAATTCTGTGGCAATAGATGTATGTCACCTACCAGTGGTTTCTGAGCTGCAGGCTATATGATAGCGGCTGCAATTACTTTCCTTTTATCATTTCACTGTTGACACTGATAACATTGGGCATCAGCCTCTGGAGAACAGCCTTTGCAAAGTACTCCCACCAGGGCCTGGGGCTACTGGGCTGTGGCTACAGCATAGAGATTTCAGCATTTAGAGCACAACATGTCATTTGTTTTTAAAGTCTCACATTCCTAAATGTTTCTCACTATTTAATATTCACCTGTTTTAATGTAACTTTGGTCATATCTGAGAAGAACACACAGTTCCTGAAACCAACATCCCTTCCAACAGCAGCTGTTGAAGATGTATCCCTGTTTTCCCCATGTCCAATTTATCTGGTAGAGATGGGAAAAAAAACCCAAAACAAAACAAATTGAAATTCTATGTCTTTAGTTTTATGGAACCACCATGTCTGCTGACATTGCAATGAGGGTTACTGTGGAGAGCATTAATTAACAGAAAATTAGAGTGGGATCCCAAGATTTTTCCCAGATGAAACAGTTTTGTATAAAGAGAAACAGAATGGGGCAACCAAAGTGTAGCTGGGTCAGGATGTGTTATGTATCTGTTTGCTATGATGGCAAAGTTATGGCAGCTAGCGTTGTCCCTGGCCATCTGTATAGGCAATGATTTGTTTTCCAAGGTTCCCACACTGCCACACTCTTCATAACCAGAGTTCTTCTGTAACCAGGGTTGCAGCAGTACAGGTTGTGTATAAGTATAACCACTTCAAATGAAAAAGGAAACAGAAAATCTCCAGGAAGTGTGCCCAAGGATGTGGGGATGTGTGATACGTGTGGGAACAGACAGAGAAGGAGTGTATTTGTGAAGCCAGTTTTACTATCAAAAGTAGCATTTTGTGAATCCACCCTCTCCTTCAACATCTCACTGAACCAGCTGGTGCTACAGCACACCAGATTTGGGGTTTGTTCTTTTTCTCACCATCCTTATATGTCTTCTGCAGTTTCTACATCTTTCCTCAAGTCTGTATTTGTACTTTGCCTATTTTTCTGTGTTTCAATCATCCATCTTGTCTCGTGTCTTATTTTTTGATCTCCCTCGTTTAGTTTCTCTTCTGTCTTCCTGTCTTCCTGTGTTCTCCTGGCTTCCTTCCAGCTTTGCAGCAGTATTTGTCCTCACAGCATCTTGCAAGGTTCCTTGTGCAGCTAAGTCTTTTTTTCATAATTTATTAAAACCCTTAGATTTTCCTTTTAGACCTATCAGACTTCATCTCCGAATGCAACATTTTCATGTGTATGTTCAAAACACTCCCACCAAAATCTGTTCACCTATTAAAAGTACTGAATTTGCCATTCAGGGAAAAAAAAAAAAAGCCTTTTTCTCTTGGGATGCTGTATAGAAAACCACAATTCTAACAAGAAATAGCAAAGTGGAGAAATTCTCTAGGGGAAACAACTCAGCTAAAAACAAAGATACAAAATCTAGATATATCTCTCCAACCTTGGATCACCAATGACAAGACTTGATGGGACTTGGAAGAGCAAATGAGACATATCCTTTAATTAACATTTAACTTTAAAAATAAACTATTCTGATAACACAGCTATAAAAACTCTTGTTTCTATGACAAGAATTCGCATAGCCCTTAGTAATAAATGGACGCTCATTCACAGCATCCTCTGAGGCAGACAGACATTGGGCACAATTCAGACTTGCAATTGCATGCAGCTAAAGTGACGTATTTTTGGCACTGTGGGGCAACCCACCTGACGTTCAGGTGCTGCTTCAGAAAATGTTGGTTTTCTGTAAGCCCTGTGTCCTACCTATCAGCCTCATGCCAGTGTCTGGGATACACAGTCATGTCACATGTCTAAGCTTAGGTAACTGAGGCAAGCCTGTATTGTTAAGCATCTTTTGTACCATGTACAGAAGATCCAGAGGTGGTCAAAACTAGTTCTTCCATATCTGAGGTCAAGCTGCTCTTATATAGACATGCTGTGTGATCTGAGATGCCCCTGGACACTCTACACCTTATCTCCCTGCCATCCCACATCTTATCTGCTAGCCTCATCCACGTGGATGTCTTGAGTACTTTAGGCTGTCCCTGATGTCATCTCTGTTTATGCAACTGGATCACACTCACAATGGTGCAGTCACTGTAACTGATTAAGATGACTAAATTGAGATTGGTGTTTAAAGGCACATATGTGGCTCTCTCAGCTCCTGTTACAGTCAATGGATATCTAATCGATACAGTCAATGGTGTGCAGAGTGACCCAGATATCCCAAAAGAAGGCACCTGGTACCTGATCTGCTGAATAACCCTCTAGGTTCTGGTGACTAAACTGATTATGTCTCTGCCTAGGCGCTGGATTTCCATGTGGATATTTACATGCAGACCTTCGTATTGTGTGGTCTGAACTTCAGGCTGAACCCTGCCCAAAGAGCCCATCAAACACTCAGTATCTCGTTAGTTAAAAACCAGAAAAGAAAGTCTTCCAAAACCCTGACGGTTTCAGAAATCTGGAGTGGAGTGGCACATCTGAGCTCAATTCAGTCATATACACAAAGGAATCTAGTGCCCTTTGAGATGCAGTGAGGTGTTCAAAGATACTCAGATGGAGCTGGCAGATGTGACATTGAACCTACAGCAGGCCAATGTGTTTTGAAATGTCAACCTCAGGCCAGGCCAGACTTCTCAGATGGTACTGGACACATCATGAAGGTGCAGCTGCATTGTGGCCATCTCAGAAAGTCTATGTTAAAATCAAACAATCATTATAAGCACCATATCTCAGTTTTGACCACATGACAATCCTCTGCTCAGTCAGCACATAAAATGGTAATGCTCTGACCTTGGAAGGTTCTACTGGAGGCAGATTCAAAGTTTCCCACTACAATAATTTATGATTAAGATGGGTTTGGTGATTTATTTTTTTTTATTTCTGCAATGCATCATGACAATCAGATGATCTCAAACTACACTTCAAACATCCTGACTTCACCCAATGCTGGATGTGCAGCAGTCCTACTCTTTTTAATGGACTAACAGTTTTAGGTATTTCCTTTACTTCTTTGCCTTCTTTGATGATGTTAGACTTCCTATTTCTTTGGTGTTCCTCACATCATCCCCTTCATATCTATTTTTCCTTTCTAAAGCATTGTATAATGTCCCTTGAGAAGACCTCTCCAGTCTTTCCTCCACAATTTCCTTTCAAATGGAGGGTTATCCTCCTGCCCAACACACTTGTGCATTTATCTCTGATCCTTCTATTCCCAAGCTTGCCTGTCAGCCAGCAGAAATACACAAATGACATTAGGTGCTGTACTGGGTCTGGCTAAGCTGGAGTTGACTTTCCCCAGCACACCTTCACCGGGCTGTGCTGCGCATTGGTACCCAGCAAGGTGCTGGTAACACACCAGGGTTTGGCTGCTGCTGAGCAGGGCTGGCACACATCAAGGCTGTCTCCCCAACCCCCCCTCAGCAGTGGGCTGGGGCTGGGAAGGTCTTGGGAAAGGGAACAGCCAGGAAAGCTGATCCCCACTGACCAAAGGGATATCCCACACCATGAAATGTCTGCTCAGCTGTGAAAGCTGAGATAGTGGAGGAAGAAGGGGAGAATTTTTTATTAATGACATTTGTCTTCTGGAGCAACACACTGAAACTCTGCTTCCTAGGAAGTGGCTGAACATCTCCTGCTGATGAGAAGTAGTATTTTGCTTTTTTTTCCCCCTTTGCTTCCACACATGGCTTCTTGCTTTTGCTTTATTAAACTGCCTTTATCTTGACCCATGACTTTTTTTCTCTTCTCCCTGTCCTGCTGAAGAGGGACGAATGATGGAGCATCTTGGTGGACACCTTGCATCCAGCCAAGGTTAAACCACCACTGGTACTTAGGTATAACACAACCCCTTCTCTGCAAATATGTTGGTAATGGGTCATAAAACGTACTTGATACAATGCACACATTCCTTGGATCCTAAAAAAGTCCTGTGACAGGCATGTCAGCAGTATCACTGTGGTTAACCAGCAGTTATAAGAAACCTGGTGAAATTCTGAGCATGATGTAGTGCTCCATGTCTCTCTCACTTTCAGCAAAATAACTGATTATGGCCAAACTCCAGCCACAAGCTATTATTGCAGAATTAGATACATCTTGAAGTTATCATTGTTGGCAGTGGCTGAGCTTTCCTGTACCAAGGTCTAATTACTCCCAAACTTGTGAAACAAAGTAGCACTTCTGGGCAAATGTGACCAATTATTTCTCACTATAATGAAATCAATAATCAAAAAATCCTCCTGTGTGCCTAGAAAATATTCCGTTGAAAAAACCAGGTCTTAGATGATGAAGACTGGAAATCACAGACAAATCATTGGTCAGCAAAGCCCTAGACATCTGAAACAGGCAACCCAGAGTAGGAGTCAGCACTGGTCTGATAGTGGTGGGTGTGAAGGACAGCGAGTGCCCCAGATCTGCCTCTGGGAACAGTCATACTTGTCCTGAAAAGCTGGAGCATTCATTGATCTCCACTATCCCTTCCCACCCATGTGTTGACAGGAGTCCCTGCTTTGCTGTTTGCATGGAGGAAGAGTTTATAATCTGCTTGAGCACAAAATCACCTCACTCAGCTGCATCTGCTGCTGATGCCATTCAGCTAACTTCTATCTGTGTGTTGAAGGAGTGGTAGATGAAGGGCAGGAACTGATCTACCTTTGGCAAACAGGGATAGAACCTCAGGGAATGGTATGAAGCTGTGACAGGGGAGGTTTAGCTTCGATATTGGGAAGAGGTTCTTTACTGAGAGGGTGGTCGGACACTGGAACAGGCTCCCCAGGGAAGTGGTCACAGCACCGAGCTTGGCTGAGGTCAAGAAGCGTCTGGACGGTGCACTCAGTACTGTGGTCTGACTTGGTCAGCCCTATGAAGTCAGGAGTTGGACCTGATGATCCTTATGGGTCCCTTCCAGCTCAGGAGATTCTCTGATTCTATGTAGGGCCAGCAATAAGGTGCAAACTGAGAGTTTCTTGCAGGTATAGCCTAACAGCAAGGAAGTAGGATGTATTATTTGAGGGCTGGGGCATGAAGTTGAGAGCTACAAAACAGTAAATTTAAGCAGAAACAATATGTCTATCATTATTAAATTGCAATTAAATATGAACACTTTGATGTAATTTGATTTAGGTTTATCAGAATGTAAAGTTTAACAAACTGTATCTTCTGCCTATGCTACCTGTGGAGCTGTGGTAATTTAAGACTGTTAAGAACCAATGAAAATTACTTCAAGGATGTGGTACACAGTTTGGAAGCGATGGGGATAGGTGGCCAGAAATACCTGAGAAACAGAGTCACAGAAGGATAACATGGAGAAATAGAAGCCAGATTTTATATTTGACTTTTTGTTGGTGTTAGTGAGAGGATTTTTGCTGTCCTGCCTGAGCACAGTGCATAGTCAAAGAGTGGGAGGCACTGGGATACAGAAAAGCCCTCAGGTATCCAAAGTATTAGATTAGATAATGCCAGCACAATTTGCATTTTAAACATGGGGACTCTGTGGCTTGTGAACTGCTATATTGGATAACAAACTAGACTAAAAGCCTTGCTGTTTGTGTAGCTGTCCATTTTTTTCAACTTGCTGCTTTAAAGGGGGGCTTCTTCCCTCTCATTCTGAAAAATAACCCCAATCTATTTTTTATAACTTCAAATGAGTGTCTCTTTAAACATTAATTCCTTCATCATAGCTCATAAAAAAAATCTTACAAAAACATTAATTTCAGCCCCATTTCTATTCATTTTTGAATCATTGCAAATGTCACTTTTAGCATCTTTTAATTGGAGTTTAATGGTGCATCGCTATATTTCATAACCTTGTAGTCTGGCTTTTATGACCTCTTATCTTTTCTCTTAAACATTGAATTCAGAAGGAGTTATGGCTGTTTCTATTAAGACTGAATTAGACCCATGGATGGATAAGAATAATGTTAGATACAGATTAAAAATGAGTTGCACTCAATGTGCTCATGGTCTAGTTTTCTATGTTATTAGATTCTCTGTTTCTGTGTATTTGTTAAGTCATACCTGTCTTACAAATCCACAGTGTCCAACGGTGGAAGCAACACTGATTCACCATTTGGCTCTACTGACACCCAGTGCGAAATCTATATTGGTGTTAACAATCCAAAAAAGATTAGATTCCACCTGATCTCCTCCTTTTCTTTTTTTTTTTTTCTTTCTTTCAAAATCTTAATTTCATCCAGTAAAATTTACTGGAAAGTAAATGAATAGAAAAATAAATAAAAATAGGAAACAAAGTAATCAACTTCCACAAGGAATTTTTCTATATAAGACTGATGTAGACAGTGTGTTTAAATTCTTTATAATCCATGTATCTAGTTTTATGCCACAGAAGATTTCAAAATGTAATTTTAAAACATTTGAAGTAGATGTGAAAAGTAAAATATTTTTACCATAATTTACCCCTAAAATACCAAAGTAGATGGGGTTAAGATGCTTCCCTTTTTACTGAATGGATGCAACACTCACTTTTGCTGAAACTTAATGAAATATGACCATTCAAAAATTTCCCAAGCCACTCAAACCTCAATACCTGTGAGGATTCAGAGCAGTAGACACATGAATATAAAAAGAACTGCAGTCATTCCTGCTTGTTTCTATTGGAATATTTCACATCTAGAATGAGGTATTTCAGCTCTCAGCTTTTTTCTTGGCTAGAGATAAACAAAAAATTCATTCACTGAACTTGATGCCCTTCCTCACTACATGTGCTGGTAGCAGAGACTGAAGACTATCCAGAGCTCGGGAATGGGCTTCGGCTCTTATTGGTAGCATGGGAAAAAACCCAAGGGCTGTGTCAAGTTGCTATTATCTAACACAACCCTACATATCAGCCTGAAATTAACTCCATTTTGTACTGCCCTCTTCATGCCTCTGTTAATGCACTGCCAGAAGATATCAGTATGTTTTTAAGGAGCTTGCTTTCCTTTGTGGACACACCATGATTTGACTTTACGTCCAAGCCTTGTGTATATTTCAATATCATTTTTTTCAGAGTTGGTTGCGTGATCTTATGGATCAGATTGGGGCTGAAGAAGACAGTGCAAGTAACAATGCTTCCCAGTGAAGAGGAACTGGTGCAGTTCAAACCCTCTACCAGTCACTGCACCTTGACTTTCCTATAGGTTTCCTTTAGATTGTCAGAAATGCCTGAGGCCACGAGGCTTAGAGGTTGCACTTGAAACATGACATTGTTCTTCACTATGCTGTGTTTCTTAATAAAATGTTCACATTCAACTCAGCCAGCCTTCATTTTGCCTAATCCACTTTGCCTATTTCTAATTATGCTGTCTGGAGCTTCATAAAGCAGATGAACATCTGTGCCATTTCAGCGCATCCCAGCCATCCCCACCTTTGGTTGACCCTGTCATAGGCTGGCACCATGCTAAGCAGTGGGTATAGGAGTGGAGAAGGCAGGCAGGAGGTGCATCGTGTGAGCACGTGCTGACTCCAGCCAGGTGCACAAACACAATGCAGGCTGCCCATGTACAGAAGGGTCGGTAGGAATATTACCAAAGTCGTAAAGAAAAGTAATTCACTGGCACCATTGACCTACAGCAGACAGAAGCTGAGGAGACCCAAAGAAAAAATAAATGAGGGCTAAAAATTAGCCATGATTAAACCATCCCATCTGATGCTTTATTGACTGCAAGTAGATATGCTAGATTTTATGTTAGCAGTGACCCCATGGCACAGGAAAAAAAAGAAAGGGTAATTCCAAAAGGTACTTGTGCTTGAAGCTAGCCAGCTCATTTTGCACAGTGGTTGGCACTGGTTGAGAAAGGAAGACAGTGGTGTCGTAAAATAGATGTGTTGTTTCACAGGTTACCTCATGCACTGGCACTTTGCTTCTGCTTCTTCAAAGACTTTCCATAACCTTTAATATGTCGCGTGATTCTCATTCAAAGTCCTTTGAAGTCACTTTGAAAAGATGGCTGAGAGCTGAGACTGGAACTCATAGCTGTAACTACAGGGAGCATTTATTTTCTTTTTACCATACTCGTCAGGGGAAAATGAGCACACTCATCACTAACTGAATTCAAGATGTGAGTTATTAAAAAAAAAAAGAAGAGATATGGAAAAGGACTCGTGTCTGACTGCTCACCAGCTGACGGTCCACAGTTGATTTCAGAATAAAATATTAAGTCAGTGTCGCCCCATTTGAGCCACTGATTGCAAAAGCTGTTGCTTCTCTGAATAAAGCCTGTGTTACATTTTTGTAACCTATCCAAGCAGCCTAAATCACTTATATTCGCAAAGTGCTGTCATGTAGAAATGCTCTGTAAACCTGATCGGTAGGTTGAACTGCAGTCATGGCAGCTTTGGAAGTGAAAAGAAATCTACTGTCCTTGCTGCTTCATGATGTAGCAGAGAGTCTAGATATATGAACAAGAATGAATGTCCTGTACTATTCTCAAGATCTGAGAGAAGGATAGAGGGTTTTTTTTAGGACCAGAATATGAGTGTGTTGTAAAGGAAGGTATATTTATGATTGAAAGATGTGTTCCAGGTTTTCTAAAACAGCAAATATTCCCATTATTGGGGGCAGGGGGAGGGAAAGGGGGAAGGGAGGGGGAAAGGGTTGTTTTCACTGCAGCAAGAGTTTGCTTTCATTTTAATGGGAACTTTCATCTTCAGCATAATTTCTGTTTAAGTTCAGATATTTTATATATTCAACAATGTTTAAAACCATTAAGACAAGCACTTGGTCAAACAGAGGAGTCCTAAGCATGGTTTTTGGTCTATAAGCTTGCAAGTAGTTGGGGAAATCTCCACTCAGTCCCAAGGAGAGAGGGTTAAAGTATTTTTGACTTAGAGACCTGAAGCTGGCTTTTGAGTATTCTTGTTCGGTTCAGCAAGTTGCATGTGCTATTAATTTTAATGATGCTATTAGACCAGCAGAGGCCGTCATCTGTTACTGTGCATCTCTAACAGAGCAAGAGAACCATGCGCCCTGGCGATGTCACCCTGAACAAAAACACATTTGCCCAGAAGTGCTCCTCCATGCTGCACATCTCAACTAGCAGAGATGATGAGAAGACAGATGAGAGTGTGTATGTTTTAAGGACCTGGCTGAAAAACTAGGATTTCTGAACAGTAAGCAACACAGACCATAAACAAAAATATTGCTAAACTTGTAGCCTCTACCTGACTGTTTCACCTTGAGATATATAGATATATATAAATGGAAAAATAGACTTCCATAACCTAATTCTCTTACTCAAGCGGAAAGCAACAAAAAATAACATACTTTGCCTGGTTTATGAGCCTTCACTGACTCAAAGGGTGTCTATGCTGATTATGTGATACAGATAACCCAAGCTAGCTTTAAATAAGCTACTCTAACAGCCAAGGATATCCCAGTATTTTGTACAGTCAGACTTCATGAAGTCTCCAAGCCAGTTTCCAGTTACCTAAGATATCTTTACACAGAACCTGTTTTATACAGGAAAACCACCCAAGCATCCAAAATTGTTAACTACAGTTTTGGAGTTGAACTGCTTTATTTTCTTTCCTTAAACTTTATATATCATAGCTACCACACAGAATTGCCATATTTAGCAGAAAAATGTTGAAAATAGGGGCAAAACAGAGTGCTATGTGACACTTTCAGACAAAAGTTATAAAACTGGAATTTGTAAGAAAAACACAAAAATTTAGGATAATTTCGTAGAGTCATAGAATCATTTAAGTTGGAAAAGGCCTTTAAGATCCCAACACTTCCAAGTCCAACCATTAAACCATCTACACAGCTCTTAAATACCTCCAGGTTTGGTGGCCCAATCAGTCCCCTGGGCAGCCTGTTCCAGTTCTTGACAAAACTTTTTGTGGAGAAGTTTTTCCTAACATCCAATCTAAAGCGTGTTATTCAGGAGAGCAGACCAACACCCACTTGCTTACAACCTCCTTTCAGGTA
>VZTU01000806.1:0-32276 GCA_013400835.1 Zapornia atra
CATGCCATTCTATGATTCTAATTATTTCACTTGGAGTTAATATGTAACAGTATGGTAATTTAGACCATAGGGGGTTGCTTTTTTGCTGGTGGCTGATGTCCCCAAAGCAAGCTGAGTAGCATTTTTTAAAATGTAAGTTGTTTTGCCTCTCCTATTAGAAGGCAGTTCTGAACCATAATTTCATGGCAGTTATTCCTCTTTTTCACTCGCAGACTAAGGTTGTGTTGAGCATGGTGAGTATTAAACTGTAGAGAGTCAAGTTTAAAAGAGAAGTCAGGAAAATATGGCAAAGAGGAGATGGAGAGAGTATGCTATATAAAGTAGTGAGTTATGTTTGGTAGCTGAGTAGTAAGTACCTCTGTCCTTTTTACTACAGAAGTGGCTGTTTCTTATTTAAAATCCTAGAATGTGTTGTGTTGGAAGGGACCTTTAGAGGCCATCTAGTCCCAACACCCCTGCAGTGGGCAGGGACATGTTCACCAGGTTGCTCAGAGCCCCATCCAGCCTGACCTTGAATGTCTCCAGGGATGGGGCCTCCCCCACCTCTCTGGGCACCCTGGGCCAGTGACCCACCACCCTCAGAGGGAAGAACTTTTTCCTAACACCCAACCTAAATCTCCCCTGTTCCAGTTTAAACCATCCCCCCTCGTCCCATCACTCCCTGCCCTGGGGAACAGTTCTTCCCCAGCTTCCTACAGGCACCTTTCAGGGACTGGAACCCCGATTCCTTCTCTTCTTCAGGCTGAACCAGCCTAGCTCTCCCAGACTGGCTTCACAGCAGAGCTGCTCCAGGCCTTGGATCATATTTGTGGCCTCCTCTGGCCCCACTCCAACATGTCCATGTCCTCCTTGTGCTGAGGGTTCCAGAGCTGGACCCAGCACTGCAGGTGAGGTCTCCCCAGAGCAGAGCAGAGNTCTCCCCACAAGTCCTTTCCCTCAAGGCTGCTCTCCAGCCCATCATCTCCTGACCTGTATGGATAAGGAGGGTTGTTCCAACCCAGGTACAGGCTCTTGGAAGAACTGGAGAGAAGGCAGCAGTATCAAAGTTCAGGAAAGTGCCCTAAATCTGAAAAGTTTCTGAGACAATGTCATATTTCATTCTCCTGTGTTCTCTATGAATTTGGACACTGGGCTTCTCTAGTGGAAGAGCCCAGAGCTAAAATGTTAGATCAGAGTGGAATTGGGGTTTTTGTGTTGGAATCAAGGCTTATTGGTGATGTTTGACTAAAATAGTTGCCAGTACATTGTATAAGCACTGCACAACTACTGTACTCACCAAGTCCACTGGTTGAAGTGTTCCTTTGCTTCTTCGATCTGCAGCTGAGCTAATGCTTTGGTGGGGGGTGAGGGGGGTGTTTCTGTTTCTTTGGGAGGGGGAATTCCAACAAGCAAAAGAGTATTTGCCATGTTTTACAGGTGGAGTGAAGTAACCCGAAAAGTTGAGCTCTGGGTTCAAATTCTGGAGCTGAATGAGAATGGGGAATACTGCCCAGTTGAGGTGACTCCTGCCAAGGATGTCTGCACAGGAGGCATCTTCCAGCTCAGACAGGTAAAGGTGGCACGTACAGGATTTCAGTGAAGCGCCTGTGGAAAGCTAATAAGCTTCTGGTTTGGATACTAAAGGGATGGCAGCCAAGGAACTGTCAAGCTTAGACATAAAATACAATACTGTGTAAATCAGACAAAAGCTGGGCCCCTCTGTGTTGTGTGAAGCTGCCAGCAAGCTGGAGCTTGGGTGTAAAGGTGATCAAAGGCTTACCTGTAATCTCCACGCTAGGTCCTGCTCCCAGTTCTCTGGCAACCCCTTGCTAGGGAAGGACACCAGGCTGGACTGAAGTTAATTATTTTTTAAAGAGGTCTAGAGCTCCCCTTTATTTGAGCCTTCCAGCCAACAGCTCTTTGTTCTTGGAATTCTACAGGCATTACATTGTTAATGCTTAACTGGGTAGTTAACTATTCGTTAGTACTTAACTCAGTAGTTAACTGAGTAGTGATAAGCTGTTGCTTAGACAACACCAGGAATCAGTGAATTACCCACAGGCTGCCCCTCAGAACTCCCTAGCTCCTTTGATTTATTGAATTTTTAAAGATTTATTTCTTTTCCCCTCCTGGATTTCACTAAAGAACAGTCACTTTGCTACACCCAGTAGCACTGGTGGGTAAGAATTTTCAGGCAAGGAGACCAGAGTCAGGAAAAATGCACTGAAATTCCAGTAGGTCACCAAATAAGGCTATTTTCTCTCTTGGGATGAGATATTATTTTCCCTCTTGAAAAATATTACAAATAAAATCCTGTAAGCCTATGTTTTGAAAACTCTTCCAGGAAAATACTGGCTGAATGCTGAATTTTCTTTTTTTGTTCCCTGTAAATACATAAACCCTGAAAACATCAATCCTTGCACCAAAATGAGTGTTTATTGAACACTGGACCATTGCAGCTGCAGAAGTCACCACTTAGTTCTTCCCAAACAGAAACACGACGTTGCTTGCAAACAACTAACCAGTAGAGGTCTCACTGTCATTAAAATTACAGCATTTTATATTCTGGGTTTTCTTTTTCAAAGCATTTCCAATGTTTTCTCTTGGGCAGGGGCAATCCCGACGAATTCAGGTTGAAGTGAGATCTGTACAGGAATCTGGGACTTTGCCATTGATGGAGGAATCAATATTATCTGTTGGCATTGGCTGTGTTCAAATAAAACATGCCAAGGCACAAAAAGTACCTGAAAATTATCAGGTAAGTTTCTGAATGCTTCCTGGCAGCCACAGCTGGTTCCAAGACGTTGTTCCATTGTGCTGAGCTCTGGTGAGGCTGCACCTGGAGTGCTGGCCCCTCACTACAGGAAGGATGTTGAGATGCTGGAGCATGTCCAGAGAAGGGCAATGAAGCTGGTGAAGGGTCTGGAGCACAAGTCCTATGAGGAGTGTCTGAGGGAGCTGGGGCTTTTTAGCCTTGAGAAAAGGAGGCTGAGGGGAGACCTTACCACTCTCTTCAACTACCTGTAAGGAGGGTGTAGAGAGGTGGGGGTTAGTCTCTTCTCTCAGGTAAGAAGTGATAGGATGAGAGGAAATGGTTTCAAAGTGCACCAGGAGAGATTTAGGTTGGATATCAGAAAGAATTTCTGTACTGTGGAAGGGTTGTCAGGCATTGGAACAGGCTGCCCAGGGAGGTGGTGGAGTCACCATCCCTGGAGGTGTTTAAAAGGCATGTGGATGAAGGGCTTAAGGACATGCTCTAGAGGGGGGCCAGGCCGGGTTAGGCTGTGATTTGACTCAGTGATCTTAGAGGACTCTTCCAACCCAAGTGATTCTATGATTCTAAAAGACTAAACTGATGTCCCAAGTTTCTTGTGGTTGGAGGCAACTCCATTCATTTCAAGTTTTAGTTTGGTTTTGGGGAATATTTTTTGAATCTACTCCTTGAATGCATCATAAAGCAACATCAAGAATTATCAGAATTGCTATGGTGGCTTTAGTGTTTATTTGGGGTAGTTTAAATCTGAACCTCAGCCTTTCAGAAAGCATTGTGGAAGCTCTTCCTCTAAATCAAAAATAACTTTTTATGGCAAAACCAACATTTTTAAGACTTATCTGCTGTGTCTCTTGGGGTTTGGTTTCTTTCTTTCTTCTCCTTAAAAGCAGCACAGTCTCAACACACCATTCAAAGGAGGAAAGAAAATGCCAGAGTTTTCTAAAATGCATTAGGAGTTTGTCCAGTGGAATTTACTTCCAATATTAGATATGGCAGCAATTTTAAGTACTTATGCAAATTAAAATAAATCATTGGAACATGTGTTCAAATAGCATTGAGTTACAAATACTAGAGTTACACCAGCCAGTTGTTGACCCATAGTGTATGTTGGCCAGCTGTTTGCCAGCCTCAGAAGCATTGGATCTGCAAGGAATGTGGATCTGGTTTGGGGGATTGTCTTTGAGTTGCTTCTGGCAGTTCCTAGGGCAGTTTGACTTTTTCCTCCAACAGCTATATTAGAATTCAGTCACTTCTCTGAGTAACCAGCAAAGAAGTCACACGACTTGCTTGATTAGCTGCCCTGCTTGAGACAAGGCCAACTAAAAGTCAAGCAATTCTTGGGACATCTCCAAGCTTTTCATAACGTCTGTGCTGTCGACAGAGTATGAGTCAATACGTGTCCACTCCCTTGTTTTAGCTTAATCTATTGGTTTTCCTGTTGTGAATCTGAAGAAGTTGGGCTTTTTTCTTGTCTCCTCACCTTGGCAATCCCTCACCCCTCACATATCAGGAGCATAAACTGGGGAATTTTTCCTACCTCTGCAGGGATCTCACTTTTCAACAGGTTCCTGAGCAGATTATTGCTTTTATTCCCTGTTAGACTTCTGCTGGACCCTCTGCCTGAGGCTTTCTACCAGCCTTTCCATCACACCAGCCCCCGATACCCCATCCTATAAAGCAAGTAAACTGTTGTTTCCTTCCTAAACAGAGCAAGTTTCTTGAAGAGCTTCACCTCTCCTGAGACAGAACAATTGAATCCTGCAAATTTTCCTTGAAAGCTATTACACACCCACAGTGTACACATACCCCCTTTAGCGTCTTTCATATGGGGACACATCCCAAGCGAGCATCCTGTCTGTCTCACCCAGTTTCTTCCCCAATTGAATGTCTGATCCATTGACTGCGTTTGGCTACGAAGATGATGAAGGGCCCTGGAGCATCTCCCCTATGAGGAAAGGCTGAGTGAGCTGGGGCTGTTCAGCCTGGAGAAAAGACGACTATTAATCTTTATAAATATCTTAAGGATGGGATGCAGGGGGAAATGGCCAGTCCCTTTTCAGTGTCTGTGGAGACAGGACAAGGGACAATGGCTGCGAGTTAGAATGTAGGAAGTTCCATACCAACATGCAGAAAAACTCTTACCCAGTGAGGGAGCCCTGGGACAGGCTGCCCAGGGGGGTGTGGAGTCTCCATCTCTGGAGATACTCCAGACCTATCTGGACTCCTATCTGAGCAATATGAGCTAGGGAGCCTGCTTTGGCAGGGGGGTTGAACCCAATGATCTCTTGAGGTCCCTTCCAACCCCTGTGATTCTGTGACCAGGTTTAACTGTATCCAACAATGCTGGCAATCCACAAAATAATAGGTTCTTTTGAGAAGAAAGGTGTAAGCTCCACTTAGAGAGACTAGTGAGTTGTGTCTGACACTGATAACCCACGTGGGAAAGGGCTATTGAAAACCAGGTTTTATTAGTCCTACTGCTTACAATAGCCTTCTAACTTGAGCACCTGGATCTTTAGTTCCCTTATTAGTACATCCCCATCTCAAGTAAATCAGTGTCTATGGGATGTGAAAGGTTTTCTAAAGACCTTGAGCTAAGAAAATGCCCCCTCTGTGTATGGCTTTTTAATTTTCGTTTAAATAAGATTTTGCTTTCATTATTAAGATACAAGAATAGACTCCAATGGCTTGTTATTACTGAAATAGGTAAGTAATAACTTGGTGAGGACTGGAGCCCCCGTTGCAGTGGCAGTCCTGCCTATGCCTATTGCAAGTGGCTCTGTTTGCAATGAGTGTTGGGAATGAAAGGTGGTTTTTCATCTCCTATCAGAAGATAATGGAAAACAAAGGTTGAAGGTGTACATTGCAAATACTTGTGTGGCAGAGTTCATATAATCATAGAATGTGTAAAGTTGGATGAGAAGCTTGTCCAGCCTCCAAGTCCATTTCCTCAAGGCTGCTCTCCAACGCATCATTTCCTGACCTGTACAGATAATGGGAATTGTCCTGACCCAGGTGCAGGACCCTGCACTTGGCTTTGTTGAACCTCATGAGTTTCCCCTGGGCCCCCTTGTCCAGCCTGTCCAGGTCCCTCTGGATGGCATCCCATCACTCCAGCACATTGACCTCACCACTCAGCTTGGTGTTATCAGTCAATTTGCTAAGGGTGCACTCAATCCCACTGTCAACATCATTAAGAAAGGTATTAAACAGCAAGTTAGGAGAACTAAACAGCAGTTAACTCTAATTCCTTAACAATTGGCTTAGATGTTTACAATTTTTCTCCTCTAAATGAGTTTTAATTCGATGATCATACCATGGCTAAGCTCAGACTTCCGTTTAAGACTGCTAATGTTAAAATACTTACACCTCTTGCATTCAGTGTGTTTCCTGCTGTCAGCAAAATTTAATAGCATGGTCTTGTGTTTTGCCCTAGGAAGAAGAGGATGAAATGGACAGCTATCAGGTAAGAACTTTGAATTGCCTCATTTGCCAAACTCAGGTGTTTTCAGATTAAAATGTCTGGGTTTGGATTTGAACATCAGGAGATGGTTTACAGGTGGTGTAGGGCTGACGGTTGGACTTGATGATCTTGAAGGTCTTTTCCAACCTTGATTCTATGATTGTATGTTAGAGGAGGATCAGTATTTTATATTTGCTGTACTGGTTGGATCTACAGAGATTCTGTCTTCTGAAATGACTAAAAGCTTAGGAATTGTGTGGATTGTTATGCTACAAAGCTGTATGATGGAGAGGGAGAAGGGAAAGAAGAAGGTACCTTAATATGTATTTGCAAAACAAGATCCAATTGCTTTTTGGTTTTGGCATTTTAGGTGAAGGAGTCTTCCTTCTTGACAGACTGTGGTGAGATTGAAATTCTCCTCATTAAAAACAAGACTAGGCATGGCGGTGTTGAAAGATGAAGACTTCATGAATGTGTTGTGTAGGGATGCTGAGTGTACAGCAGTAGGAATCAACCCTTGGGCAACCATGGAAGATTCGGTTCCTGGAGCCCTAAGTCATCAGTGATAAAACTAGTGAAATCTGCAGCCTGGGGTTTTGTATCTGATGGGAGCCTTAAGGGGGATCTGATGATGTACAATATCTGTGACAGACTTTTCACCTTCTTGTGACAAATTTTAACAAAAATGCATCATTGTTGTGATAGATCTCAACTTTGTGTAATGTGAGCAACCAAATATTTAGGTTTATGTATTTGTTATAGTCAGGTGTAGAGTGAATTGGAACTGCCATGAAAGAGCCTTGCCTGAAGGCATATCCTGTGTGATTTAGTCTGGGGTGCTCCTGCTCTGGCAGGGAGGTTGGACTAGATGATCTTTTGAGGTCCCTTCCAACTCCTAACGTTCTGGGATTCTGTGATCCCAGAGCTGATAGCTCATCTTTGTGGCACCCAATACGCTGCTTGTTAGAGTATCAGTCGTCATATCTGAGCATTTCTACACCAGAGACAAACAAACTGAATGTTCTTAAGGATAGCAAAGGGTTTTTTTGGAGGACATGAGCACTTAGGGATAAAAGTAATTAGAAAGGCTCAGTTACAAACACCGTAACTAGTGACTGTGGGCATTTTGTGGGACAGGGATGGATTCCTAATATGAGGCTGCAAAAACACTGAGTGTGAATGGTGTGTCATGAATAAGGATTTCCAGCTTTAAGGGTTTCCAGCTTTGCCACAAATTCATGGGTAGTGAGTTTGAGACTAGTTTGGGGACAAAGATGATGTATAAACTGAAGCTTGTTCAGGTGGGTAGTACAGAATAACAGCTAGAGAAAAAGAGAGACCTCAGGCTGGCAAACAAAGATACTTCAAATAAGCTGTGGAAATGCAAGGGTTTGGACCTGTGAAGAAAGGCTAGGAGAACTGGGATTGGTTATCCCTGAGGAGGAGAGGAGGCTCTGGCTGGATCTTGTCTTTGTAAATGGGAAGGAGTAAAGAAGTCAGAGCCAGGCTCTTCTCAGTGGTATCCAGTGAAAAGACAAGAGCCAAGGAGTCTTTGCTTCAAGATATCCACCAACTGTGATGGTGGAACAGGTTGCCCAGAGAGGTTGTGGACCTTCAATCCTTGGAAAGCCCTGAGCAAGCTGCTGTAGTTGACATTGCTTTGAGCACAGGGCCGAGTTGGACTAGACAGTCTCCAGAGGTCACTTCCAACCTCAGCTATTCTGCGCTTCTGTTGTCCTGTGCAGAAGAAAGTAAGAGAGAAGAGCTAAGTGATTCTTGGAGTTCTACACTGTCTTCCTGATCTGCTTCTTGGGTACAGGATGAGTAGAAGCATTGAGGAGATGTACAAGCCACAAATAGGAAATGTTGGTTTTCCTGGATCGATATTGAACATGAGTACTTTCCTCTTTCCAGGACAGGGATTTGGAGAGGCTCCGTCGGAAATGGCTGTGTGCCTTAACGAAGCGACAGGAGTATCTCGATCAGCAACTGCAAAAACTCGTTGGGAAGCCTGGTAAGCAAACTGCTGTGAAAGGTAACAGTGGCAATAGGTTGAGAGAGACACACACACATGCTTTTTATATGGATATGTTGTAAAGTTTAGAAAAGAAGTTAATATAATCGTAGAATGTGTTGGGTTGGAAGGAACCTTCAAAGGCCATCTAGTCCCATCCCCTGCAGTGAGCAGGGACATCTTCGCTAGAGCAGGGTGCTCAGAGCCCCATCAAACCTGACCTTGAATGTCTTCAGGGATGGGGCCTCCACCACCTCTCTGGGCAACCTGTGCCAGTGATCCACCACCCTCAGAGGGAAGAACTTTTTCCTAATATCTAACCAAATCTCCCCTTTTCTAGTTTAAAACCATCACCCCTTGTCCTACTGCTCCATGCCCTCGGGAACAGTTCTTTCCCAGCTTTCCTACAGGCACCTTTCAGGGACTGGAAGGCCTCTATAAGGTCTCTTTGGAGCCTTCTCTTTTCCAGGCTGAACCAGCCCAACCCTCAGCCTCTCATAGGAGAGGTGCTCCAGCCCTTGGATCATTTTTGTGGCCTACTCTGGCCTCACTCCAACACATCCATGTCCTCCTTGTGCTGAGGGCTCCAGAACTGGACCCAGCACTCCAGGTGAGGTCTTCCCTGAGCAGAGCAGAGGGGCAGAATCCTCTCTCTCGATCTGCTGGCCACTAATGAAGAGCTGAATCTCTGAACTCACTAGTAATCTGCTTTCAGTGAACCTGAAGTTAGAGAAGCCTGTAGAAAGTTGTTTGTTGCTCTTGTACACTGCGTGTTTCTTCCTCGTGTGTGGAATTTCTGAGCAGAGCAGGGTTTATTCTGTTATGGGTGCTATAAGATCATTAATATGGGGGGATAAAGGCCCTGAGTAAGAAATGCTCTCTGCTGTCCTGACTTGACATCCTCCTCCTCCAGATAAAACAGAAGATGATGCAGACCGGGAGGCACAGCTCTTAGAGATGAGGCTAACACTCACAGAAGAAAGGAATGCAGTCATGGTTCCTTCTGCTGGCAGTGGCATCCCTGGAGCTCCAGCAGAGTGGTATGGACATACATTGCCATGTGCAACAACGAATGTAAAAATGATGCATGGTCTGGCCCTGGCTTGAATTGGTGCCACTTTTTCCTTTCCTTAATCTGGCCTCTGGGCACCGTATGAGCAAAGTTGTTAAAATTAGGCCTCTTGCCTAAATTATTTGATTAGGCTGTGTATCTGGAATCCAGCAATGCTATTTAGTAAACGATACCCTTATTGATCTGAGTGTAATTATGACCTTCTAAAAACCCAGAATCGATATTTATTACCACTGCATTTACCATTTAAAAAAATTAGCTGATATGTTAATTACCTAGTTCATTCGCTTAAAAGGCTGCTCTGTCATAATGAAACTACATCTAGGGGAGCATTTTGTTGGGCTCCTGGTTTGAGTGCAAAGTCTGTTTAGTCAGCAAGTGTTTCATACTGTTTTCTAAACATTAAAAATACTAAACGGCGCCAGGCTGAGGTCGCCGACGCGTAGCAGCTGTGAGCAACAGCTCTGGATAAGGAAGCAAAGTTGTTTCTCTCCAAACCCCTTCTCTTCAGTTGCTTTCAACTTTCTGAAACCTTTTTTGGTCCTGAGCTGACCTCTGACAATATTTATTGATGAAATTGGGGGTCTGAAGTGTAAAGGTAGCAAATGCTTGTTGGCAACAGCATCAGCTTCCCCATCAAAGTGTTTGACTAGGTTTGAAAAAAGCCAAGCTGCAGGAAATGTGTTTGTGGAAGAATCTGTTTTGCACCAGAGGATATGTTCAGTATGATTCAAGCACTGTAAATATTATGTAAGACTCCAGCCTGCTCTTGTTCACCATAAAATTCATCAAATCCAACATTGTCGTGAGATGCTACAGCTTTTCTCACAGCTAAGGTTGCAACAAGGAGTCTCTTGTGCTTCGTATTACATTTGTAGCACCTTAGGAATGTTGCATAGTTTAGAACCATAGAATGGTCTGGGTTGGAAGGGACCCCAAGGATCACAGAGTCCCAACCCCCCTGCCACAGGCAGGGCCACCAACCTCCAGGCCTGGATCTACACAAGGTTGCCCAGGGTCCCATCCAACCTGGCCTTGAACACCCCCAGACACGGGGCACCCAAACCCTCTCTGGGCAGCCTGTTCCAGCCCCTCATCATTCTTTCTGTAAAGAACTTCCCCCTAAAACCCAATTCAAATCTTCCTTCCTTTAGCTTTAATCCATCCCTCTTGTCCTTCCATTGTCTACCCTTTTAAAAAGTTGATTCCCCTAAGGGGAGAAAACATTTCTGAAAGCAGAGGTCAAAGGCTATAATAATTGTAAGAGGTACCAGTTTGGTTGAATGTCTCTCGATCTGCAACAGTAAATTAACATTGTATTGATGGCCACAGTTATCTGTGGTCTGGCTTAGAACTGCAGTAACGCTCTGCAGGTGTGTATTGTAAGGTACGTGTGCTGGGTAAACCTGTGTTACTTTAAATGCCACCGTTGTCCCTGTGTTACATTTTTAGGACCCCTGTGCCTGGTATGGAAACTCACATTCCTGTTATTTTCCTTGACTTGAATGGTAAGTTGGTTCTTAAAATGCAGGAGTGTTTTCACAGAATCACAAGGTTGGAAAAAACCTTTAAGATCACAGAGGCCAACCGTCCCTGTCCTGTGCTGACCCAGATCTCTCAGTACCTCATCTCCCCAGCTGTTAAACACACCCAGGGACGGGGACTCAGCCCCCTCCCTGGGCAGCCTGTGCCACAGCTCCACAACTCTGCCAGGGAAGAACTTTGCCCTCCCAGCTGAGCTGACTCTGCCCTGGGGCAGCTTGAGCCCATGGCCCCTTGTCCCATCTCCTGTCCCCTGGCTGAAGAGACCATCGCCCCCCTCTCTGCACCCTCCTGGCAGGGCAGTGGAGCTGGGGAGAAGGTCTCCCCCCAGCCTCCTCTTCTCCAGGCTGAACACCCCCAGCTCCCTCAGCTGCTCCTCAGAGGATTTGCCCTCCAGCCCCTTCCTCAGCCTGGTTGTCCTTCTCTGGACTCCATGGACCATGGCATGATAAGCCCAAGTGTGCTCTGCAGACTGTGATTGGGTTTCCTTAAACGATACCTGCATCCAAATCCAAGGTCCAGTTCAAACAATGTGTTTGTCAGCCACTTCTACCAAAGATGGACAATTGTAGCCCAGAAAGAAACAACCCTAGAGTAGTCCCAAGAAGCCCAGTGGTGCCCACTCTGTTGGACAAATCCTTGTTAAGATGTTTAAAAGAGGGTTAAAGCTTGGATTTAGAAGCATCAGGTGAGAGTGGGAAGGTGGCATGTTGCCCGTGTCAAGGAGGTCTTTGCTGCAATGCTGTTTACATTTATGGTTTGTTCACCTCAAAGCACAGTGATACATCAGGTGGCTTCAGAGAGGAGCTAGTTAATAATTCATTCGTGGTGAGGGACTTGAGCCAGAACAGGTTGAGCTTCTTCTCAAAACCCACATTTTTAAAAAAATCTTTATCTAAAAGCATTTTCTACTTGTACAACCAGCAGCTTATCTTTATTCTTTTCAACCCCACCACCACCTAGCTAACACCCACCAGGTAATGCACTTAGTATGAATGAGCAGGAGAGCTGCAAATACACCTCTGGGCAAGGAGAGAGGAGATTCCCACAGGGTGGAGGACCAGATAAGGCAGCTTGAGTCTGTCCCTCCACATATTTGTGCACCTTCTGTATAGAAAGGGGATTCTTTCTGAAATGGAAGATATCAGAGGAGATTTTCTTATGTAGGTGGAGTTTTGAGTAGCCAAGGTGGCCCTTGGTGGTGCAAATGTAAATTCCAGACTCCTGGGAATGTTTGTGTCTCCTCACCTGCATTCTTTTGTTTCTAGCCGATGACTTCAGTTCCCAAGATAACCTTGATGACCCAGAAGCTGGTGGGTGGGATGCTACTCTTGTTGCAGAAGAGGAGGAGGAATTCTTTGAGCTGCAGATTGTGAAGCATCATGATAGTGAGGTGAGCAGAGATACAGACAGCTCTGGTTTAGATTAATTAATTGTTCTCTTAATGCATTCAGATGTGAAACAATACATCAGAGATGGCACAGAAATGATGCACCATTTGTTTCTTATATGACTGACTTAATGTTTTCGAGGAATATTTGCTAGCAGTGAATTGAATAATGAATTGAAAAATAATAAAACTCAAGAATCATAGAATCACAGATGGTCTGGGTTGGAAGGGACCCCAAGGATCACAGAGCTCCAAGCCCCTAACACAGGCAGGGCCACCAACCTCCAGGCCTGGATCTACACAAGGTTGCCCAGGGCCCCATCCAACCTGGGCTTGAACACCCCCAGGGATGGGGCACCCACCCCCTCTCTGGGCAGCCCATTCCAGCCCCTCACCACTCTCTCTGCAAAGAACTTCCTCCCAGTCTCTCCTCTAACCCTTCCCACCTTCAGCTTCGCTCCATCCCCCTTGTCCTGCCAGTCTCTGCCCTTTGAACAAGCCGATTCCCCTCCTGTTTCTCTGCTCCCTTCAGGGATGGGAAGGCTGCAATGAGGTCCCCCCGCAGCCTTCTCTTCTCCAGGCTGACCCAGCCCAGCTCCCTCAGCCTCTCTTCTTGGGGAGGTGCACCAGCCCTCTGATCATCTCCGTGGCTCCTCTGACCTCTCTCCAACAGTTCCACATCTTTCTTGTATTGTGGGCCCCAGCTCTGGACACAGGACTCTTAGGCTAAATGGTCCTATGGTTCTGTATATTTTGTAATTTATTTCCAATGATCCTGGGTATTCAGAGGTGGTGGTGGGGTTTCTTTTTGAGAGGAAATGTTCCAGAGTTGGCATTTTTTATCTCAGTGTCTTTATTTGACAAACTAAGCTTGATTTTTTTTTTAAATGGCCTCTCCTAAAGTGCAGGGATTTTTCTTTGTAGGGAGCGAAATGGAGAAGCCAACTCTCAAAATTTATGTATTATGTATTTTTGTTAATTATGCTTAATTAATTACAGTTAATTATACACCTAATTATGCTTATTAGAGGATACATTTTTTTTTTCCCCATTGCAGGTGAAAGCAGAAGCCTCCTGGGATTCCACAGTCCACGACTGTATCCAGCTCAGTAAAGGAACAGCAGCAGATGAAAGAGTTTACCTTATTGTGAGAGCCACTGTCCAGCTCAGCCACCCCGCGGAAATGCAGCTGGTGTTACGCAAGCGCATTTGTGTGAGCGTGTATGGCAGACAGGTAGAGCCTTTCTAATCCCTCTGTGCAGTGTTTATCACAGCTTGAGGAAGGAGAGGCTGTGATTTGTGCAGTAGGCTGCTGCGATGAGACTGATTTCCTTGTGTCTACCTTCACCTCTACCAGTGTGGAAGGATGGCATGTGTAGAGACTTTAAGCTAATGAGTAGTTTTCATGGTATCCTTTATATGCACTGCGTTTTTTTAAAGGCTCAGTGGCATCATAGTATAAGGTGGTCAGTATTGTTTATGTTAGCTAAATGCTTTGTCCCCAGTCGCTGGGAAGTGAACTTCCCGTGAAAGTCAGAGTTCATGATTTCCAAACTGAGAAGAATTTGCCCCTGTACTGGGCACTGGTGAGGCTGCACCTGGAGTGCTGGGTGCAGTTCTGGGCTCCTCACCATAAGAAGGACATGGAGGTCCTGGAGTGAGTCCAGAGAAGGGCAACCAGGCTGGGGATGGGACTGGAGGGCAAATCCTCTGAGGAGCGGCTGAGGGAGCTGGAGGTGTTGAGCCTGGAGAAGAGGAGGCTGAGGGGAGACCTTCTCCCCACATCCCCTGCCCTGCCAGGAGGATGCAGAGAGGTGGGCAATGGTCTCTTCAGCCAGGGGACAGGAGATGGGACAAGGGGCCATGGACTCAAGCTGTGCCAGGGCAGGGTCAGCTCAGCTGGGAGGGCAAAGTTCTTCCCTGGCAGAGTTGTGGGGCTGTGGCACAGGCTGCCCAGGGAGGGGGCTGAGTCCCAACCCCTGGGGGTGTTTAACAGGCAGGTAGATGAGATACTTAGGGATATAGGTTTAGCATAGGACAGGGATGGTTGGACTCTGATCTTAAAGGGCTTTTCCAACCTTATAATTCTGTGATTCTGTGAAATGCGTGTGTTTCCCTCCTCCTATAGTGTGCTCACACATCACTCCTAACCATTTCTGCTTATGCACCCAGATATTTAAACTAGCAGGAGTTAGAGCACAGGTCCCTTGTGTAATTTGTCAAATATACTCCTGGTTTTACATGTTTTCCAGTTATCTTGTGCTCTTAACAATACTGTGTAGGTGAGAGCAGGGTGTTTGAGAAATGAAGGCAGAAGGCTGTCATTCCCTCTGCAGCATCACATCCTGAAAAATATTTCCTTCTTGAGGAAGATGGTGAGGAAGAGATTGCTCAGCGTTCTCTCAGGATCCAGCTTTCCCTAGCAGTGATAATGACAAAGCAGAAAGCCTGAATTGTTATTCTGTTTGCACGTCTGTAGTTAAAATCTGAAGCAGGAGCAGAAGAGGTGTGGTCACACCCAGAAACCCCGTAGGCGACTCCAAACTGCTTTTAGTGCTAGAAATAGAAGAACTACAGTTCTTGCTGCTTCGATCAGGCAAAAGCTTTTTTCTCAGGGAGGGAATGGTGAATTTTTTGTCATCTAGAATGGAAGAGTTTATTCAATAGGTAAATTGAGCCTGCCAATAATTACAGCTGTGTTAAGTCTTCATCAATTCTGTTTTCTCTAGATGGAGTCGATGATGGTCTTTGCTTTTATTCGACATGGAATCTTTGGCTTTCTTGCTAGGTTTCTAAATATCCCCGTCAATAACCTTTCCTGGGTGTTCATCTCAGCAGCATCTTTGAATGACTCATCTCTGCATTAATTCAACAGTCCGGTTCTTAACCCTGCAAGGCGCCAAGTCAGCATAAACAATGACCATGTCCCCTTAAATCATTCTTCATAACGATCTCTTTGGTCAAGAATTTAATGCCCCTACTTGTCAATATTCAAGACAAGTCACCTAGGGCTCTACTACAAAAAAAAAACCCACCCAACACCTCACAGCCCTGCTAGTACTAGAAATGCTTTGTGTGCTGGTTAAGCAGTCACCTTGCAATGAATGATGTTAATCCTTGCTCTGTACCTAAAATTCAGACAAGCAAATGATTTGTTTCTGAGTTAAAATCTTTGATTCTTACATATTTATTGGCTAGTCTCTTGGGTTTGGGCGACTTTCTTTGTACTTAGGTCAGTTGAAATATGTTCAATGTTTAACCATGTTTTCCCTAAAGCAAGAAATATTTTCCTTTTACTTTTTTTTTCCCCCCTTTGCCTCCCCACAGGGTTTTGCACAGAGTTTCCTACGAAGGATGTCTCACCGAAGTTCCATTCCTGGCTGTGGTGTCACTTTTGAGATAGTCTCCAACATTCCAGAGGTGAATAAAGAATCAAGAGTATCTGAAATCAGCTAAGAACCTCTAACTTTCTGGATTTTCCCTTTATTTTAAGTATTCTTGCTCATGCTGCTGCAAGCAGAAAGGATGGTTCTTAGGAAAGATTAAGCACATTTCTTTACACACCGTGACTTAGCAGCAACCTGTGTGTTATCAGCATCACTATGATTTTTGTTGAGTGAGCATCTATTTGCTCAAGTCCTTGAGGACCTGTTTTTAAAGAGAGAGAGAAAAAGGGGACTAAAGGTGGGTAGGTGATGCCCTTAATACAGAGAGCACCAGAGTAGGTAAAAAATAAACAAATTGGCATTTCCTAAGTAATAGCTCTATGCAGCTCTTGATTCCTGAGCATGTTCCTAGTTAGATGCTAATCCTTTCCTTCCAAACAGATGCTCTATCAGAGCACTTGTAAAAACATTAACACATGAAGAGCCAGAAGTCTGATCGCTGCCTGACTCTTGTCTTTTATGTTCTGCTGTGTTTAGCACTCTGCAGTGAAATGTTCAGTGTTCTGGGGTTTGGAGGGGGGGGTGTTTGGCAAGTCACTTGGAATTTTATCTTCCTCACAGAATAGATGAGGCCCTGAATGTGTTTGAGCACTTTTTAATTACCAAAGAGCTGAATACAGCCCTTTTCACTAATCAACAGCAGTGTCTCAGTGTGAGATTCTGGAAGAAAACCCCAAAACCAAAAGGGTGGTGACCGTGTATGGGGTGAGCTGCCTGTGACAGTGCTGGGACCACCCATGTGGTTCCTGTGGCACAAGGTCCATGTAATGAGGCCTGAATTTCCAAATCCCTGACAAGACTTCTGAACCTGCCCTGAGCTTAAGGGTACAGGAAGGACCTCCAATCTGCCTTGTGTGTCTTCAAAATGTGTTTTCTATAGGACTGACACCAGAGAGAATGGTTTTATTAGTTTTATTTTAAAACGATGTCATTACTTGTCATTTTCATCAGCCCCACCTGCAGTGCTGTGTCCAGCCCTGGGGTCCGCAGGACAGGAGAGACATAGAGCTGTGGAACGAGGCCAGAGGAGGCCACAGAGATGATAAGGGGGCTGGAGCAGCTCTGGTCTGGAGACAAGATGGGAGAGTTGGGCTGGTTCAGCATGGAGAAGAGAAGGCTGTGGGGTGACCTAATTGCAGCCTACCAATCCTTCACGGGGTCCTAGAGGAATGTGGGAGAGGGGCTGGTCACCAGGGAGTGCAGGGACAGGCCAACGGGCAATGGCTTCAAGCTGACAGAGGGCAGGGGTAGGTTAGACGTGAGGAAGGAATTCTGTACTTCGAGGGTGGGGAGGCCCTGGCACAGGGTGCCCAGAGAGGGTGTGGAAGCCCCATCCCTGGAGGTGTTCAAGGCCGGGTTGGATGGGGCTTTGGGCAGCCTGGTCTAGCGAGAGTGTCCCTGCCTATGGTAGGGGGTTGGGACTCAATGATCTTTGAGGTCCCTTCCAACCCAAAGCATTCTATGGTTCTGTGATCTTCCTAGGATGCTCAAGGAGCAGAAGAGCGGGAGGCCCTAGCCAGAATGGCAGCAAATGTCGAAGATGCAGCTTCAGCTGACTCTGAAGCCTATATTGAGAAGTACTTGCGGAGCGTCCTGGCTGTGGAGAACATCCTCACCTTGGATCGTCTGCGCCAGGTCTGGTTTTAAGGCTGCAGCAGGGAATGTGCTTGCTGGGAACCATGTATAGCAATGCAGATGTTCTCCTAAGTGCCTACAGTGGCAAAGAAACCAAAAACACCACTTCAGTGCATACCTCAGCCTCACAAAGTGGGCGTGTGGCAAACATCCAGAGAAGCCAACGCAGAGAGTGGTTCTTACTCAAGTACCTGCAGTATGGACGGGTGGGACTGGGAGCTTATGTTAAATGTACTATGATGGGATCCGTGGCTTGGTCTTAAAACCACCTATTGTTAATTATGTCTCAGGAAAAGTCGTTGTGTGGCATGAGCTTTTTCTTTTTAAAGCCTGGGCTTTAGTAATAGTTTCCAAAGTTGCTGGAAGAATCCTTGCCATTTTGCCTATATTCTACCTTGAATTAATCTACCTTGAAGTAACCAAACCCTTTCTGTTCCATCAGCAGAGGGGTGGCAGCAGGGACAGGGAGGGGATTGTCCCTCTCTACTCTGCCCTCAGAAGGCCCCAGCTGGAGTCCTGTGTCCAGAGCTGGGGCCCGCAATACAAGAAAGATGTGGGACTGTTGAAGAGGGTTCAGAGGAGGCCATGAAGATGATCAGAGGGCTGGAGCACCTCCCCTATGAGGAGAGGAGGGGAAACTGGGCTGGTTCAGCCTGGAGAAGAGAAGGCTACGGGGGGACCTCATTGCAGCTTTCCCATCCCTGAAGGGAGCAGAGAAACAGGAGGGGAATTGGCTTGTTCAAAGGGCAGACACTGGCAGGACAAGGGGGAATGGATTAAAACTAAAGGAAGGAACGTTTAGATTAGATAGTAGGGGGAAGTTCTTTGCAGAGGGAGTGGTGAGGGGCTGGAAGGGGCTGCCCAGAGAGGGGGTGGGTGCCCTGTGTCTGGGGGTGTTCAGGGCATGGTTGGATGGGGCCCTGAGCAACCTTGTGTAGCTCCAGGCCTGGAGGTTGGTGGCCCTGCCTGTGGCAGGGGATTGGAGCTCTGTGATCCCTGAAGTCCCTTCCAACCCAGACCATTCTATGATTCTATGATAAATAAGACATTGGGGTAATCTGAAGTACCCTAACTTGATCTATTTACCAGGAGGAATACAGGAGAGAGAAGCATTTACAGACAATTGTTCTTCTGGTTATAAATTATGCAAGCAGAAAAGAAAGTTGTGCAAAACAAGTTGGGTTGATATGTGCCTGCCCACAGTGAATTAACGGTGAAGTGTGATGCACTCAAAGTACTGAGAACAAGTTCCCTGTCATACATAATTAGTTTAAAGGATTATAATAGGAGCTCAACTAGGAAAGGGAGCCTTAGTCTTCACATCTGTAGCAGTCACCTAGAATCAAACTAGCTGTTAAACCCTATATGTATGTCTACGTTTATCTACTCTTATCGCCTCTAGCCATGACAATGGACTTTACAGACCAGAGCCTGTGCAATGAGGCTGCTGAGAAACATATTTCTTCTATAGATGAAATTATGCTGGGGTGATTGGAGCGTGGTTTCATGCAAAACAGGCATATTTTCTCTGTTTTTCTTCTCTGATTGGCAGGAAGTTGCTGTAAAAGAGCAGCTGATGGGCAAAGGAAAACTCTACCGCAGGAGCCTGAGCTCTCCCAATGTGAATCGGGTGAGTATCCCACACTGGTATCTGCAGCATCCTGAGAGCAGCAGATCCAGTCTTTCACTTCCAGGTCCCCGTGGTGCCAGTCATGGAGCATAGAAATAGATTTCCTGCTGTTTGACCCTTCTGCTTGTCCATGCTGTTTTTAATTGTGCTAAGCAGGGGCAAAATCTGCACATCTTCATGCCCCTGTACTGGGCACTGGTGAGGCCACACCTTGAGTGCTGGGTCCAGTTCTGGGCTCCTCACAATAAGAAGGATATCAAGGTCCTGGAGTGTGTCCAGAGAAGGGCAACCAGGCTGGGGAAGGGGCTGGAGGGCAAATCCTCTGAGGAGCGGCTGAGGGAGCTGGGGGTGTTGAGCCTGGAGAAGAGGAGGCTGAGGGGAGACCTTCTCCCCACCTCCACTGACCTGCCAGAAAGGTGCAGAGAGGTGGGCGATGGCCTCTTCAGCCAGGGGACAGGAGATGGGACAAGGGGCAATGGGCTCAAGCTGTGCCAGGGCAGGGTCAGCTCAGATGGGAGGGCAAAGTTCTTCCCTGGCAGAGTTGTGGGGCTGTGGCACAGGCTGCCCAGGGAGGGGGCTGAGTCCCCACCCCTGGGTGTGTTTAACAGCTGGGTAGATGAGGTACTGAGAGATCTGGGTCAGCACAGGACAGGGACGGTTGGACTCCATGATCTTAAAGGTCTTTTCCAACCTTGTGATTCTGTGATTGTTTTCATCACCCAGGCTAGGATGCTTGAAAGAGCCCCCAGACATCCAGACCATCTTTTTACAATGCAGAAAGAAGTTAATGTGAGGATGTTTTGGGTTTTTTTTGTGAACCCTGGTAACTATCAAGTTGAAGTTTTGTTTTTTTAATTTTTTTAGAGGACTTGAAAGCAAGTTACAATTATTTCCTTGTAAAACTTCGTAAGAGTGTTGTAGGGACATTATCTTTTCCTGTTTAGTGCATGAGAAAGGTGAGACTTCTGTTGTCCAAAACTTGGAATGAAACGCTTTGGTGGAACTGGTAATCAGACATGTCAAAATCTGGCTCCTTCTGTGTCAGTAATCAGGATTTCACCTTTCTCCTCTTGGATGGCAGTTCTGGTTTAGCTGCAGAACAATTCCTTATGTTTGTCAAGAGGAATAATTACCAGTTGTTCAAGTTTTTGTTAAGAAATAATTCTGCTTGCCTTAACTGTTTCAGCTATCTGGAAGCCGCCAAGATTTAGCACTCCCTTATAACCTGAGCAGTAACCGGGTGAGTATCTGAAGGTCTCCTGGGAAATCTCCTGTAGAAGAAATGTATGGTGATTCCACTATCCCAGTTATGGGGGCATAAGTGGGAAGCATCTATAAAAGATGTATCCTTGGGACTGTTCCTAGCACACACTAGCTTTGGATGTGCTACACTATACATGTCTTGGAAGGATCCCAGGCCTTCATCAGGTGTAGAGCACTGCTGCCAGCCGCTGTGGGATGTACAACAGCGGACCTGAGTTGAGCTGATGAGATTAAACATAGCCATCCATCACACAGGAGTGTGCTTCCCAGGAAATTTTCTCATTGTCGAGCTTCAGAGCTCCCCCAAAGCTTTCACCTTGGGTGGATGCAAACCTTTTGGGTAAGGAGCAGACTTGGGTTCAAGGTCAGGTCCACCTCTAGGATGGAATACAGGCCTAAGAAGAGAGTCTCTGACCTTCAGAGGGAAACCAGCAGTTTTAAGCTCATGGTGGGGTGATAATTCAGCCCGTTACACTCCTTAAAAATACCAGTAGAGATCAAAAGCATTTCTTTAAAAAGTGAAAGATTAAATTTAAACTTATTTTCCAAAGCCTAGATAAACTGAAGGGTCTTCTCCTGATAGATATTCTTCCCAGCGAGCGTGCAGTCATTTTAAAAGGGAGAATCTGATGGTGACAAGGCATTTTAATGCATATTGCAGTTGCATGGAATAATAGAATTTTGATGTAGTGCTCTGGCATTGGTTGCTAAATCTGCTCCATCTGATCCATGGAGAGAATGCTAAAACATGTGCAGGTGATAAAGTGCTTATAGCAATGTCTATTTGGAGAAAGCTGTGGGATGTTTCAGTATTGTAGGGTTTTGAAGTGAGTATTTAAGACTGATATTTAAGACCAGAGTTCTTAATAATTTGTGTTTTCTCTCCTCCCCTTCCCCTCAATGATTTCTCTCATTGCATGTCTCAGAGTCCAAAGATCCCAGCGGAGGTAATGCATTAGGTCCACCTAATGAGTGGGATAATAATGTTTATCTCACTATAAAGTTTATTTTGCTCACTTTAAATGCTTTTAACTTCCTGCTTTGTAGATGGGGCGGGTGGTGTCTCATTTGCATAGCACCCAGCTAATGAGGTTTTCCATTGAAAAGCCTATCGTTAATACGGTGTGAAACTGGTACAAATGAGAGTGGTTTCTCCTTCTTGGGTGCATCTCCTGGTTCCTTATGGAGCCCTAGCTATCTAATGCAGTTCTCACAGCTCTGTGGGTGGAGTGAAGCTATTTCAGAAATGGCCCCATCTCAGTTTAAAAAAAACAGGAGGGAGAGATGTGAAAGCAAGTAAATATACACCCATTGTGTGTACATTAGCCTGCAAAGGAGGTAAACCTGGAGACCTCCTTCCAAATCTTTCATGGGCTTTATGGCTTCAGGTAGTTGAGTGCTAACAAATCTTGATTTCTGTGAAAGAGTGATTTTGAAATTGATACCTGGCCAATGGAAAGCGTGTTTCTCCTTCGTATCATTTAACACTCTCCTAGGAATGACTGTCCCCTTAGTTGTACCAAGCTTGGTTAACCAGAGGTAATTGGTTGTGGTTTGCATGGGGTTTTTGCAGCTCTTCACCGCGGTTGATGTCGTCACTGACAAACACACCATAGGGTTACAACAGGGTGCTGAGATCACATAGCTTGCCTCCTTTCTTGCAGTGCGCTTGGTTTCAAGGCACTTCTTACTCAGGACGTGGGTGGGGGGCGGCTGTGCAAACTGCCCTGTTAGACATTCCTGGTTTCAAATGCATCTCTGGTTCAGTTTCATAGGGAGGTGAATGAAATCTTGTTTCATCACGCTGAAACGTTCCATAAATTCTTAAAAGTTCATACAGCTCATAGACACCGTAAAGCACACTGGTGGGGCTGAGGGAGCTGGGCTCCTTTAGGACAGAGAACTCCTTGAAAGAGCCCAGCACAGGGCCACCAAGGTGATGAAGGGAGTAGAACACCTTCCTTATGAGGAGAAGCTGAGGGAGCTGGGCCTCTTTAGCCTGGAGAAGAGGAGACTGAGGGGTGACCTCATTCATGTCTATAAATATGTAAAGGGTGAGAGTCAGGAGGATGGAGCCAGGCTTTTCTTAGGAATGGCAGCAACAGGACAAGGGGCAGCGGGTGCAGCTGGAGCAGAGGAAGCTCCATGGGAATGTCAGGAGGAACTTTGTCCCTGTGAGGGTGATGGAGCCCTGGGCCATGGCCTAGAGAGTTTGTGGAGTCTCCTTCTCTGGAGACATTCCAACCCACCTGGATGTGTTCCTGTGTGATTTAGTCTGGGTGCTCCTGCTCTGGCAGTGGGGTTGGACTAGATGCTCTTTCAAGGTCCCTTCCAACTCATAATGTTCTGGGATTCTGTGATATCAGCCCTGCTCTAGAATAAAGGTCTAGGGATGGCTTGATATGCAGAGTTCCATCGAAGTTAGATGTCTTGAGTCACCATCCTTGGAGGTATTGAAAAGAAGAGTAGATGATGTACTTGGTGACAGGTTCTAGTGTTGGACCTAGTAGATGATTGGACTCGTTGATCTTGAAGGTCTTTTCTAAACAAACGGTTCTATTCTATGACTGCTTTTGGTCTTAATTCTAAGTTATATCTCCTTGATAAAATGAGATAAAGTTGATTTTTACTCTTGTTAACACTACAGGTACAGTTAGGAGAGTGAGATGAGTTTTATTTCATCTTGTAATCAGCACATGTCAGATGATTCAGAAGTAGAGAGTCTTTGTGGCAATACAAGACACAGAGCCAGAGTTTTACATCCCAGGGTATTTGCATTGGAACTTGAAAAATTCAGTTGACTTAAACTGGATTAGCAGATGCACAAAGAATGGAAGGCACTTTTGACTTGTTTAACAGGTCTTCTTCAGACTGTAGTCACATAGTGATGAAAAACTTCTTGACCTCTTCTTAAAATGCTTTTGCACAGTTGCTGTTCTGTCTTTCATTGAATCATGGAATGGTTTGGGTGGGAAGGGACCTTCAGAGCTCATCTAGTCTGATGCCTGGTGTGGGCAGGGACATCTTCAACTAGGTCGGGTTTCTCAGAACCCTGACCAACTTGACCTTGCAGGTATGGGGCAGCCACAGCTTCTCTGGGCAACCTGTGCCAGCGTCTCCCCACCCTCATCATAAAAAATTTATTCCTTCCATCATCTGAATCTCCCCTATTTTAGTTTAAAACCATTGCCCCTTGTCCTACTGCTACAGGCCCTGCTAAAGGCTACAATATCATCTCGCTGGAGCCTTCTATCTAAAGGCTGAACACCCCTTTGACAGTCACTCTACCTTTTCCAAAGGTCCAGTAGTTAGTTCAAAAGCCAAGTAAGACAAGATTGTGCCAGTTCACCTTCAGGTTTTGCTGTGGACCAGAGTTTTTTCACCAGATTGGTACCATGTAGATCAATTTGAATAACCTCACTGTTCATGAGAACCAAGTGCCTTTTGTCTCAGCTCTGTGCTGGGACAGGTGCTACATGTTCATCTCTTCCTAAGCCTTTTCTGAACTGCTAAAACAGTAAACCACAAGAGCTACTCATTTCTCTTACCCAGTGGCAGTATTTTAATGGTCTGTCAACTTCAAGAGAAGAATTGTTGTCAGGTAAAGCTTGCCGATGACTCTGGTAGTGAACACCCATATTTGCTCTCAAGATTTTGTGCATGATGGTGCTGACCTGAAATAAATTCTCTGGTGGCTTTCATGGAGGATGTGCAATAGAAGGGAAGACAGAGGAGAAGGAGGAGAAGGTCTTACGGAAGCAACACACTTTATAAACCAGCTATGGATCAAAATACTTAAAGGGACATGCATTCTTCCAGTGGCTATTTTTGATTTGTTAAATTAAGTCACTTGACCTCTGTTTGGTCACTTGGCAGAGACCAAATGTATTCATGAAGTGATGGCTCCTCTGGGTAAATGATTTACGAGCTTCCTTCCTTTCTCTCACCACCCTTCTGGAGAGGAAAGATTCACAGTGCTTAAATAATACCAGTTTCTCTAGACTTCAGGAGTTTCAGTTCATGAATGCATGAAGCAGTCATGAGAGTGCTGTATAACTTGTGTCTGAAACTTGGGAGCTTCAGCAAGTTAATATAGTTGTTAATTCTTACTATTTTTGCTCCTTTTTGTGAGATTGAGAAGGGTTACCTTGCAACCCAGCTGAGTAAACCCAATCATTTGTGAACCACCTTTTGCCTCTGAGGATTCTTCTCACAACAGTTGTCCCTTTCCATTTTCTCCACTGTTTTCTTTTGCATTGGTCTCTTCACCCAAGCAGTAGGTGATAGGATGAGGGGGAATGGCCTCAAGCTGCACCAGGGCAGGGTCAGATCAGATGTTAGGGAAAAGCTCTTCACTGAAAGGGTTATTGGGCACTGGAACAGGCTGCCCAGGGAGGCGGTTGAGTCACCAGCCCTGGATGGATTTAAAAGATGGGTAGACAAGGTGTTCAGGGATATGGGTTTAGTAGAAGATAGGTACAGTTGGAGTCAATAATCTCAAAGGTCTTTTCCAAACTTGTGATTCTGTGAAATGTTACTCCACCTGTTGCCCTGCTTTACCTACTTTTCAGTGGTTTGCCATCATCTCACAGTTGAGGCTCTCATTACCCCTAACAAACCTGACCTTCAGTCTAAAACTATGATCTTTCTGCTCCCTCCAAAGCAAGTGTTTTTTAGAAACCCAACATGCCTTAAGTACATATGGCCAGACAAATCCTTTTCTGAAGTGTGCATTCCTGTTCTCAGTACCTTCATTTTCTTTAACCAGCCAAAATACTTAAACTTCCATAGAAAATGTGGTCATCCATATCATCAAGGTTGTCAGGGCTTGGAACAAGCTGCCCAGGGAGGGGGTTGAGTCACCGTCCTGGATGCGTTTTAAAAAAGGGTAGATGAGGTACTCAGGGATATGGTTTAGCACAGGATAGGAACAGTTGGACTTGATGATCTTAAAGGTCTTTTCTAACCTTGTCATTCTCTGACTCTATGAAAATTTCCTAAATAAGTGAAATAAGGCTTTTCCTAAGGAAAAAGTCACTAAGCATTGCCATTCTTTCTGTACAAGATGAATATTTTGAAAGCATTTTGTCCTGGTTTTTACCTATTGTAGGGTTTTTTTCATCATTCTCCAAATAGGTTTAGAAAGTCAAGATGCTTGTCTGAAATTATTTTTGCTGGAACAGTCCATGGAAGGGTGCTTCTGACTTAACAAATTGTGATTCAGAAAGTGATTCAGTTGCTCCTTCCCTAAATTGAGTCAGTGTTCTAGTAAGCTAGAAAACTTTCCCATAATAGTCTTCTTGTTTCTTATATCTCTGCCATCTCCAGAAGCTCTCACACTTGGCCTATAGATAGAAAATATTAAGTCATCTTTATCCATTTGTCTTTAAGTGGATCATTATCCTAAGATCCATAAGTAGCACTAATCAAGCTTTGTTATGTCCTCCAGAAAGGAGCCTTCTGGTGCTTTGTGTTCTTCTATGGCTCTTCTTCATAACATCATCCTGAAATCTAGCATGGTGATGATTCTATTGAAAGGGTTGTCAGGCATTGGAACAGGCTGCCCAGGGTGGTGGTGGAGTCACCATCCCTAGAGGGATTTAAAGGTTGTGTGGATGAACTGCTTAAAGACATGATCTGGAGGTGGGCTGGGCAGGATTAGGCTGTGGTTGGACTCAATGGTCTAAAGGGTCTCTTCCAATCCAGGTGATTCTGTGATTGATAGCAGACCAGACCAGAAGGCAGCAAAACCAAACCCTGTGTCAAGATTGAGTCTTATGATGACCTCCCATCTTCTATTTTATTTCATTTTTAAATCTTCTGCAGCACCACTGAGCTGGTGCATCGAAAAAATATTGAATTACTCTGAGATATTTTCCCCATCTGGATAGAGTATAAAGTCTTTTCTCACATTTTGACTCTTCTACACACTTAACCCACCAGTGGGAACCAGAGATGGAGACTTCAGGAGACATTTTCCATCTTGAAGGGGAGGACAGTTTGAGCAGTTGAAATTTTGGGCTGTTTCTGTGCCTCTCAACATCTGCTGCAGCACATGAAACAATCTCAATGGCAGGGTCAGGAAACAGTCTCTGAAGCAGTAGTTTGAACAGATTTAAGCAGGGCAAGACTGCCTGCAGCAGGGCTGCTTGCAAGAAACCTGCAGTACTTGAAACCCAAGATGGCAAAAGCATGAATGGGAATTTTTTGGGGAGTGGAATAGGAAACTGTGCTTCATAGAAGCATTTTCCAGACATAGGCATGGCTTTTTGATGTCTGTAAGACATAAATGAGTTGCAGGTCAAAGATAATGCTTAAGTTGAGGGCTTAAGGTATGGCTAGAACAGCTCTGTCATCTATGCTGATAGAGCAGGAAGCTTTCAAAAAGGGCTTAAAACACCAAAGTCCTCAAAAATACAAGACTAAACAAACCTCTGGTATTACTGCTAGTCCCAGCCTGGGTTGCATCAGTTTTGACATGCAGGATGGGTGCCTCCAGTCAACTCAGACATCCATTAGTCTTTAGGTATCCCAAATGTTACTTCACAGAAACCACATGCCTCTTGTCTCTCCTTCTCACAATGTTAGTCAGTAGAGGTCTGAAGGTGGGCACAACTCTGCAAAAGTGTGACTTACTTGCTATTCAAAGCAGGAGAGCTTCTGTGGGACTAACTTATAGATCCAAATGGAAACGATTTTTGCTCGGGGCTGCTCAGTGTGACCTTCAACCCATTGGAGAAATCTATTCCTCCTATTCTGGCTTGTTTATTATTTGTGAAACATTCATGACTTCGAGTTACAGTTAAGATTAGTTTAGTTGCCTGTCATTTTTCTGTTCAAGGTCAGATTATTTCCTTGCATCCAAAAGCCTGAAGCTTCTTGAAAAGGCGTGTTTCCCCTTCTTCCTCCAGGAAAATAGTAGATAAACTTGTCACCTGGGACATAGTGGGTCTGTCCATCCCTTGTGACTCCTTTCTAGTATTTTGACTGTACCATCTCATGGTGAAAGTATTTCTCCTTCTGTCACATCTTTTAAAAGACTAAGCAAGGTTCAGATACAATGTAATGTGGATGTAGCAGGACTCTTTTACCAGAAGTGGGATCAAACTTCAGTTTATATCAGTTTGGTGGCACCATCCTGTCTTTGCAACCTCTATTTCTGGACAGGTGAAACTTTGCAAACTGGTAGTCCTGAGGATTCTCTGGTACCTGAACAGGACAACCCTTCTCCACAAGACACTGAGACTTCTTGTAGCATTAGAGGTTCCCTAAACAGATATTGAATTGCATTGAGATCTTCTGTAAATGAAGTAAATTAGCACTGTTTAGCTTCATTAGAGCAGTGCAAAGGAACAGCTTGACAGGCATCATGAGCATGCCCATATCGGAAGCGGGGAGGGCAACCAGGTGGATTTCAGTGCCTGTCTTTCAGATCTGCTCATGGTACTCAGTCTGGTGGAGCAATACACTGTCTTCTACCCACAGGAAACTTTCAGCAGAGGCACCCTCTGGCCAGTCACTTAGCATAATGCTTGCAGGCAAATCCATAAACTGGTTTATGTATCAGGATACTAGAGTTAGGAGAAACCGATTTGGCCACGTAGATTTGTGACACCCATGCACTGGTGTGAAGTACAAGCTTGGAGATGCTCTCTGTTAGCCAAGAGTCACTGGGCCAGTCTCTGACCTGTAAAGTTGAGATGAAAGACACAAAACCACAGTGGACTTTTGTAAAAGTGAGAGAAGTGGCATTTCATGTGCAAAATGATGTGTAACCCCCGTGTGATCCATGTGAAAACCCAACTAGAGGACCCTGGGACCTTGGGAAGGCAGATGGCTTAAGGCATTCTTCCTGCCTTATCTACACTCAGGCTCTTGCAGGTCGGAAAATCACCATGTTTCATCTTCACTGTGTCAAAACTCTAACCTGACTTTACTTAACCTTTTCCTTGGCTTTTAGTATCTACAGCTTCTTGTCATTTGCCCCGTCTCTCTCTTTTCCAGGCTGTTAGAAAAACTACCATACTACAGTTGGTTCCTCTTGATCTGATCAGCCCATCACTTCTCTGACCCCAGGCACTAATGTCCAGCCATTAGGACTAAGGTCCTATTTCTTTTCATGTTCAGAGCTCTGTCTGTCCTTGTCCCTTCCCTCTGACACACTACATCCAGACTTCACCAGAAGAAATACACCAGATATTTAGGAGTTTGGGGGCAGGCAGTACTATTTTAGGGTCACCTGGTGGAAATGCACTCAACTTCCAAAATAGAGCCATGCAACTGGGAGGAATGCAGCTTTAAAACCTGAGCAAGCTTTTTTCTGTGCCTTGATGCTGAGGGTGCTTATCTTTGCAGGATTTGGGTGTCTCCACTAAAAAAGTGCCTCTGGGGATGGGTCTTTCCTCAGCTCTCCGCATTCAGAACACGGAAGGGGCTGTGTGGGCTGGCATGGTATGCAGGGATTGCCATGCTCTTGCTGGTGCACTGATGTTGAAGAGTATTAAACCTTTTTTTTTTCCTTTTTCTTTTGCTTCTAGGGCCGATGGGAGAGTCAGCAAGATGTATCCCAAGGTGCTACAAATTCCAGTAGAGGCATTAGTCCTTCTCGTACCTCTCTGCCAAGCTCTGGGCAGCAAAACCACTCTCCTGATCCAGGTAAGGGCTTTCCTAAAGCTGACACAGCTCTCCTACAAATGGTGTGAAGTCACCCCAGCTCCTGAAAATCAGATAAAGCTGAGCTGCTTTCAGAGATGCCCAGAAACTTCTCCAGTGAGATGTTCATGTAGTTCCCTCAACGTGAATGTTAAGTGGTTGTGGCAAAGCTTCTCAGACTCTAGTTTATTCCAATTAGCCTTTCCATGACTTCTGTTACTAGTTCTGCTAAATGCCACGTGGGTCAAGCTTTCTGAAGATGCAGTCTTATCGCAGGAGCTCAATTTCTGACGCTCAAAGATAGCTGGGCTCTGGAAGTGCTTTTTGTTATGTGAGCGAACCAGCAAAGACAGTGAAGCTGCTCAGGTTTCAGAAAATAAGCAACACGGGAATCGGAGGGATTATTGTGGAGAAGAAAAGGCTCTGGGGGGACCTTACAGCCCCTTCCTGTCCCGTAAAGGTGCCTGTAGGAAAGCTGGGGAAGAACTGTTCCCAAGGGCATGGAGCGATGGGATGAGGGGGGATGGTTTTAAACCATGTGGTTTTTAAACCATAAGGGTATTAGGGAAAAGTTCCTACTCTGGCAGCGAGGTTGGACTAGATGATCTTTTGAGGTCCCTTCCAACCCCTAACATTCTGTGGTTCTGTGATTCTTCAATATGAGGGTGGTGGATCGCTGGGACAGGTTGCCCAGAGAGGTGGTGGAGGCCCCATCCCTGGAGACATTCAGGGTCAGGCTTGATGGGACTCTGAGCACCCTGCTCTAGTGAAGATGTCCCTGCTCACTGCAGGGGGTGAGACCAGATGGCCTTTAAAGGTCCCTTCCCACCTTACACATTCTATGATTTTGCAGCTGATGTGCCTGACGTGTAACCAAGCACACAGACAAGTACAGGAGTGATGTTTCACAGGTCTGCCTGGGTTTTCTCAAGAGGAATGTTAAGAAAAGAATGGCAGAGTGGGTAAAGACAGCTGAATGCCATAACTATTTTTTCTTTTTCATAACGTGAATCTTGTAATCTTATATTTCTGGTCAGTTTTGTAATTGTTGTTAAAATTGTGTCCTATATGGACAACCCTTTTCAACTTTGCTGCTTTTTTCCCCCCTCTGCTTCTCCAGGTTACAAAGCATTTAAGCTTTTCGAAACAGCAAACTTTTTCATACCATGCAATGAAAAAAAATTCCTGTATACCAAGGCCACAGATGTTCAGACCTACCCAAATTCACAGGTCCCTTTCAAGGGAGGAGCAAGCATTCAGTGCTTTTCCTTGGCTAATGCTTTGAGAGCTGGAAGATGTCATTTTACACTAAAATGATACCAGTTTTGTAATATTTTTAAGGGAGTTTGGTTTGGGGTTCTTTGCTTTTCCTTTCCCCAAAGCGTAACAACTCTTCTTATTTATTTATTTTAATTTTTCCAACAGGTATTGGTAGCCTTGCTGCTTCCTATCTGAACCCTGTCAAGTCCTTTGTGCCTCAGATGCCAAAGCTGTTGAAGTCTCTCTTCCCTGTTCGAGATGAGAAAAAGGGCAGGCAGACCTCTCCTCTTGCACAACAGGTAAAAAAATAATGAAAGAGGCTGTGCAGTAATATTGGTGAGTGCTATTTTATACCTTGGTGCTGTACAAACCAAGCTTTTAGTCATAGTAAAGCCTTGCAATGCATTTCCTCTCTGGTCTGTCCAGGGATAGTGGAGCTGTTTAAACTTATGGATACACTCAGCACACTTGGCTTTTTAGAAGTGCCAAGTACACTACCAGTGTGATTTATGGTAATACTCCTTGCAGCAACAATAGTAAAATTTATGAAGTGCACTTAGTGTTGTTTGTGTATTGCCAAGTAGAAAATGTAATTCTATTTTTAATTTGTTATTTCATACACCATTCCACACACACACACCCCTCCCACCTCGCTCCAGCTCATGTCACCATTTATGATCTGCTCTGTACTTGGGGCAGTTGCTTCTCTTCTTTCCCTGCTCTATTCCATGTGTCAGGGAAGAATTTGTTTGGTTTGTTCTTTTTTGGATGCTCTCCTGCAAACCTCTGCCTGCTCCAGAGGTGGCTTCTGGGCTCTGAACAGTAGCTAATGGACTGTCAAGCAGACTAGAAAACACTGCTGTCTTTTAAAAAGGAAACAGAGGAAATACAGAATCTCATTATAAATAACAATTTCTCTGTTATTTGAGAGCCTGTAGTTTATTTATAAAGGAGCAGCCCTGTAGAAAATGAGTCTGCAAGATTCAAGACACTGGTATGAAGATAAATCTGGAACCAGATCTCACTTATTAAAAAGTTTGTCGGAGTCCATTCTGTCCACTCCTTGTTAACCATCCACTCTGCTGCTGTCTAATTCACTTCTCTGGAGTTCTGGAAGCACATTACCTGGCAACTTGGACCTTTCTGTACCTCTTCATGTGCAGACAAATGTTTTCATAGAATCCTAGAATGGTGAGGGCTGGAAGGGACCTTAAAAATCATCCAGTCCCATCCCCTGCCATGGGCAGGGACACCTCTCACCAGACCAGGCTGCTCAAGGCCCCATCCAACCCGGCCTCAGACACCTCCAGGGATGGGCAGCCACCACCTCCCTGGGCACCCTGTGCCAGGGCCTCACCACCCTCATAGGGAGGAATGTGCTCCGTTGTTGGCTATAACTGAGCTTGCCATTGTAACACTCCCTGAGGTTTACAGGAAGGTGTTTTGTCCTGGAAGTATGGTGAAATATTAAGTAGACTAAATTAAATACAATTAACACATTAATATCTTTGAAAGTAACTTATGACAGACCTAGCACAAACAGAAGCAAGACAGAATCAAAATATTTTTAGTTTTACTGTGGTTTTATTTTCTACAGAACCACAAAAGGAATGAATATTACTCCTGAATTATTCAATGCTTTAAGTTTCCACTTTGCCCTTTGCCTCCAGCAGCCTTAGTGCTGAGGCTGGAATCCTATCACCTGACTCATGTATGCAATTTGGAGAATTACAATTAAGACAGGGGCTTTCTTAAAGGCATTCAGGTATCAAAAGATGCAAATAAGAACTCCTTACAGTTGCAGTGAGAGTCTTTCACAACTTCTTGAAGTCTTACTGAATCGATCAGGGCTGAGATTAGAAGTGAGGCCTAATTTCCTGCCTCTAGTCTAACCACCTGTTCCCACTCCTTCCCCCTGGTCGACATCACGCTCACATTGTCTTGCAGTCAGTTTGTAAACTGCAAAGGCATCTATTTAGAGAGACCTTAATTTATATTATGGATTGCTCTGGAAATTCAAGTTAATCAGATTGGGCTCACAGGAATTTTTAATAGGAGGGAAAATGCTGTTTCTGTTTTATTTAAAAAAAAAACCAAACAATGAAATTAATATATAATATTGTATATAAATTATATATTATCACAGAATTGTAGGGG
>VZTU01000807.1:352-22903 GCA_013400835.1 Zapornia atra
TATTTCCTATGGTGCAATAACTACAGTAAGGGCAACACTTATTTACTCACAGTATGAAGATCCTGAATACGAATGCTGAGCCCCTCAACAACAGCCCTGCGCTCGTCCATAGTATTTGGATAGGGATAGACATGACAGTGATAGCTGCAGGAAAACAGAGGTTTGTGTTAAATAACCAAACCAACTCAAAACAACTCACCCCAACCCCATGCCCTAGACAAATCTGCAACAAACCATTTAATAAGCACAGAAGATTCAGCTGAGAGAGTGTTTTGCCTATACTGCAGATAAAATGACTCAGACATGTATTTGTATGCTGCATAATTACGAAGCTAGATGCAACTGGGGGAGGAACAAACTTCACTTCAAAAACCTTGCCTAAAAATGAACACTTTACAAGGAAGGGGAGCAGGAGGAAAACTAACAAGAAAATAACCCAGGTATAAAGAAATTATCTAAATTTTGCTTCTTACCAATCACAAATCTTCTTGACTTTCTGGCCAATTTGTTCACCCCAGTAGGACACTAAAAAAACAAACCACTTTGTGGTTTCACCCTAAAAAAAAAAAAAGTTAAACTTTAAGTTTTAAAAACTTGTTTTTAACCAACAATTCCAGTATATTTTATTACCTCAGAATTATTACTAACCCAAAAAGTCTTGAAAATTAAAATGCTGTAAGTTAGAATCAAGGCAAATTTTGAAACCAACAGATTAGGCAGCCATAGTTGCTGACTTACATAAAGTGAATTTTTTAAGTTTAGGAAAAAGACTTCATAGAAGACCAAGTGTACTTGGACTTTTTTTTCTTTAACTACTAAATGAACAAATAAAATGACTAGTAAAAGGCAATGTACTGTACAAGCCTAGTTAATAAATATCCAAGCAGCCATTTATGCCACGTATTTTGATCCAAGTAGCCAATCACAAAGTCACTACTATTCCACCATAAAGTTTGCACTCATCAAGCAGAACCACAATAAATTAATTACCTCTCCTATAGTTATAGTGGCATCTAGACATCTAATCTTACAGTCTTAAAAGTTCTAAATTGTTCCTGTGTGATTTAGCCTGGGTAATCCTGCTCTGGCAGAGGGTTGGACTAGATCATCTTTCGAGGTCCCTTCCAACTCCTAATGTTCTGTGATTCTAATGCTTTAAAGTCTGTGAAATCATTTACTGCAGAGCAAAACAGCAATTCTTATGAAAATTATGGGACAAAATAAACTGATAGTTACAATGTTTACTCACTGTATCTGGATCTTCCAGGCACTCATCCAACTCTGCATATGTAAGAATTGTATATCCTTTACAGACTCTCCACAGCATTTTTTCAAATGCTTCAACTTTTGCTATGTTAACTAACCCAGATATGAATCTATGAAAAAAAAAATTTGAAAAATAATGTAAAAACCACAAGAAAAAAAATCCCAAACAAACAAACCACAAAACATCAGCACCTAGGATCCCATAGTCCCAATAATTTAACATCTGCCATACCTAGAGAAGGAAACATCTCCCTAAACAAGGAACTAACTCATATAGAGATGCAATTTCTATTTGGAAAACAAACAGACTGTAGGCCTGAGCACACAACTAGAATTATATTTGACCTTCTTTCTCTGATAGTAAGGTTCTTATTTCTTTCTTGGTAAGATACCCTCTCACAATGCTGGTTTACAGAACAGTATCCATACATCATTCTAAAGCCCAGTAGGCAATACCATTAATAATGTTACATTTACAAAAGACACTGACAGGTGATTAAAACGCTGTATTTATCCTAGAAAAAAAAATTGTTTGAACAGCAGAAGAAAGTCCTGATTTAGAGCAGTTAGGTATTTTCCTTGACTCACATACTTGGTTTGGTGGAAGTTTTATAACAATTTCTTCGCTGCTGTCCTACTCAATCTCTTCAAATAATCCGATTCTGTTACAAAGGTACATTTGGGGCAGACTCCTACCCTGTTAAAACTGCTTGTCTCATCTGAAATCACTCAAATCACACTAGATCCATCTTCTAAGAAAAAGGCCCATTATTTACAGCAGCTTATCAAGCAGCTTTGTAAGAGCACATACTGACAAGGATACCTACCCCAGCTTGGCACCCAGTCTGTGCATGCAGTTGTAATCCGCTAAAGGCTCATTTTCCACAGATGGAAATTCTTCATAATTTGCATGTAAATGGGATTCATACTAGTAAAAAGAAAGAAACATAGTTTTCAGAAAATATTTTCATTCATTTATTAAAGAAAAGCTAATTAAGGAAATTATTTCAATACAAATATAAAATCCTCTTCTGTTTTCAATTCAGAAAGATCTCAGGTGCACTGCTCTTAGGAATGACAAGTCAGTGCTGCAAAGGTAAGATGAATCTTACCACACCTTATGCATCAAAATAACACAAATAAACCTTCATTTCCAGTTGGCATCAGCAGTAACATCCAAACAATTCAACAGAGAAATCAAACTCCTCTAAGCTCAGGACTGCATTTTGCTACATACATGAGCGCAGCCCAGCAGAAGTTGCCAGGCAGGTTCTCTAGGTACTGAGCACCAGCAGTAACCAACAAGGTGTTAGATTTTACAGCACTGTACTAAGTCACGTGCTTAACTAGAACTACTACCAGTATGCAACAAAAATGCCACATGACACACAATCCTCCTCAAATACCAGGAATGGTACCTCAGCTGTTCTCCTGACAAATCTCTGCGTGACCTCTAACATGCACGTGTATTCTGTCAGTTCAAGCAGGTTTCTCCTCAACTTTTCTTTGTTTTTAGTTACTTCCCTCAGTTCTGTCTCCAGCTTCTGTAACTGTTCCTAAGACAGAGAAAGAAAAAAACAAACCAAGGTAGATTCAGTTACACTGTTTTGGAAGTCAGGGGAGGGTGAATTTTAAAGTATATGTCAATTTGCTGCAATGATGGGAGGAGTTTTCCAACTTACTCACTTAAGCTTCATAGCTTTTATTCCTGTCTGTTAAAGACTGCTTTGTATTGAGTACACTTGATCCTCCACTGGCATCTCTTAATTCTGCTGTTCTGACCCTAATTTGTGTCCAAGCTAAGTAATGCAGATTTAGAATTAGAACTTCAGGGGGTACAGGGTGCAAGACACTTACCTATGCCACTAACAGAAGTACAGCAAAACAGAATGTCATTCAAAATTATATCTGCAATTTAAAAGCTTCTGTTTCTAATGCAATACCAGAAAAAGCCTTCAGAGAAAATAGTGCTGTGTTTTGCTGTGCAACCAGGACTGGCACCTGCAGAGCCTTGAGCATATAAAACTCACACACACACCCATCCAGATGATTTGGATGCACAGAGAGCCTTAGGTAAATCCCAAAGCAATAAATGAGGCTGAAGGACTACACCCACAGACAGTTTGCCTGGAATAGTGTAATATGCCAATGCATCAAAATAAAAGAGATGACTGCAAACCCTCTGAGTTAGCTCTGACCCTTTCTCAGGAATTTTGTGGTTAGTATCAAATCCTTACTGCCAGTCTTTGAAGTAATGCTGGCAGAAAGAAAAAAAATGGACAAAAATGAAAGCAGAGGAGTTAAGACAGCAAGTAATTAAGTTTGAAATAAAGTTCCTAGATCCAGAGCTACAAATTTGGCACCTGTAGTGTGGAAGAATTACCTGGATTTCTAAAATGTGTTTCAGCAGGGGAGCAGGAGGAGCAACATCTCCTTCAGGAAGTGGGATATCTGCTTTTTTAATTTCTTGTACTAAATACCCTGGAGTGAAAAGAAAAATAGTATCAGAAATGAAATTATTGCCTCATACTTCATAGAATGCTGCATAGTTGCCCTTCAGCTGTTATTGATAGTGCTGTTCACACTGCAGCATCAGGGTCTAGCTATTTTATTTATTTATGTCAGCAACAACACATACTGTAGTCTTCAAAATAAAAAATTTTAAAAATTTAAAACAGAAGAAAAGAGGGGCTTATGGAGTGCTGGGAATCATAGAATCATAGAATGGTCTGGGTTGGAAGGGACCCCAAGGATCATAGAGCTCCAGCCCCCCTGCCACAGGCAGGGCCATCAACCTCCAGGCCTGGAGCTACACAAGGTTGCCCAGGGCCCCATCCAACCTGGCCTTGAACACTTCCAAGGACGGGGCATCCACTACTTCTCTGGGCAGCCTGTTCCAGCACCTCACCACTCTTTCTGTAAAAAACTTCCCCCTAATATCTAATCTAAACCTTCCTTCCTTTAGTTTTAATCCATTTCCCCTTGTCCTGCCATTATCTGCTCTTTTAAAAAGTTGAATCCCCTCCTGCTAATAAAATACACAGAATGTTTCTGCCTCAGAAGTTTGCAGAAGTAAGCTTTCTTCAGAGTCTTCTGACTGAAATTTTCCAACCACAAGTACTTTTCAAGAAGCTTTTAATGTTTCATGGTATCTCTTTGTTGCTGCAAGACATCACTTTCTGCTAATTGAGCCATCTGCCAAGAACTGCCCTTCTGCTCACTGCCCCATGTTTGCAATAAATAGTGTTCAAACAAGGCGGCTTTAGCAACCTTGACAAGAAGCTGGGCAGAGAGACTGCTGAAATAGCTGCTGGGATGGTTTGGCATGACCAGCACGTGCCTCTGATGAGATTCCAATAAAAGGAATCCTTCAGTGGTAATTTTTCCTCAGGATACACTGAAGTCTGCATCCTTGTTGCAGTGCTCTGCATACCCTTCTCTATTCATTAACTATCATGCAAACACAATTATTAATAACTTAAGATATTTTTGAGGGTGCTTGGGAGTTCAACAGCACTGAGTTACATAATATGACAAGCAGGGTTTATCTCATAGTTAAGGAAATATCCAGAATAAAGCTTCCATTTTCCTTGCAGCTTTAAGCATTTAATACAGAAATAGTCTCAATGATTTATCAGCAGCACATTAGCATCTCTTCTCCACCTCTGTGCTTAAAAAAAACCCCAACCTATATTCAGCACATACACAAACCAAACGAATCAAGACTGGTAGCAGAACACTGGACCAGGCTGCCCAGAGATGGTATGGAGTCTCCACAGTCAAAATCCCACCAGAGTCTTGCACAACCAGCTTTAGCTGCCCTTGCTTGAGCTGGAGGTTGCAACTAAGCGATCTCCAGAGGCTACAGCATACCAACACAAATTAAGAAACATATAGTTCCTGACCCAATTCCATGCTACAGTCACATCATCTCCAGCTCCAAAGACTCTATGTACGAGTGTATGTCTGTGTAATTCTTCAAACACATGAAAATGTTGTAAGATTCTACAGCACTCAGATCATACAAGTCTGGCAATATTAAAAAAATAATAAAAATCTGTAGTTGAAACCTCCACTGCAGTTCCACTCTAGCAATGTAAACACCACAGATGAGAAGGGCAGACACACAAGTACAGCTCACCAAGTATTCTTTCCATTTCTTCACACTTCTTCACTTCATTCACAAATTTTCTCTGAAATACACTTACATTTGGGTTAAGCTGAAGGAGAAGAACAAAATGCTTATTAGGTACTTAAAAGAGCAACCACCCCTAAAAAACCACAGCTACTTCTGTGACTTCAGAGACAATTTTGTATGTATTTTAAGTGCTCTCTTTCTACAAAGTGCTCTTCAGCTAAGAAGTACAAAAACCTAAAAAGATTTAAAAGTCTTCAAACAGCAGGGTTGGGTTTATTACAGTAGGATTATCAATGCCTTTCCTTAGTTTTATACAAATGACAAAATAACTAGATGTACTGGAGAAAGCATTCCTAACCTTATTTCTATGATTTTAAAACGCTGTTTAATGACTTCAAATTAACAAACAAATCTTTCTAGAATTTGTGATGGATTTCCACACAATATTTGAAGTTTTGAAAGAAATCTTTTTATGTAGATGGCCATATTATGAACATGCAATGTCTCTGACTATTCAGCTTTTAAATAAGAGCCACTAATACATTGTTCCAGGAATAGGTAGCGTCTCAGACACCTGGAACAGCATCAAAATGTTAAACATTACACACATGTAATGTTTCTTGGAGATCTGCCTCCTTCTACCTGCCTTATTTACTAACTAGCAGTTGATTTAAGTTCTCCCAGCTTTACTTACAAGGATTTAGCAATCCAAGTTTCTGAATAATACTTGGAAGAAATTCCAAAGTCTCAGTCACGGAGCAAAAATCATATAATTACAATGAAACAGTGCAGAAACAAGGTTAATTATTACCCAACCCAATTTTATGTCAGTCAGGCCTGTAGGTTCCTCCAAGGTGAACTGCTCCTCCGGGAACAGATATGTTTTACAAACCAGCAGTCAGTAATGTTCTAGAAACAAGCCTACAGAACAACTAAGATGCTTCTATCGATCTGTCAACAGGGTGGGCACATCCACTAGCTGTGCACAATACACTCAGACTAAAGATAGTGTGGCTTCAGATGGGTAGTGGGCTGTCCCACAGGATCCCAACTGCAAAAATTAAAGTACCAAGTTTAAGTTACTTCTGGGAGACAGGTTGAATACAGTCCTCCCCAAACACCCCTCCCCTGAGTCTCCGGGAGGCTGGGGCTCCACATTGACTTTCTATTGCCCAGTCTCCCTGAAGCAAACGCAATACAGGTATGGGCCCTACATCTGCAAGTCAGAGCCTGGGAAGAGGGATAGGAAGCGGGTTTGGGAGTCTTTTACCTCGCACCATCAGAATGAAACCTACACCCTCCCAATGGCAACCGCTCTGCCAGGCTCGGCTCTGCCCGCGCCGCCCACCCCACGGACCCCCTTGGGGTCCTTTAACCTCCCCTACTCTCCCCGAAAGACTCGCCGGGCTCTCGGGCCCCGTCGCCGCTACTCACGTCTCGGAACTCGGCCAGGCCACGCTCGCCCACCTCGCTGAGGCACTCGTAGGCCGAGCCACTCTGGAGGAACAGCTGCGCCAGGCACATGGGCTCGCCGCGGAACAGCGAGCCCATGGCGGGCCGCGGGAGGAGAGCAGCGCCGGGGATCAACGAGGCGGGCACCTAGGCGGCGCAGAACAGTGACCGGCAGGAAGCCGCGGTTCGGCGGCCATGGCGGACCGCCCCAGCCCGCCGCCGGCAGCGCGGCCAGCTGCTTCCGGGGGGCGCGGCCAGACGCTTCCGGGGGCGGGGCGGCGAACGCGGAGAGCGGTGGCGAACGGGGGCTCAGCCGTCCCATCCGCAGGTTCTGCGGCCGGAGCGGGGTCTGGCTGGTGGTGGTAGCGCGGCCGAAGCTCGAGGCTGGTTGCAAGCCTGGCAGTCCCCGCGGGATGCTGCTTACCGGCGGCTCCCTCTGGGGAGTCCCCTCCCACGCCCAGTGAACCCCCAAAAAACGGGCTGGGAAACAGCGTTTTATGGATCTTTAAATGTTTATACAAAACGTTAACAAAATCCAACAATATTCATCCATACATTTTATCCAAAAATACTTAAATTATTAAAGTTGCTTCTCTGTCCATCAACGTTTTTAAACCAAGGAGCTACTCCATACTTCAGAAAACCAAGGGTTACTCATCATTGCTGCAAGTACGATGAGAAACGCCAACAACAGGCCTTTAGCAAGACACTGGGAATACGGTTCTCCTGGGGGAAGGAAAACATTAAGATATGAGCATATATGACAGTAAAATTTCAGTTTTCAACCCAAAAGGTAGAGATTAAAGTATTCTAAAGTATATAAATAGATGCTGCATACTTACAAACCTTCATACTCTCTCTAATATTAGCCCCTGAAGTGCAGATAATAAACACGGGCAGTTATCTCTGTCCATGCAGCGCTCAGGACAGAGTCCAGGTGCCCTCTGAAATGCCAGGCGTCTACAGTGGATGTCTACATGTCTACACAAGACATGATCCACCAGAGTTTTACACAGAAGAAATTTCAAAATTAAGTGTCCTTACCAACATGGCAGATTCTTACCGAAACTCGTGTGGGCTGACTGAAAAACACATCCTAGCAAAGCAAGAAACAAAAAGTCTCCCTGGACCCTTCAAGCACAATGACACACACTGACAATGCCACCAATCCAGTATGAAACAGAACATACCATAAAGTGATGCGTTATCCACCCTACAAACTCTATGGGGAGTGAAAAAGAATCTCTCTCTGCTGGATATTCACAAAATTCCAAGCTTGTTCAGGAAGTACTCCTAGTAATTATTTTTCCTCTAGTCTAATGCATTATCAAGGAAAAAACAAAACAGTGTTTTTGGACCAAGCTTCCTAAGAAAAATTTTAATTCCCTCTACAAAAGATTCCTTCAGACTGGACTCCATGCACCTAACTATGTTTCAAAGAAACAGGGCCAGTTCATGGCATTCCACTTTGCTTCTTACCTGTGTAAAACCGTGTCAGTGGATAAAGAAGTTGTGGCCAGCACACATCATTTCGGTTACAGTCAAATTCTGTATAATTCATCTGAAATCTGAAGAGAAAAGAAATAAATAGCAAAGTGGCTTATTAACTACAGCACCAGACCACCACAAGTCAAAAAAGAGTGAAAACAAAACTAAATCACGAACTTCTCATTATTCTCTTTTGACTCTTTTCTTTAATGGAAAACAGAAGCCTCCCCCTCTATTCTATTTGTGCCATTTTTAGTCATTTTGTGACAAATGTTTTCAGACAATGGGTAGTTTGGGAGCCTCGCACAGCACAGAAGTTTCTCTGCGTCGCAGGGGAATTTGCAGGCCTTTACATTCCTCATGCTCCTGGGGAAGATTGACACTAACTTCTTGCTCTGTGCTCCATCAAACTAAAGTAACCTTTTGATCAATGCTCTTCATTTCTGCTTAACGTAATTCAAATATCAATGGTTTTTTACCAAAATTACCTTGTCATTGGAACAGGTGGCTGAGCTGGCACTTGAATAAACTGAACCGAAGCAGTGATAGGAAGAAAGCTGACGCTGTTTTCACAGGTAAGCCCACACTGGAATTGCCATATGACTGTTGAGTAACTGTAAGAATACGTGTAACTATTATTTGAGGGTTGCAAATGGAAATTTAGAACTCAAGCATAACTATGAAAGGATAAAATAACACAGTATTTAAGAGACGGGTGATGATCTCTGGATTTCCAACACCATGCAGGGACAGAGCTTGCAAAGTCTGGAAATGAGGTGAAGTGGAACAAAATCCCATTTATTTGATTGGGATTGACTTGGAAAAATAGGTGTTTGCTAAGTGAAAATTCCCTTTATCAGGAAAGAATAAGTCATTTACCAGAGCTCTCAAAAAGAGCTCTGTACTAGGCTAAGCCAGAACACAGGACAATGTTGTTGCTTCCACCACATGACAAAAAATTAAAATTCTTCTGATGGAATACCCTGCGCATGCCCGCTATTGGCAGCATAGAATCAGATTAGCTTGGGTTGGAAGGGAACCTCAAAACCCATCTAGTTCCACTACATTGACACAGACAGGGATACGCACCACCAGCCCAGGCTGCTGAAAGCCTCATCTAACCCAGTCTTGAACCCTGCCAGGGATGGGGCATCCACAACTTCTCTGGGTACCCTGTTTCGGTGCCTCACCACCCTCACAGGGAAGAATTTCTTCACAGTATCTAATCTACATCAACCTTTTTCCAGTTTAAACCCATTACCCCCTGTCCTATCACTACACTCCCTGATGAATGGTCCCTCTCTAGCTTTCCTGTAGCACCTTTAGGTACTGGTTGGTTGCTCTAAAGTCTCCCCCAAGCCTTCTCCAGGCTGAACAAGGCCAACTCTCTCATCCTGACTTCATAGGAGTGGTGCTCATAGAATTTATTTAATATTTCAGTGAAGTAGAAAGATTATCTACTTTTAACCATTAATAATTGTTTTAGTTTCATTACAGAGGAAAAAAAGGCAAACCTGGCTGTGATCTAAGGAATTTGGGTTGCACAAATAAAAGGCATGCAGAAGATCAGAAATAACAAAATAACATTATAAAAATTAATCTGGATATGTTAGGTAAGCAATTCTCAAATGAAGCTTTTATTTGTCAGACCACCAGAGACACAATTCTTTCTACCTGATCTGCACTGCAAGAATCTCTTGCTGGGGAATCCCTTGTACTGCACCCAGATCAGCAAAGATGATGCGAATATTCAGATTTGCAGGAATATCAGGACAAATGCCTTTGAAGTTTCCATTGCTCACATTGGTATCAGAATTAAATGGATCAAGACCTATTGAGGACAGCAGAGTTATTTCAATGGAAATAATTATGGAAAACGCAGTATTTCCCATAATTATACTACTGTCATAGTCCAATGAAATACTGGTAACCATCACACAGGGGAAAAAGGTTTTCTCTATATAAAATACACAAAAAGGAGTACTTTGTCAACAGAGAACTAAAACATGAAGTCATATGTCTACAGGCTGACAGTAAAATACATGTTAGTCCAGTATCCATATACATACTGAGATATATGCATGTGTGTACACATATATGGATGGACAGATCCAGACACACAGATCTGTATATTTAGGCATTTGGGTTTGAGATGCTCTGTTCATCATACAGGCATATTTACATTATAAACAGCAACACAAACCTCACTTACGTATAATTTCCACCCAGTCACTTAGATTATTGTATCTTGCATTATCCCTCTTTCCAACATGAGTAGCTTGTATTAGTGAATTCAATTTCTCAGTTACATTTCCTCTGCAAAATAAGAATGTCAGATTACACAACAAAGTAAATCTCTACTGTTTACCACTCTGGGTTGATCAGTTTCCTCTAAAAATCAACAAAACCAAACTTGAACTATTGAGTTATCTGTTGAAGGGAAGAAATGGCAAAGCATTCCACCTCAACATAATTCTCATTTGAATAAGGAAAGATCAGAATGAAACCATTATTATAATTCCCTTTTTTTTAAAAAAAAAAAAAAAGAGACTGTCAACCACAGAAAGCTGAATCACATGCCTGAACATTTAAAAAGAATGAAACAGTGCTGATGATAGGCACTCACAGAGAATTGTGTAATGAGCAACAAGAGGGATGCAGGGAAGACCAAATCAGCCTATGTAGCTCACCTTAAAAAGCTGCAATCTTCATTAATATCAACTTCTAGAGTGCACCCAGAGAATGAATCGAGGCCAAATAAAACTGGTGTATAAGCTGCCGATGTACATAAACCTCTGCCAGCTATGAAAGGAAAACATCTCACTTGAGCTTTCCTGGATGAACCTTTTAACTTTTAGTTTTCAGCTTTGCACAAAAAATATCAGGCATTAGAATGCAAAACACAATGTGGTATATTTCCAATATAGATATAAGTCCACTTAAATTTTAAATTTTCCAAGAAAGCATTAGAGGATTCCTCACAGAAGTTTTAACAAAGGCTAAGGAGTAGTCTAGCAAAGCAAAATTTGGCAGAGATTCTTAACCAAAATATGTACAAAAATCCCATGCCAAACATTCTAGCATTAACTATAGCTGAAGTTGCAACCTCACAAGCCAGTACCTGGCTGCCAAATGTTTAGGCTTCCAAAAGTGTCAGAAGCATTCATATTTGCAGCTCTCACTGGTTTTCCAACTTGATAACCTAAACACAGAAGGGTAAATTTTGAAGACTGTGTAAGAATCTATAAGCATAAACATTATTTTGATCAGAAACGTCATCAATGTTGAAGTAAAAGAGCAGGTATTTCCATTACAGTAGGAATAAATAATCAATATGTATACACAGCAAAAGCCAGTCACCACTATTACCATTGGCAGTGCATTAAGTCAAGAAAGTGGAGGCAGCAACATAAAGAAGAATGAAAGAAAAATAAAACACAGTTGCTGATAATAATCAGTACAGTACACATTTTTTTTGTTTCATTTCGAAGAAGTAAAATGAAGTATTAATACCTGGATTCCCAAACAGCTCTGTTGCATTAGTACTCTTTAGATTTAGAAATTTGACTGTGAATCTCTGTGTCAGTATTTCTGGTAAAAGGAAAAAAACATGAATTTACTTTTAAATAAGTAAATGAGCAAAAAGTATGTTCTGTGTAGGATACCAACTTTCACCCTTCATTAGTAACAAAAGATTTAAAATCATGGAAATCAGCCTCATAAATTTTCTTTGCAGAGTGCAGGACAAATTGTTTTTTAAAAGTGATAGTAGATAAGAGTTTATCGCAGAGTTTCCAAGCTGAATAAAAAGTAAATTTAAAAAGCTATAAAAGACATTTCATACCTCCATTACATAGAGTTCCAAGGAAGACTGTGACATTTATTTGCTCTATGTTTTTGTCTTTCCAAATGAGTGTATAATGCTCTGCAAAAGTTACATTGTGACACAGAACCTCAGCTGTATGAAGGCTTTCTGGCAGAAGAAATAAAAAGGCCATAATTAAAAGCACTGCTAATTAGAAAGGTGCTGTAGCTGAAAAATAACACATTGAAAAAACTCTGGTAACATTCTGGAAATTATAACATCCATCATTTTAAGAATTTATTTTTACTATTTAAGTCCCATCATAGTAGGGCAGTGGGGCAGTACAATCCCGTAGCTTATTGATATTTTAACATCAGTGGTTCCAGGGCCTTTTGCAGCAGCTTCTCCAGAAGAACACAAAACTGGACTTTACATCACCAGCTGATGCACTTCTCTGGACTCAGGACTCCCTCTGCTTTCATCTCATCCCTCCCTGGGAGCCATCACTGCCCAGAAAAACACATTAGCTTGGGTTCCATTAGTTGCATTTGTGCTGCATTGTCCTTCTACTGACTGGGAACCACTGTTCTACATCAAGTATCTGCTCCATTGCTTGAAAAAGGCCCTTAAAGAGGCATGAGAGCCTACAAAACAGACATACCTATCTGCTTATAGTCTGTTCAACTCACATGTTCATCCTGGAGATTTTTTTGAAGTGTTTTTTATATCTTTCTAAAGCATGGGGGGGGGTTCCTTCTCAAAAATTAATTTTAGTTCAAGCTAAGGGACCTGATTTCTTGACCACTTTTAAATGAAGTTGGGGTAAACTAAATACTTTCTGCTTTGCAGTAAGCCAAACAGTGTATGTTTTGAGTATTAGATAACATACAAGATCCATTCTAAGAATTGCAGCAAGTAAACATTTTAGGCATCAAAATAGATTATTTCTTACATAGCCCAAGGTAGGCAAGAAACATTTATTAAATGGAAAAGACATACCACTTTCAGTGATGAATTTGCCCTTATCAGCAATAGTCCTATAGATGACATTTTGTTGTATCAAGTCTGAGAATGAAAAACAAACACTGCAGTAATCCTGGCTAGTAAGAGAGAAGATACACTATCTTCACATCCAAGGTGCAATCCTTGTTGTTATGAAAATGGAGTAGCAAATTAATTTTTGTAAATGACCACATGTATTTTAAGAACATAGCTAGTTATCTCTGGGTCTTACAAAGGTAACATAAACAAAATTACACAATTACATAGCGTAAGATTAATTATCTTCATGCTGGCAATCATATTATCTCATGACACTTCTTAAGTATATGCTTTTGTAATGCAGAAGGCAAGCACTTCTCACTAGAAGGATGATACTGCACCCCCTTGACAGAAAAAGGGCTCTGCAACAGACAGAAAATAGGAAGTGGGCGAGATGCTCTGTTTTGTCATATGTAGTCATAACTAGTACGAGTCACCAGAAACAGATAAATGGGAAACAAAGGCCAATCCCATAATTTCTTATATCCTAAATCTTAGGAAATTGTGGGACACTTGTTAGAAGGTCCCCAGAAACAGGAATAGAACATCCTCAAATACCAAACAACTGCCAGCAGATACAAAGACATTACATGTAGCTGCCACGTCAGCAGCTCTCTGGCATGTTCTGTTCTAGCAGGTCTGAGAACCATAAACCACAATTCTGTTAAGGTTTGTGCAGCATACCTCCAGTACCACTGTTGATCCTCACATCATGGGGCAGTCCTTCCTTGTAAGATGCTAGATCGGTAAGGCATGTGACATCAAAGTTCTGAAGATACCCTACAGGAGCACTTCTAACACACTGGCCAGCCATGGATTGCTGCAGGTAGTTCAACAGAAAGAAGTGTGTTGCACCCTTTCCAAGGCCTTTGCTTTTCATTTTAAGACTACTTGTTAGTGAAATGCCCCAAGTATGTACCACAGCTATATGGCACTGACCAACAAGGAATCTGATGACTAAAATTCAAACCAACTAGTGCTCAGCAACACACCAGGCAAACCAGGAAATATGTAAATATAAGTCAAAAACGACGGATTGGGGCACTAAGCTTACTCTTTACCTCTTGAAGTAATTAAAACTTTACCATTTTGGGAGGTGGGCAGGGGGTACCAGGAAGGACAATGGTTACTTTTAACAATAATTTTATGCCTCTTTTTTTTTAGTGTGTGTGAAAAATACATTCCATCACTTCACAACAGCAAGCTGCAGAATTTGGTTACAAAGCCATAAGGAGTATGATATATGGAGAACAGCAAACAAACCAAGAGCTCCGAAACATGAAGTGATTACCTGGGGAACGGTAAAATATTCATTTTCTTCTGTCATAATTGGATCTCCTTGTCTGTAACCAGTGAAAAGTTTCCCAGGAGAAGTTTGTAAAGAGATCTTAAACAAAGGAGCTTTGGGTGTAGAACTGCAAACAGGTTTAAAAATTAATCAGTTTTTTACTCTCTACCTCCCACAAATAATTATACACTTGCTTTCATGTTCCATGCTCTCTTACAGTACCAAGGATATTTCTCCATTTGTAAAGTCCATACCCTAAAATTCCAATTGTGCAGTAACTTTCATAATAGAAACAGGTTATATTTTTGGTAGCATGCCTAACACATGTGCTGAGAAAATAAATTTTATTAAAACTTACGTAGAGCCATGATAAAAGTAGCCAAGAAATGGTGTATTGTTAAGAGAAGACTGTACGCAAAGAAAGGGAAACCAGTCGGGGGTATATTCCATTGATTGAGAAGAGCACAGCTGATCAAAAGGTGGGTTTACATCCCCACCAAACACTCCAGTGAAACATGATTCATTAAATAACTGCTTCAAGTCTGGTGTGCATTCCTGAAAGAGAAAGGATGGTAATTTTTTAGCAATTACTATGATTTTATAATTACAGGTAAATCAAACGAAGTTTGCTGAGAAAAGTCGTATTTACTATTAGAAATACTTGAAAATCCAGACAAGCCCTCTAGCCCCATCTAGTCTAAAGCATTCAGTACCCCTGCCTCTCACCCCAAACAGCAGGAAAAGCCTAGAAATCTCTAAACACTTCATCAGAGTCTAATATGGAATACGTACTGGATCACAACAACAACGAACATCACAAGCTCCAGCCGTCAAGTCACAAGGACAAGAGCCCAATGGCTGAAACACTTGGTTTGAGATGATAGTTGCATTTTCTGTAAAAGAATTGTTTTAAAAGTCAGACTAAATGGACTGGAAAGAAAATAAGTAAGACCACGCACACGGTAGTGTATTCCAACTGTGTACACAGCTGTTGTTGAAGTCCATCAGTGGTTAGTCAGTACCTATTACTCCTGCCCAAATCCCAATTTTTATTTTTTCATATATAGAAGAACAGCAAAAATGCCTTTTCTTCTTTAGAACGTCTATACACTTACCTGACACATTTCCTGTAAAGGATGAGTTGGCATATATTTCAGCTTGAATCAAGAGATGTGCCAACACCACTGAATCACAGCAAGCTAAAACCTGTAGTGTTTCAACCACACAGAGAGGTGTTGTACAGCAGTCACTGGCATTCGGCAAACACAACTGCAGATTTCTACTCAAACTTATTGTCACTTTGGAAGTTGTCTGAAAAAAATGCAAAATAAAGTTTGATAGCTTTGATGGCTGGTATTAATAACCTCTAAGGAGTTATGTGCAACATAACACTGAATGCAACTCTAAATATATAAATGCTCCAGAGCTCGTGCTGTATAAAGCACTACTTTTTAAATTTCATTAGCTCCTTCCAGCAGATCTGAAATGGTTTCAAATGCTACAGCCAGTCAGGAAGTACGGCCAGCTCTGGAGAGGAGGTGGGCAACAAGGAACCAGTGTCAAGGGTACATCTCAGCATCTCATCCACACAATGAACATATCAAGGAAAAGAGGCAAGGGCAAAAACATTCAAACTGGGTTATTAACATTTTGCTAGTATTTCATTAGCCCTTAATATATGACAGTTCAATCTTCCCCTTTCAGAGAAGAATAGGTATTTTACATACCGTACCAGGTGTTACATTCAAATTCCAGTCATCAGCTCTTTTACTTCCACTGCAGTTTGCAAGTTGCAATTTTCCTGTATCAAAATAAAAAATTTAAGTATTCCACTGTCATTTAGAAAAGACTGGAAAATAAGAAGTACATTTAAATTCCTCTTGTGCCTTCAAGTAGGCATAACCTCAGGCTGAGCTGACAAGGAGTCAACAGAAGACTAAGTGCTTAAGCAGCAGAAGACCTTTGGAGTTTCTATTTCAGTAATTATAAAGCACTAAATGAAGCATGCTGCTATTTCTCTAAAATTGTAATTTTAGTGTAAAAAAATAAATAATTCAAGCATTATTTATACATTATTTGGAGCAGAGAGGATGTCAAGTGTTCTTACCTGTCTCTTCATCTATAGGACTTATAATTATAGAAAAATTAACTCCTGAAGAATTTCCAAGAAAAAACGAATTGACGCTGGGCCCCGACATATGGATAAATGAAGGCTGAAAGACTTAAAAAAAAACCCAAACAAGTGTTAATACAGACTAGTGGAAAAAAGTAACATGTAAGACATATTTAGATCTTACACTTGGGCTAGATTCTTACCATCCTGTACTTTTAAATCATCATAAATTCAGCAAAAATATTTTGCGATGCCTAGTACAGGACTGTATTTACATTCTTGTGAAGTACTAGAGCCGTGGGCTCACCAGTTTCCTATAACACATGTGTCAAGATGCTCAGTAAACACAAGGCAAGAGGCTGCAGCACTTGTGAGCCCACGCAGATACCACCCAGGTCAGGAAACAACACATTTAGCATTTTTTTTCAGACTTCAGGTCCCATTTTTTAATTCCTTACAGTCATGAAGCATATCAGGGTGTACTGCTAGCTGTAATCCAGTAATTGCGAGCTACTGCCCTCAGCATAGGGACACAGTTTCAAGTTTAGGACCCCAAATCAGGAATTTCACTGGAGTTTCCTTTACAGACTATACCAACATGAACAGTCCAGCAGAAGCAGCTCCCCCATCCCCACTCCCAGTCTCCCCAGCACTAAGCAGCAGCCGGACCCTAAAGGACTCCTTCGGGTGGGGGCACCAAAGGTCCACAACCTCCAGGTCTCAGGGAACCTCGTCGTCATCCCTCAGGGCCTCCGTGGCCTCCTCGGCGAGGCCCCACCGTTAGCCGCTCAGGAAAGGTCCCGCCGCGGACCAACTCTCCTTTCTCTGCACCCCCGGCCGCCTTTTTAGCCCCCTTCTCTCAACAGCCTCGCCGTCCCCCCTACCCCCCTTCCTCCCCCGGAGGCCGCCTTTCATTGCAAGCCCTGACGCCTTTCACCCACCGGGGTCCCAAGCCCGCTGCCCGGGGCAAGGTACCGCCTGTAGCAGCAGCGCGCCGAGGAAAGCAGCCGCCATGGCGTCTTAAGAGCCGCGCAGCTGAGCCGGCTGCCGCCCGACCGCCATCTTGCGGCGACAGCGCGGCGCCATGGCAACAGGAAAGGGCGGGGAGAGCTGCCGCCTCACGGGGGTGGCGGCGGCGGCCGCTTCTGCGGCCGGTCGCTCAGCACGGCTGGGCCGCCTTTCGGTAACGATCGCGCAGCCGAAAGCGGTATCAACCAAGCGAGCCCAAATGAGACTGCTTCTCCTCTCACCTAACTCCACCCAGACCTCATCCTCCCTCAGACACTCCAGGCAGTGCCAGATCATACCCCTACTTGTAACACAGTAAAAGTCCAAGAAAGCCATGCAGCTCAACCTTCAAAATTACCTGTTCCTAGAGCAAGACCTAGGCACATTTGGAAAAGGCTTTATTACAAACATTTGATACAAAGTAAATTATAAATACAGCCTTCAAACAAAATAGTTTCTGGCAATCAAAAAAGCCAGCAAAATAGTGGCACTTAGTACAACTGTTACATTTGTGACAAAAACCCTGGCGCAAGTAAGACGTGACAGGAATTGCTCTATAGAACTTGGGGGAAAAAGTAGTCTTTTTTGTGTAGGAAACAGTTACTGTCTGTATTCCTTTCAGGATAACAACAGGTAAAAGCATCAAGCAATAGTTACCTAACAACATATTTTTTAAAAAGGTGTGTCTGTCTATTTTTTGTTTTCCACTGACACAGGTATATGGTAATACAGCGATTTGTTACTTAAAGGGCTGTGTAGAAAACATACAACTTAAATACCTATCCCTTAAGAAACTAGCGCTCTTTCATATCCAACAAAAAGTGCCGTTGATTTCTCATGTATATTCCACTTCATGGAATGACTGGAAGAGGTAATGATGTATTTACATAATGTTGTTACACAGCTAACTTTAATTTCTTCTTCTTAGCTTTCATGCCAGGTGGCAATGATATTTTGAAGGCAGTCCTGCAAAAAAACATACAAAAAGAACTGTCAGATATACTGAACATATTTCCACACCCACCCTTGTAACAAGAAGAGGAAACACTTACTCGCATGTACTACAAATAGGACTGAAGTTGCAGAATACTGGAAAATAAAAAGAATTGGCATTCACTAAAACAGTTCACTTGAATGTAAGAAATCAGACTTAAATATTTATAAACTTACTTGACAAGCACACAGAGCACACGTAACCAATTTCAATAAGATTTCGATGACAGAAGCATGCAGCTCTGTAGTCAACATGGATAGGAGGAGGAAGGACAAGCTGTGATCTTTGCTCTTGATCAGGAAGAAACACCCACTGCAGGAATTGAGAAAAAGTATTTTGCAAAGTGAAATGGTACTGCTGTACTACCTTGTCAACGAGGTCATTAAGATTTTTACATGACTTACCAACAGGTACTGCAGAAGGGATGGCATGTGGGGCACTTTCAAATATATGCCACCCGTAATGTCACAGGCCTGGAAAGCAAGGAGCATGATCAGACCATTATGTTTCATGAGAGTAACACAATGTTTAAAATATCCACATACTGCACAAGGCCTGCATATTGGAAATGTCAAAGATGCACAAATGTATTTCCACACCCACTCTTAAAACAAAGGAAAGAGGAGAGCTTTAGAATATGTCAAACTATCTAGCATCAAGTATCTACAAATAGCAAATAAGAGTAGGAAGTCTGCACCTGTTGCAGAAGACCTGAATCAGAGTCCAAGACACAGGCATCAATCAAAACATTCTGCAAGAGAAGAGATGAAAACCAAATTCAGCTAGGATCAATGCAGCCTCATCAGTGTAACTGTCACAACCTTTTACTGCTACAAACGCACTCCAGATATAAATGCACATGCTTTTACTGCTGCAGGACCACCACAGCCATAAAGAAGCTCTTACACTTGATCAGAACACAACCAAACTTTACTCATTAATAAGAGATTATACGTATAAAAAGAAGTCAGTTTCACCTGTTTCTGTGCTGCAAAGATCACATTCATGAAATTCATATATTGCAAGGCACTGTCTTCTGCTGCTTTTATAACCTGAATAAAACAATTCAAATTTGTTAGCCTACATAGTATCACTGGGTTTCAAGACTAAAAGAAAACTGATCAAAGAAGTTCTTACCAAAATCCTTGATTTCATTTCTTGATTGGCTGAGTATTAAAAAGAAATGCATCAGCACGTTGTTACTATCACATGCAGTTTTCCCTTTTAAATCCGTAATGTCTAACATCTCTGTTAGGTATCTAACATCCAAGATGTCAGATCTCACAGCTCAGTTAAAATACGAATAAGAAACTGTTTTACTGTCCCAGTGACAAGCATCTGTGGACTAATTCAGACTTGTTATAAAAGCAGACCCATTACATTTATTGTTCAAAAGCAGTTAGATGTAGATCAGGAGTTCCAAGCTGTTCATTACCAACTGACTGGCTGAAAAGACATATCTCAAGTTACATGATACTCCTCATGGACTGAAGTAATCTGAAATGTACAGCTGATTCTAGTGCAGTATGCTCCTTGCAAAGCTATTTGCACAAATAGCACCTTTCCTGATTATAGGTATCAAAAGAGGAAGACCAAAACCAAGTAAGAACTTCAACTCTCATCCCAGCTCTGCAGACTGCCCCTTTGAAAGGAGATTTGTGCAGCATGCAACTTTGGAAAAGTTCCTCTTTAGAAAACAACTGGAGGTTGAGAGATTCTGGTTTCCTGAGTTTCACTTGGATGAAACAGAAAATCAGAATAAGAATTATTTTGGACTAACAAACAAGTTCTTTACTTGTCATCACCCGGACCTAGTCTAAACTGGGCAACTTCAAATGATTGGGATAAACTTGTACCTGTTATTGCCAATTTTGGAAATGGGGGTGTGTCAAAACACAAGCACATTTGTTTGTATGTACATATGTGTTTATATCTGTTACTGTGATTCAAATATGTAATAAGTGATCAAAACTGAAGAAGAGGCATTACCTTTAACTTCTTTGCTCATCTTGTTGATATCTACACCAGTCAACATTAAGGAATCTACGTTCTATTCTTAGAAATAACTGCAGTATCCACACCACAAATTCACCACCTTAGCCAACACACATTTTTATAAGCATGACCCACAGTTATCAGGCAAACAGTAGTATTGCAGAAGAAACGTCTTAAAGGCTTTGAAGATTCTGTGATCAAAAGGATACAACAAAGAGCTTTAGCAAGTGATCCTGCTAACAGAGTTTCTGTCTGCTGGCCCTTCATGTCAGCTGCAATGCAAAAAAAAGTTGCAAAAGTTACTTTTTACATAAAAGTAGTCACTAAACTTCACCAGATCAAAACCTACAAGTTTTCTCTTTGGCAAACTGTATTAATACAGAGGCCTGAAGCACCAAGCATAAAGAACTTATCTACTCTGAACATTTTAAAAAGCACATGATCAAAATAAGGGAAATTCCTACAACTCATGATAGTTCTAGTGTTCTGCAACTCTGCATATTAAGCCTAGATTTTAATTTTTTTCCTTACTTTTTGTCATGAGGTCCTTAATCTCTTCTGCAATTGCATCATTTATTGCTGTTAACAACTCGTATTTTCCATCCTTGCTGCCAGAGCAATTAGATTCCATGGAACTACTGCCATCTCCAAAGAGATCTGCAAAAGCCCAACGCTTCCCAGGGTACAAGAAACGGCTGAAACAGAGGAAAAACAGAGTATTAATGTTTGCAATTAATGTAAAATGCAATAAACTAACCAGCTGTAGACAGCAATACTCTGACATCTAACTTCCAATAATTTTAAAACTTCAGATGTTAAAGAGACTAAATGAGGTGGGCAATCTTGAAACTCAAAATGGACTAAAACCCACATTCAGCTCCCTGCTTTCAAGACATCTCTTAAGAGAACTGGCAAATAGATACCATGCCTGAACTTCGGGGTAGATCCCAAGACTCATGAATCTGTGGGGGAAGAAATATCCACTAAACAGGAAACTTCTGCCACTTGCATTGTCCTGCTTGCAACATCTCTCTCATCCTCTCTCCCTATATTTTTAAGCAAAATTAAATCTTTTTTTTCTGTCTCATAAGCTTTTTTTTTTTTTTTCCTTGTGTAAGGCATTATGTCAGATTATTTCTTTCCTCCATGGTTTTAGCAATGTCTAGGTTTAAAATAATGCTATGCATTGTAAACCTGGTTTCCAGGCAGATACAGGAGAGTGCACTTTAAACCTTACACCATTAAGAAGCAACTATACCTTTCTTGTGTGTGACTCGCTATTACAGCGAGTCTGTTGGTTCGGTTCATAAATAAGTGTGAGTTTCCCAGCACCATCACTGCATCAATACATTTTGACAGGGTGAACTGCTGAAAGGAGGATAAAAGTAGATATAGCACAATAACATTTACATACATTTAAGTGAATTAAAAGAAGCCTCTCAAATAGCTGCCTCTCAAACCTCTCAAGCTCTCAAGACCTTGAATTTGAAGACACAGAGCTCCATTTCTTAACTGGCAGCATTTAGAAAGGAAATTTTGTCAAACATACAACAGCTATTTTGGAAAAAGTATTCCAATAGCCATCAAACCTCTGCTAGCAGACAATGCTGGATAGTTCAGAAATCAGAGACTAATCCCAACGGTTAGCTACTTTAGAAGATTTCTTTTTTTTTTTTTTAAATAGATTCTTTCCCTCAGAAATCCCTGTCAGTAGTACCAACACCGAGAAGACACACCTCGGCTTCTCCCAGTGCCTTCTTTCCCCACCAGATAGGGTTGGTGTCAATGACGACGACCAGCAGACTCAGCTCATCATCTGAAAAAACGACAACACAGCAGCGTCACTCCAAGCTCCGTGCTAACGCCGAGCAGCGCCGACCGCGAGCAGAGGGGCTCGCCCGGGGCCTCAGGGAGGTCGCCGGAGCCGGGCCGAGCCCGCGGCAGGAACACGGGGAACTCGCCG